>SKCR01043255.1:0-577805 GCA_019454045.1 Zanthoxylum bungeanum
ATTCTCTATCACTGGTCCTTGAAAATTTTATATTCTCTTTTTCTACTGATCAGTCACCCTTACTCTCTCCTTTTATTTTCAAGATAAACACCTTTCAAAATAATCCTTAGAGTTTGTTTTATAGAGATATATATAGCTAATATTTGAGTTAGTTTAGGTTTATTAGTGTGTGGCAATTAATATGAAGTAGTGGGGATATGAGCAAACAAAAAGATAGGGAGATAAAATAACAGGCAAGTTAAAATTCAAGTAATAACCATTCAAGAGATAAAGTTTCACAAAAAGACTCCCTCTCCGACCAGGCTGTTGGTGATCAGGCTGTGGTAAAGGTGGTGGCAATGGGTTGGTGAGTGTGGAGCTGAAGATGGGTGAGGTGGTGGAGATAGAGATGGGTGAGTGTAGGTAAGTGTGTGGAGATGAAAGTGGAGATATTCATTATATGATTTTTCATTATAATCACATTAGTTGAAAATCATGAATTTTGGAAAAAAATTTAAACCATGGATTTGGTGATTTGTCATAATTTTATAATTTTAAAATATTTTTAATAAAATTATAAAATGTCAATTCTATCTTATTAAATATATTATATTTAAAAGGTTTTCTCAAACATATTTGAAGGCATAACTGACTTAATTTTTATAAAGCATAATTAATATTTGAAGACATTTGAGTCATTTTAGAATTTTTGGAACCATATCATATCATAAAACCAAATAAAAACAGATTATTTAATCATAACATACTATATCATCTTCCCAAATATGATAACGTTAATTACAGTACAATATCATATAATATCATATCATATCATACATTATTAAATCATGGTGCACTTCATCCAAATAAGATGTTAGAGTTTTTTTCTGTCATATTTGATTAAAAATAATAAAATATTATTTTTCCAGGATTGATGCGTGAAAATATTTTATTTTAATAATTATTAAATCGTTTATTATTTTAACATAATTGGACCTATAAAAAATTACCTATAAAAATATCATTCATGTTACCCAATTAAGTTGCCCCCAAGAGGGTATGGTTTGGTGGCAAAAGTTTATGATTTGATTGTCAGGTTTTGGGTTCGATTTTATGGGATACATTTCTTGTAAGAGTATGGATCGCAGCTGTGAATTTACCAACTTCGCTTAATTTGACGGCGGAATTTCCTAACGATTCCAACAAAAAAAAATTACTCAACTAAGTTTGTAAAAAATTAACAAATCTTATAATTTGTTCACCAAACATGAAAGTATTGAAACACATATCGATATATAGCCAATGGAAGGTGAAGAGGTGGTGGACAAATGCAGGGAACTCGACGACAGTTTTGAAATTTTTGGATATTTGTTTTGGCGTTGACAATTACAATTAAGGGTTATCATGAGAAATTGAGAAATAGTAAATAAATATAAGAGATATTAGGATAAAAACTTACGTTTATTCTATACTCGAAATTAGTCGAAGATAAATAAGGAAAAAATCTCAATTCGACTTCCAGTCCCAAGTAGGGATGACATAAAATCCCGAATTTCAATTGATATTCAAGATTTTGTAATGTTCGATATCAGATTCAAAGTTTTTTCTTTTTGTATCGGATTTTGATTTTTTCAGTGAAATAATCTTGAATCCCATTGGAAATCAGGACTCTGAACTGTTCATTATTAGATTTGGGATGATTTTTTTTATCTCGATTCAAAAGCTATTATATATTTATCCTAAATCCATAATTATGATGAGATTGTAATTTATCAATCCCGATGGCCAACTCTAAGCCTCCAACCATTTCAATCGGTGATTAAAAACCCAAACCGGAACTCAGTCTAAGGTCCGGTCCAGGTGACCGCACAAACCGATTGGAGTTGAATTGGCCAAAAATCCATCGAACCAGCCGTTTCAAGTTCAACCGCTAAATCGGTCTGAGTTCGGCGGGTTTTTGGTCCGTTTTTTTAATTTTTTTATTATTAATTTTGATTTTTTTTT
Source organism: Zanthoxylum bungeanum (assembly GCA_019454045.1). NCBI lineage: Eukaryota > Viridiplantae > Streptophyta > Magnoliopsida > Sapindales > Rutaceae > Zanthoxylum > Zanthoxylum bungeanum. The sequence goes on from SKCR01043255.1 coordinate 1,984, forward strand.
TATATTTTTTATAAAAAAATAATAAAAATATCGTTAAAACACTGACCTCGAGTCGACCACTGATTGAATCCTAGACGAACCTCTTACCCTCTTGCCAGATTGGGTCCATTGATCGATTCGAATTTTAAAATACTAATTTCATTCACTTTGCCATTCGTTGAATATGATCGATCCGAATTTTAAAACACTAATTTCATTCACTTTGCCATTCGTTGAATATCATTTTAAGAAAGAAAATGAAATAAGATTAAAATAATACTGTAAAATTTGAATATAATTTGGACTGTAAAATGTTACAAGGTAAAAACTAGGAATTTTTTATTTTGGTAGCCGATGAGCTTCTTCAAATGATAAATCAGTATATCATAAATAATAAACTAGTTTAAAATCCGCGGATGCGCGGGTTAATTTCCATTAAATACATTCGTAAGGTGATTTTTAAAAAATGAACAGGTTCCTTACTTGCAATAAAATCTACACAAAGTTAATTAAATGGTTACGGATAATATAAACATTGATGGAGATGTTACATTTTTTCATGGTAAAGTAATGGGTGGAATTAATTAAAATGCAATTTAATTTTAATTTAACTAAAATACATTAGATCTCTATATCTCACATTCTACATTTAATTACAATTTAATCGAAATACATAAATCCATCTTAACAAAACATATTTTTCACATTCTATATTTAATTTCAACTTAACCAAAATTTAATATTTTTTCAGAAGAGACCTTGAATTAAGGGGAGTAATCATTTTCATCTGAATTAGTATTATAATAATATAGATAAGAGAGCCGATTAATTTTTCATTCTATATTTTATATTCCAGTTACTAGAGCACCCTTTAGCAGACAAAGTAACAAAAGGGTCAATATGTCACTTGCTTTACTCATAGAATTATTGGAATCCACCTAAAATATGTTGTTCGTTGTCTATTAATTTCTTGTTATATTTTTTATTGATTGAAATATATATATATATATAAAAAAGTGAATAAAAAGGAAACAATTCTTCAAGACTCTAGACCATCGAAGTATGTTGGTGAGTAAATTGATTGGATCTTACAATTCATTGCTACCTAAAATTATTCGTATAGCAACCAGCTTGAAGAAAATCTTAAGGGGTGGTGTCAGTAGTAAAGGTTTTAGATTTGAAGTGATTGTTCCCTCTCAAGTTTAATGTTCGAATCCCATTAGATATATTTTTTTTGGGAACGTGTCTCCTGATGTAAAAAACCAACGATTTATCATGATTTGTGTTGATGGTGTTTTTAGGCACTATGCTATTTAAAACAACACGACAAGGGTAGAAGGGTAATTCCCTTCTTGGATGAGATCATTACTACCGACCTAACAAAAGCCAGCAGTAAGGGCCCGAGCACTTCACAATAAAAGTCCGACCACCTTATAAGTTACTAGACCAACCACAACAGGAAGAGACCGAGAACTTATGATCGGTAACCGGGCACTTATCAGGTCGACAGAAGCACTCTCAGTACAAATGAGTATTGTGACCGACCTTATGAAGACCGACCAGATAGCGAAGCGTGCTCCAGAAGATAACACCCTATTCTTGCGGATAAGATGACAAGTTATCCTACTTTCATGGGGAAAACTGGTGAGTCAGAGTCCTAGTAGGATAAAGAAAGTAAATGTAGTTTTGATTAGGAATCCTTATGGGAAAAGTGAATAGTTTTGACTAGGAATTTTTATGGGAAAATGAAAGTATTTCAACTAGGAAATTCTTGTAGGAGAATGAATCTGATTTCTTCATTATTATAAATAGAAGGGTAGAGTGTGCATAAGAGGAACAAGTGGAGAGGGTGGAGTAGAGTATGAGAATCATTACCATCAAACTTGTAAAAAACAAGGAGCAGAGCTGAGAAACGTGTTTGAGAAATAAAAGTATCATCCTTTTTGTGCCCGTGGACGTAGGTCGGACCCAGATCCGCCGAACCACGTTAAATCTCCTTGTCGATTGGTGCATTTATCTGTCTTTTGCTAAGTTTGCTTTTGGTCCTCCCATAACCAAACAAATTCACTATTGATGGAGGATTGTCTCGGGAGTAATATTCTCATATTGCCCTGAGACCAAAATCAGCCGTCAACAGTTGGCGCCGTCTGTGGGGAACTCAACAAAAAGCAGCTCGCGTAGTAAGACGATGGCAGAAGATGGAAATCACCAATCGTCGGGGAATCCGGCCACAGATTGGATGAAGAAGATAGAAGAAAGCATAAGGAAGGACATGGAGGATAATCAGGCCCTCCTAAAAACCATGATGGACCGACTGGAGAGAATGGAAGGGGAGAACAACGAGAAGCCTGAAACCAGAGCTAATCAAAGAAGAGGAGAGATAGCAGATGGAAAGAGGGTTGTGAATACAAGTGAGGACGATGAACCCAAGAGGAAGGGCCCTTACGGGATAAAATCCATAATAGTGGAAAAAGATTCACAAACAGAGGACACATGGGAAGAAGAAGAAGAGAGACATTCGACATATTCCTCTTATGATAGTCTCTGCTACACTAGAAAAAGAGACACAGAGTACGATGAAACTGTGCGGGAGATTCCAAGGCGTAAGGAACATCGCACCCGGGGCAACAGACATGAAGAAAAGCACAGAAGGCGACATGGCGCCCCAAATAGCGAGGTAAAATCTTGGTTAAAGAAAGAGATGGCCAAGTGGAGGACAAGCCTCAAAACAGATACAGGGGCACCCGGGACATACTCGACGCCCATTACAAAGGACAGTTGGCGCCGAGGCCACTTCAACAATCGGCTTGGGGTTGGAGTTCGTTCCGCCGAGGCCACTTCAACAATCGGCTCGGGGCTGGATTACGTTCCGCCGAGGCCATTCAGTTAAACAGCTCGGGGCTGGATCTTATTCCGCCGAGCCCGTCCGGTTCGGGGTCGGGTTACGTCCCACCGAGTCATACCCATTGGTCTGGGGACGAGACATTCCCCCAGAACCACGTATCTCTCTTGGCTCGGGGTCCTCAGGGACATACTCGATGCATAGGATCCGTGAGAAGCATAGCACAGGGATAGATGATACCCCCGTGGCGATTGCTTACTCCAGTGTTACCGAACATAAGGAGGAACATGCCCTTAATGTGTCGAGCACTCTTTTGATCCTCACTTACCCGATGTAATGGATCCGTGGGAAAGCATAGCACGGGGGATGATGATGCCCCCGTGACGATTGCTAGCTCCAGTGATGCCGGACCTAAGGAGGAATATACCCTTAGTATCCCGGACACTCTTTGATCCATTCATCATTTGGATCCAAGAGAGGCGCAGCATGGGGATGCGTTGTGCCCCTGTAGCGTGTGCCTACTCCAGCTCTGGTAAGGAGGAGCCCTCGTACAATACACAGGCTCCACAGTGACCCGACGTATAGAGGATGTGCCCTTACCATTCAAACGCTCTACTGATCCAAATCCTGGTTCGCCGGGACACTGAATTGAAATTTAGAATTGTGTTTTGGAAACCTTAGACAGGACGCTGTTTTAAGGAATCTGTGCTGTTGTTTATACTTGCGAAACATTTTATTTTGGGACAAGAGCTAAGTCGCCCCCGCCCTTTGATTTTATTTTCCAAAGTTTTGTTTTTATTTTTTCGTCGGTCTGACAAGGGGACGCCCAAGTCGGATTCGATAGGGCTTCGAAGATGGATACACTTCCCATCTGAATAAGTCCCAAGGATTAACCGGTGCTCGGGGCTGGATTCGTTCCGCCGAGGCCACTTGGTTAATCGGCTCGGGCTGGATTTGTTCCGCCAAGGCCACTTGATTATTCGGCTCGGGGCTGAATTTCGTTCCGCCAAGGCCACTTGATTATTCGGCTCAGGGCTGGATTTCGTTCCGCCGAGGCCACTTGATTATTCGGCTCAGGGCTGGATTTCGTTCCCCGCCGAGGCCACTTAGTTATTCGACTCGGGTCGGGTTACGTCCCACCGAATCTACCTCTTTGGACTGGGGACGTAACATTCCCCCAGGTCCAAGTGTCTTTCTCAGCTCGGGGTCGGGGTACGTCCCACCGAGTCAGCCCTTCGGACTGGGGACGTAACATTCCCTCGGGTCCAAGCGTTTTCCTCCGCTCGAGGTCGGGTTACGTCCCACCGAGTTGGTCTTCTTTGGACTAGGGAGGTAACATTCCCCCAGAGCCAAGTGTTTTCCTCAGCTCGGGGTCGGGTTACGTCCCTCCAGCTCATGTTGTCCCCTACGAAGGGATCTCAAGTGTTCAGATAACAGGAAACATAAAAAACAAAAAGGGAGAGAGATAAGAAGAGCACGTAAGGATATATATACATCAAGAAACAGCATACAAAGTTATTACAAAAAAAAAAGAAAAAAGTCAAAGTGTACACAGGGCCCCGTCCGGGTTACCCCTTCTCAATCAGCCCGCACATGGGCAGGAATTTCTTCCTCGGCTGGCTCAGACGACGGGAGGACCGGCTCGACCTCAGGAGGGGGAACAGCAGCTTCGACCTCGGCAACATGAGAGACCTCTGCTTCAAGGACTGGAGGAGGGATCTCAAGGTAGTCCTCACCAGGAGCAGGAATATCAGGTCGGCCTTCTTGAGGAGCTAGAAGAACCGGGGCAATCGAAATTGGGTCGGGATCCATCACCTCCTCGGAAGCAGAGGGCAGCCACTTCCGAAACTCCTCCTCAGATATTTCCCCTTTGCAGAAGTGAATGGCCGCATGGATAGGCCCCATATCCAGGTCGGGCAGTACCATCGGGATGATCTCAGCACAGTCCCCGACCCCTTCAAGACGGATTGCGTCCCTTTCGGCCTCCAGCTCAGCTTCCTTCCTCTTCAACTCGTCCCGAGCCCGTACCAGCTCTTCATCCTTGGCCCTCAGCTTGGACTCAACGCTGCACACTTCCACCTGCAGGATCCTGTTGTCGGCCCGGGCAGCCTCCAAGTCCTTCTTGGCAGCATCAACATTTTTTCTCTCCAAAGAAGCGGCGGCCCTGAGAGCTTTATTTGTGGTATGGGCCTCAACAGCAGCCAGCTCCAGATTCTTTATATTCTCTTCTTTCCGGGCCAGCTCGGCCTCCATTTCACTGAGCCGGTTCTGGAGCCTCTGTGGCTGGCCGCCTTCAGACAAAAGGCTTATGAACAGGTCCTTATTTTTGGCCGCCAAATAATTTGCCTGTCGAAAAGAAAAAGAAGTCAGTTGCAAACTAAGTCTGAAAGACACCTCGGATGAAGAAAAGAAGAAAAAGAAATAACCTGAGCCAACTGAGAACACAACTTTGCGACCACCTCCTCAGGTGAAAGGTCCTCAAACCTCGGAATCTTCTCAGAAGGTACAGCCCCGGCCAGCTCATTAAAGGCCGGTACCAAATGGGAAGTAGCCTCCCTGATATTTTTCCCAAGGTCATCAACCCTGAGAACTACAGCACCCTTCAGTTTCTTAGAAGGACCCTCTTGTCGAACTTAATTTTCTCTGCTCGGTGCCTCCTCCTCCTCCAATTCCCGCCTTAACTGAGGATCCACAGTTCCAACCGACGCTTCCTTCTCCTGGAAGATTTCGGGGGGCTATCAGGACGGGTAACACCCATTGGAAGCACCCCGGAATGAGAAGACCGACCTTGAGAGCCCGGACGCCCCATCTCTTCAACCACCTTCCTGGCCTCAGAAGTTTCAGGCCGTTTCCGAGAAGTACCAGCTCCGCCAGGGCTAGTTTTCTTCGAAACGCCGGACAACCGATCAAGGTACTTTGGTCTCTTCGACATACCTGCAAAGAGCAAAGGCAAAAGAAAGGTTCAGGACCTGAGCATAAAAACAAAAAAAAGAAAGAAAGAAGACATCAAACATGATAAATAAACGAGGGAAATGGCTAAGAAGATCAACAGACATCTACCTATCCGACCCGAGACCTTGGGAGGAGCGGCCCGTATAAGTCCTGATTCAAAAAATGCCACATCATTTACCAACTCCCTCCAATGGGCGGCGTACCGCCGAGCCCAGAATACCCGCTGCCGGACCTGATGGGAGACCTTGGGAGCATCTCTCCAACAGGCTAGGAGGAATAGAAGAAAAAAGGGTAAGAATCCAAACAGCAAAAAAAAAAAAACTAAGCGAAGAAAAACTAAAAGTTAGTATCCTAACCTCCCGCCCTAAAGATGTCTGGGACCAAGATCTCCCTTCATCCGACCTCAGGGTCCGTCCCCAATCTCCAGTGGCCCAGAACCAAAGATCCTTAAAATTCTTATTGGAGTCAGGAGTTTTTGGACGACGTTTGACGAGCTGTTGTAAGCTGAAAGATAGTACCAACCGTGGTGAGTCTTCGGGTTGGCCTTCAACCGATACAACCTCTTCACTTCTTCAAAAGAAGGTTCGACACACCCCGCCCGATGCCAAGCTACATACAGCCCGGCCAAAATCCTCCAACTGTTTAGACTTAATTGACAGGGGGCGATCTCCATCTCGGCCAGCATCCAGGCAAAGTAGGGTTGAATTGGCAACCGGAGCCCGCACTCAAGAAAAACTGGAAGAATGGCCACCGAACCTTCATCAGGTTGACTAGAACGATCCATTGGTCCGGGGACTTCAAGAGCAATATCTATCGGAATATCATATCGCTGTCGAAGCAGTGCGAGGTCATCTTCAGTTATCTTAGAAGGACGGTTCATATCCAGAGCCGAGGAGCCAAGATCACCGGGCTCTGGATCCTTCTGAGGAACCCTTTGATGGTAAGAATCTTGTTCGATCTCAGAAGGAGTGGGGTAGTATCAAGGTCTTATACGCTGGGTGCTCCCGAGCCGAGGAGAGCTCTTCAGCAAGGGGAGTTGGGGGTTTAGCAGGATTTTCAGGGGAAGAACTGTTGTCAGACATCCCTGACATCCGGAAAATAAAAAAGGAAGGGGTCAGTCTATAGCTAAAAAAAAAAAAAAAAAAACTACTCAGGGTTTTCGTCTTCGCTAAGCAGGTGGGTTCTAAAGTGCCCTAAAACAAAAACCAACAAGCCATAAGTCATTCCCTAGCAACATTCAAAGATAACAACAGATTCACAACACACAAAAAGGAAGAGGTCGTTCTGAAGACTTACTTGTTCCTCTCAGAAAGCCTGAAGATTGCACAGCACGGTTTGCTCGTCCTTTGTGTTTACAGGTCACAGCGGAGAGAAAGAAGGAAAACTCACGGATGGAGCAGGGGAAATGTTCACAGGAATGAGAGAAAAGTTGCCAAAAAGATTGCACAGTGACAGCCTCGTCTTCTTATAGTCATAATCGGGACGCTCGGGACCGTTAGATCGAAAATGAAACCCGGATAAACGCCAAGTGTCAACTGCAAAAGAGGTCTGCCAAAATAAAACAGACGGTCGAGATCAGCGCACTGTTAAGGCGCCTCCACACGGTCGATTCGCTTCCTTTTTGGCGGGAACCCGACGGATGTTTGACAAGTGTCACACTTAGGAAAAATCCTAAAGATGATTTGATGGGCATTAAACAGACGTGACTGTTGTGCGTCTCAAGAAGAGGTACTTGAAAAGAGGCGACGGTTCGACTTCGGATCGACCACCAACGAAGTAATCGGCACACCATCTTTATATAGTTCCCGGCACCAACTCGTATACTCGTTGGAACCGAGAACTAGGGGACAGATGTTGATGGTGTTTTTAGGCACTATGATATTTAAACAACACGACAAGGGTAGAAGGGTAATTCCCTTCTTGGATGAGATCATTACTACCGACCCAACAAAAGCCAGCAGTAAGGGCCCGAGCACTTCACAATAAAAGTCCGACCACCTTATAAGTTACTAGACCGACCACAACAGGAAGAGACCGAGAACTTATGATCGGTAACCGGGCACTTATCAGGTCGACAGAAGCACTCTCAGTACAAAAGACTATTGTGACCGACCTTATGAAGACCGACCAGATAGCGAAGCGTGCTCCAGAAGATAACACCCTATTCTTGCGGATAAGATGACAAGTTATCCTACTTTCATGGGGAAAACTGGTGAGTCAGAGTCCTAGTAGGATAAAGAAAGTAAATGTAGTTTTGATTAGGAATCCTTATGGGAAAAGTGAATAGTTTTGACTATGAGTTTTATGGGAAAAGGAAAGTATTTCAACTAGGAAATTCTTGTAGGAGAATGAATCTGATTTCTTCACTATTATAAATAGAAGGGTAGAGTGTGCATAAGAGGAACAAGTGGAGAGGGTGGAGTAGAGTATGAGAATCATTACCATCAAACTTGTAAAAAACAAGGAGCAGAGCTGAGAAGCGTGTTTGAGGAATAAAAGTATCATCCTTTTTGTGCCCGTGGACGTAGGTCGGACCCAGATCCGCCGAACCACGTTAAATCTCCTTGTCGATTGGTGCATTTATCTGTCTTTTGCTAAGTTTGCTTTTGGTCCCCCCATAACCAAACAAATTCACTATTGAGGGAGGATTGTCTCGGGAGTAATATTCTCATATTGCCCTGAGACCAAAATCAGCCGTCAACAATTTGTATTGGAAAACTTCCGATGGTACGAAGCACATATTCTAATGATTAATCGAGATGCGCGTAAACTGGATCGGACATCCCGATTACCCAAAAAAAATAAAAATTACCCAACTCCAAGAAAAAGAAATTTTCTACATGTTTTAGGAAGCAAATATGTGCGCATATAAGATAGAATAAAAGAAAGAGAAAAAGTGACAGAACAAATAGAAATAAAGAAAAGAAACAGGCCATTTAAAAAAATAAAATAAAATAAAAGAACATTTAAAAAAAAAAAACTAGTAGTTTATTAGCAACCCAATATTTTCAAGTGTGGCCAATTGGAAGACACCTTCTTCTTCCCACTTTTGCATGTTTTTTCATCCTTATTTGCCTTGCTCTTCCCACTATGCTTAATGGGACTTGCCTGCTTCCTCATTTGTTGCACTTTTTTACTATATTTTCCCTGTAAAAAAAAAAAAAAAAACTTAATTTTAACCAAATAGTACAATCTTTACTAAATTTTGAATAAAATCATAATAATCAAGTATTGGTCATTCCTAAAGGGACGATTTAGTTGGTTAGACCTCTTGCAGTGGAGTAAAAATTTTGGGCAAAGAAGAAACATAAAATTTTGGATTCTATGAGAACATACTATAAAATTATATTACCTGAATTTCGGAGCTGTTAAATGGGACTTGGGGGCAGGGATCATATTTTTGAGCTTGATCTATATTATTGCTGAATATTGCAGCTGGTAACAGGCAAGAAGGTTCTTTTTTGCTCCCCTGGCTTGAAGATGCTTCTCCATATGTTCCTGTTGAAGTGCAAGATTCCAACTCCAAGCATAGCTAATTCAACAACATGGATGCATGTCAGTAATCTTAATATTTTTTCACCTGCTATTATTATTATTATTATTATTTTTTAAAAAAGTTATAACCTAATGACAATATCTAATCCCCTTTCTCATGTGAGTGGAGTTTGAACCTAGACATGTTGTTTCCGCATAAAAAAGTAGCTATCACCTACATATATGGTATTACTATTAGGTACGTAGCATCAAATCAAATGACAAAAGAGTCACCTGAAAAAGCCTGGTTTCAAGTGAGGCTACTCTATCCAACAATGAGCCTTTGAAATAAGCTTCCCTCACAGTCACAGCCAAGTTCAGCGGCAAGTACTGTCTCTGTCTCTCGCTATTATTGCAATTGCTGCCCCTTTTTGCCATACTTTGTTTGTTTTCTAAATCTTTCATCTATGCCACCAACCACAATAAAATAATATATATAATTAAAAGCAAAAAGGTTGAATTAATTTAATGTCACGTTATACATTCTTCTACAGAAGAGAAGAGAGAGACTCACAATGGATTCTAAATGATCCAATCTTGAAACAAGAGGCATGGACATGGAGTGGTGAGCATGTTTTCCATTTTCCATTTTATCTTTCTCAGCTTTGCTTCTGCTTCACTTTGAGAAACGGTTATTTATTCCCTCCTTTTTCTGTAAAATTAATGACCTAACCTCGCAGGTCATCCGGCAGTTTGTTATGTACGTGGCTCATTTGCATCCCAATTTAATGTTGATAAAATCCAAATGGACACCACATCACTACCCCCATATCAAAAGACAGTGTTCTAAAATGCGATAGGCGCTAGTCGGGCGGTGACCCAGCACCTAGCGCTTAGAGCGCCTAGTCGGGGCTTAGGCGGGGCCTAGACGATTAATCGAAAATTGAGAATTTCTATAATTAGGTTTAAGATTTGGTATGATTTGGAGAAATTAATCATAAATAAATGTTATTTGAGTGATGAGTAATATTTATAAATGGTCAATTTGATGAGAAACTAACAAAAATTGAAAAAAAAATAGATTTTTGAAATTAGTGTTTATGCTCTAAATTGAGATTTTTTCAAATTGATGAGTTAGAGAGTTAATTTTATAAAATTAAAATTAGGGTTAGGATTGGAGTGTGAAATTCGGCCGGAAAAAGCAATTAATTTCGAATTTTGCGATGAATTTGCCGGCGAAAATTTACCGGAATGGGCAGAAAACGCCGCCCATTCCGACGAGTGCATGGCCCCAACGATTTGGGGCTAGGCGCGGCGGCCATAGGCCACCGAACCTATACATGCTGCCTAGGCGGGACGTTTTAGAACACTGATCAAAGGGGAGGTATTCATATAGAACAACGATATAAAATTTTAATTTAATTAAATAATTGTATATATACACAATTAAAATTATAGTTTTGTATTCTCTATTTTCATAAGTACATCCATCATTATTAGCTCAGATGTTGAAAACATGAGATGAGATGGGATAGAATTGAATCGCTTATAAAATTGTATGACCTGGTTCGAGAGTGAGCAAACAGAATTGCGGGGAATTTGAAACCTACCCAAATCCTAAATTAAACGTATCATAAGACTTGAACCAATGATCTCTTGCTTTCTAATTCTGAGAGCTTGGTAACAGTCATTTACTACTAATAGGAATAGCAAAGTCTGCAGCAGTCTCGTTTTATTATTTTTGTCCGAAGAAAGTTCTTTTATTTTCTAATTCAGATATATATCAATGAAAAGAGAATAATCTTTTTAAAAAAAGTTATTGAAGGGTCATTTCTGAAAGAATGTTTCGAGGACCCAAATTAAACTTACAAATAGATCTTGAAGAATAAAGAGGCTGTTACCATATTGCTAAACAATTTTTTTACGGAGGCATTTTTCGGTGACCTCAGACCTGAAGATGTCTGAAATAAACAATATGGTAAGAGTGGTTGATAATCACCCAAATCACTGGCCACTAATCATGGAGCAAAGAAATAATCATCCCAAACTAGATCTTGTCACTTCATATGCCAAGAAACATGCGGCATTTGCAGGAACACTTCTGGCCATGGCAGGGCCGAAACCCTTGTACAAGCCTTTTACACCTTCTGATTTCAGGATCTTTTTAAAGGCGTCAATGGAACCTGAGAATTTGGGATTTTTGTAATCATCTACCTGAATAACACTCTTGACAACATCAGTGGGGTAAACAAAGAACCAGAAGGCAGCTCCAGACAAACCACCTGCCAAAAGCACCCCTCCTCTTCCTAACTGAGAGGTATCTTGGCCTCCTGCCATATATTGCTTGAGCGCTTCATAGACACCGAACATCACAGCATTCCCGGGAATCTCACGTGCCATTGTGGGAACCAGGCCCTTGAAGAGACCCCTAACACCACCTTCCGATCTAAGAACCTGCCTGGCCACATCCATCGGTCCACCATACTTCACTGCCACGCCGATGGGGCCAGAACTTGCTAATGCACTTTGGGCTTGCAACCTGCTCCATGAGACACAAGCAGTTAACATGTGTAGTTCACCATTTTTATAAGTAGACAAACTAATTATTAGCCCAAAAAAATTGAGATCTGAACATTAATAAGATCAAAAAATTTTGCCCTTTAGTTCAGACAAGTACTTGAAAAAGAATATTGAAAAAAGCTTATGAAAAACCTAAAAAGGATATGAAATTTCTCAGTATATCTATGGGACTACGAAGCTCTTTTTTTTTTTTTTTTTTTTTTTTTTTTTTGGAATCGTTGGAAATCCCGCCGCCAAACCACGCCTTCCGAGCTTAAGCAGAGCAGGTAAAACCCCCGGCCGTTCCAGACTCTGACAAGAAACGCACTTCCTAGATTCGAACCCAGGAGTTGAAGGTCAGATCCTGAGCCCTACGCTACCAAGACACGCCCCTTGAGGACAATAGAACTACGAAGCTCTTTTTAAAAGAAGAAATAGATAATTTAAAAGAAAAGGAAAAAAGTTCTTAATCCAAGTGCAGTCATTCAGAAGACCAGCTCACAGCATATAAATAAACAGAAACACTAAAGTACTGACCTGCATTTGATCAATTCAGTGGGGCAAGCAAGAAATGAAACAGCAAGCCCAGCCCCAGCCCCGCAAACAACTTGCTGGTCGACTGTAAGTGGGGCACCAGGTTGCGACCTCAGCAGTGCCTCCATCTGTCCCCTCACCGAAAACAGAAGGGCATTGAAAGCAGCAACCGTAGCTAGTGGAGCTCCCATACCTTTGTACAAACCCCTTGAGCCTTCGGCAGCTACAGTTTGCCTGACAGCATCCATTGCACCGGAGTACTTGGGAGGTTGGCCTGGAAGTGGAGCAGGCTGGCTTTGGAGCTTGACTTTGATGGTGTCAAATGGGTGCCCACATATCAATTGTGCTGCCCCTCCAACAGTCCCAGAAAATAGATCCTTGGCCACATCTCCCATCTGCAGAATGAGCTTGGAAATATATATTCAAATCACCGAAGGGACCATATAGAAAAAATTAAAAGAATATAGATTTCTGTTCATGATTGTTAGTGTCAAAACCATCAGAAACAGAAGTCTAGAGAATATCTCCAGTTCCATTTCTGGGTTCAAATGGAGCATTTCAAGTCCTCTTGATCTAAGATAAAAAAAAAAAAAAGAGGGTAAAGTATTTCTTACAACCACATGCCTCAAGGAAACTAACACGAACATGAGATAGCAGTACAGTCTACAAGCAATAATACCAACTAAGCAACAAAAATATAGCAACCTATAGACAAAGATGATGGAACTTCATGAATTAGTTGGGTACTAGGATCATATTCTAAGTAAAAAAGATTTACATGAGATTTCTTCTATTTAGTTGGACCATCTACGACGAAGCAAGAAGCTGATGCTTCCTTTATTATGAAAGACAGCAGAATATTGCATTTTTACTAATTTTTAGTAGAAACAAGAGAAACCAGGGATTAGCCTCTTCAAGAAAACAATGCCGTCTATTGAAATAATTTAGTGATCAGTAGAAGTTTCAACAAAATCCACAATACATATTTGTTTGTGGTCACGGACAACTAGCAGTTATATCCACTTGAGCATCCATCTTGCTTGTAGAAAAACAGATGAACGACCATTGTTATATGTCTATTCTCCAATAAAGCATAAGCATAAGTTTACTCAAAGATTATGTCCTATTCTGTTCTCAAACAAATTTGATTTTGAACCATCAACTGGTCCCTTTACCCCAGACAGTATTTTGAAAGCACAACTAACAGATAGATACCTAGCCATGGCAGGTCACTCTGACTAAGCCTTATCATAGGTGCGTGACAGCAAGAGATATCTTGCAAGATGATATTTTTAAAGCTCATAAATAAAACTAAGAGAAAAATATCTGAAAATTCAAAAACACTGCATATGAACATCATAAAACTAATTCAGAAAAAATCAAACACTTTTTTCTGACAAATCAACTCGGGCTTAAACGGAACAAGTAAAACCCCCGCTACCCCAGGCTCTTACAAAGAAATGCACCCTTGAAATCGAACCTAGAACTTGGCAACTAAGTCCTAAGCCATTTGACATCAAGCCACACACCCCCTGTGGGCACAGAAAATATCAAACACCACCAATATCATTCACCAGCTTTATGCAATATGAGTTTGAAATTTAAGTTTCATAACTGGACAGACATAGCTTCAGATCATTAGAGAAGCGTGCAAGCACAAAAATGACATTAATGTCAGACTCAGTATAGCAAGCAATTATGAAGTCTTCACAATCAGAATAAAGCATGCGTTCAATAATAACAAACAAGTTGAAGAAATCAAAGGTTGCAATACAAGTATACAACAATAACAAAAAGTAAGCCAATCAAACTACATTTACTATTGAGTAAAAATTCAAAATACCCACATCACAAACTAAATTCAATAGACTAGGATCTTACCAGAGCAGATTCTCACAGGCAGCAGAGTAAGCAGAGCCCCGAGAACGGCAAAGATTCGAAATCGGGGGGAAAAAGTTCTTCCTCTCAAATATATCCCATGAAAAGTAACCGGTCCTCTTTTTTTTTTTTCGAATGTTTAAGGAAGGTACTAAAAAGGAAGGTGGTAGGTGATGAGATATTGGAGGCTGTGACAATCTTAAAATAAAAGGAAAAAATATATATATAAAGAAATAAAGAGAGCCACAGCCACACGTGAACAGAGGGGTAAGTGGTTGAGTTTTAGGACATAAGCAAAACAACTCTGAGTTGAGCGTGGAATTCACACCAACATGTGGTGTTGTTAGAGATAATGACCAAAATCCGTGATTTGATTTTGATCCAATTTTAGAGAAAGATGTGTGCGAGATGGGCCCGGGGCTGATACGGATATGGTACCTCTGTCTTTTAAGATTTTGACGCTTGTGTATATATATTAAAATTAAAATTAATCAACAAAAAAATTAATAATAATAATAAAATTATCGATTAATAAATGTTTTATATTTATCGGCCGGATATATTAAATTTATTCCATATAAATTTATCTCCTCGTTTTGAGGCTCCATTGACTCTGAATTTACGTCTCTCAATTTTTTTTTAATCGAATATATAGTTGTATTGGCACATGTATTTTATTTAGAAAAATAATATTTGTTCATAATCCTTGTTAAGATATGGCAAGATATGTTGCCAATTATAATCAATTGTAATTAAGCCAATTGATTATAATTGATTTTGTAATTAATTGTACATTATTACCATAATATTGTAATGGATATCTTCCCGAAATATCCGAGCTTGTAAGCCTATATAAAGCCAACATACGTTCTCACCTAAAAGTTAAGAAAAACAATATTTTCTTCAAACTCTCTCTCGATTTCTCAGTTTCTCACATGGTATCAGATGCCTATGTTCATCCCTCAGTTACTGTTTCCAAACAGTCCCTTGTAAAGTTGTTCCACTCCAGGTCCTTCTTATCCTTGTTCCCAAACACTACCCATTAGCTTTCTTCTCCAATCCCTAATCACTACAAACCCTAGCCACCAAAACCCTAGCCACCAATACCACCTCCCACGACAGAATCTCCCCCACCCACGACCGCCATCCACTCCTCCATCTCCGGCGAGCTTGCACGCCCACCGTTGAACCCCAGCCGTGCCGTCAACCTCCCCACCGAGCCCCTCCTTGGCGCGACGCAAATCCTCTCTCCGGCAGCATCTCCGACCTTCTCACAGCCTACAACTACCACCATTCAGCTCCCCTTAAGCCCACAACCAAAAGCCCTATACTTGGAGCCTTCAATTTTGCCGTCCACGCCCTATTGCCACCACCAAACCGCCGATTTTACCCCTCCGATCCTCCTCCGATACGGCGAGTGGTGCTCCACGACCACCACCATTGCACTCCTCGTCCTTGCCTGCCTCTGATTCCACCACCGGCACTCTGATTCAGATTCTTGTTGTTGATTTAGACTAAAGTGTTAGATTTGCAAACTTCCTTAGTTTTCTGATATTTCCAAATCTTGAGGGCTTTTTTTGAATTTTCCCAGGACCTTTCTGAAATTTTCCAAATGGAAAAATCTGATGTTATGCAGCCCATTCCTACCATTCTCACAGGTTCAAACTACCGTCTCTGGGTTCAGGGGATGCACAGTTTTCTCAAAGGCCGAAAGTTATGGCGCTATGTTACAGGTGATATCAAGCTCCCCAAACAGAGTGTTGATGAGCCTGATGATAAGTTTACAGATCGTCTTGAGGATTGGGATAGTAAGAATCATCAGATTCTGACATGGTTTCGAAATACTTCTACTCCCTCTATTCACCACCAATTGGGCGCTATGACACTGCCAAAGAAGTCTGGGATTTACTTGAAATGCGATACACTACTCTGATCTCTCTAGTCAGTACCAATTGTGGGAGGAGTTGCATAATTTAAAACAGGATAGAGGTCAGCCTATTACTAGCTTTCTTGCTAAAATGGAGACTGTTTGGGATCAACTTGCTCTTTCAGAATCTCCGATGGATTGTGCTGTTGATGCGGCCAAATATACTGCACACCTTGAGCGAATGAGGTTAATTCAATTTCTTATGGCTCTTACTGATGACTTTGAATCTTGCAGAGCTTCTTTATTACATCAGACTCCCCTGCCTACATTGGAGGCTGCTGTCTCTCGCTTATTGTCTGATGAAACCAGATTAGGATTACTTGAGCCTCCTCGAGATGATACCGTGCTTGCCGCTGCCAACAAACACTCTTCAGAGGTGGTGTCCCAAGATATGTCGTACATGCAATAAATCTGGCCATACTTTAACTGAATGCAGCCTTACTGAATGTCACAAATGCAAGAAAAAAGGCCATGTTGCATCCCATTGCCCCACTAAGATGGATTGCCGCTACTGCAAGCTGTCTGGACACACAATTGAACATTGCCCCACTCGTCCTCCCCGACCCGGTCAACCTCCGAGGCCTGTGATAGCTGTTGCTGCCGCCAATGACGTCAGTATCCCTTCTTCCTCTCTTATGCCTACTGGTAACTTATAATCCCTTCTTAGACAAATACTTTCCATTCCTCCCGGTACTTCCACTGCCTTGTCTACTGCATCAGGTAATTCCTCTTGGTTTTTTTATTCTGGTTGTTGTAATCACATGACTTCTCAACCTCACTTTTTCTCCACTTTGGATCTAAACACAACTGCACAGCTGATACATACTGCCGACAGCTCACAAATGAATATCAGTCAAACTGGACAAATTACTACCTCTACACTCACACTACCCAACACTTTTTAATTCACAAACTTACATTTAATCTTATTTCTGTTGGAAAATTGTGTGAACTTGGCCTTGAACTCATTTTTTCTTCCAATGGTTGTCGTGTATAGGATCTGCAGACGCGACAGATTCTTGGGACAGGCCGTAGAATTTAACGTCTGTTTGAGCTCACTTCCCTGCATCTTCTTGCCACTCGTATCTCCCAGTTATGTGCTGCAACTAGCTCTTCTTCTATTCATCTCTGGCATCCGCGTCTCGGTCATGCTTCCTTAAGTAAACTTCGTCATTTGATTTCCAATGGGTCTTTAGGTTCAATTACAGTCAAAGATTTACATTGTGTTTCTTGTCAGCTTGGCAAACAACCAGCTTTGTCTTTTAATAATAATCAGTCTATTTCGACTGCTCCTTTTGATTTAATTCATTTTGATATATGTGGTCCCTCACCTACACCCACTATGAGGGGGTCAAGATATTTTGTGATATTCATTGATGATTATTCGCGTTTTACCTGGATATTTCTCATGAAACAGCGGTCCGAACTTCCCCAGCTTTACATTGACTTTGCCAAAATGGTCAAAACTCAATTCTCCAAAACCATCAAAATACTACGCACCGACAATGCTATGGAATATCTTAACTCTAAGCTTCAATCATTCCTCACCGATCACGGTACACTAGTCCAACGATCATGTCCATATACATCTCAACAAAATGGACGAGCTGAACGTAAACATCGCCATATTCTAGATACAGTCCGATCCATGCTCGTTTCATCCTCTTGCCCCGAGAAATTTTGGGGTGAGGCCGCCCTCACAGCTGTTTATATTATCAATCGAATACCCTCTGCTGTCGTCCATAAGTCTCCATATGAGTGCTTACATAGTCTTTCACCTTCCTATAAGCTTCTTAAAGTTTTTAGGTGTGCATGCTTTGTCCTTATCCCTCCAACTGAACATCACAAGTTAGAACCTCGTGCTCGATTATGTTGTTTTCTAGGTTATGGTATCGTACATAAAGGCTATCGTTGTTGGGATCTTGTGTCACAAAAAATTTGAATCTCCCGTCATGTCGTCTTCTGGGAACACACAATGTTTTTTCCTCCTCCCACCTTCCATTATTTACTAATCCCTCTATAGAGTTGTTTCCCAATAATGATGATGCAGGACACATGGGCGAGCCTACCGATGACCAATCTACTTTCATGCCTGCTCCTGATGCCGCCTCGTCTGCTGATCCTACTACTGCTCCTGTTGAGATAGAAAACCACCTTGATGCATCCTCCTCTCGTTATCCTACTCGAGTAAGACATCCTCCTCATTATCTTAACCGATATCATTGTTTCTCTGCAATTGTTTCCTTACATGAACCACAGTCCTATAAAGAAGCATCCACTGATCCTCTGTTGGTTATTATCTAGGTCCCAGATCAAACAAGACATGAAATCAATGTGTGAACACACCAACGGAGATAGCGGAATACTCACATCGATCGGTTGAGTCGATTTGAAGACGAATGAAGCCCAAAATGCTCACTGCCAAGGGCGCCAAAACCAGCAGTTCACTGCCTCCAAAAATAGAATTTTGAGTGACGAAACAGAGCTCCAAGCCTCGTCCGACGGATCCCGGCTCATGGTCGAAACTCCCTACCACCTTCGCAAGACTCGTAAGTGTGCTAGCACTTGAATTTTCACCATGAAAACCCACTCATGCTTCCCTAATATTCACGCCCAAATGAAGTTCAAAACCAGTGAGCAAAGCCACTGTTTGGCGTGAGGTGAGAGAGATGAGAGAGTGAGAGAGAGAATTGTGTTTTTGACTTGAATGAAAATGTGTAAAACTTGATTATATTTCCAAAATAAATAATCAATTCATTTAATTAATCCAATTTATCAAATGAAATTGGAGCAAAAACTAAAGCTTTTCCCTCCAAAATGCTTTACACTATTCTAGTCAAATCCATCAACTATTCATATCACCTTTATTAAAGTGACATGTTGTCAAGTCACATCACTCAAAGCGACAATGATTTGACGCTTGATGCGACTGATTGATTTGACGCTGTGATGCGACTTGCGTTGCCGCATTCGAATTCGAAATACGAATGCGCTCGCAATCACGCTCGGGCTCGGGTTCGCTAATTCAATTAGTGAATTTTCCGTCGCGTCGTAATTAAATGATTACGCCTAGTGAAATCGCTATTCACGTCGCTAACGAATTAATCAAAATTAATTCGCTCGCCCGAATTAAAATCTAATTTTAATTCCTCGTCAAAATCTAATTGTATTTAATATATCGAATATATTAATTCATCGATTAATTACAATTAATCATTATCTCTCTAGACGATATTTTATCCTAGATAAAATATCTCCGTAATTAATCCTAGATTAATTTTCTCTCTCTTCTATATAATCCCAGATTATTCAAGAGTGTGAGTTGTGCGTCATCGGTGGATTATCGGGAAGCGACCATGAGATCCCCGGATAGATTGGCAGTAAATACGGTCACGAGTAGTATCTGAATCACGTATGTACCAAGTACCGTTCTACCGATTTACGAGACAAGGTCGACTCCTAGCAAAGCACCAGTCTTCCCAATTCTCCGGACATATCCATATAAAATATACAAGGATCTATATTAAGCGTAGTATACCATTGTATTGTGCATATCGGCCCAGTATCGGATAGTCACGTGCTAGGGCTGGGGCTGGATAAGTGTCTGCCCCGTCCGAAACACATATCGGATGTCTGGTAACATAGTCTCTATAATCGGATATTCATGACCTGGTCACAATATCCCGATTGGATGCGCATCACTCAAGAGCACTAGTACCGTATCCTGCGTGACATCATCTCCACTATGACTGAAGTGATACTTCCGTCTTGACATCACACCCAATACACTACGACTCTCTGATAAACCAGAAGTGGTGTACGCAGAACCGGTTAAAGCCCTGTACCACCAAGACCAAAGTCTATCGATTATCGTAAGTATTAGCGATTGTAAGTCTCAGGTTAAGACTATACACACCTACCTTGAATTCGGCCTCCCATAGACACATAGTCATAATACCAATGGGATTCCGAGGGGTCTATCCAGAGCGAAGCTGTTTCCCGTACCATCGGTGAAACACGACCTCCTATCGCACTTGCATAAGTATCCATACTTATATATATGAGAACTATGTCGTTGTGCCCTCACAACGCGCACAAGTGCAATACTAGCCTATTCCGCATTATCGATGTCCAGTCTCGATAATACTCCGGCTAGGGATATTTAATGATTAATCCTTCGTGGACTGATACTGTCTCATATCATTCTCAATCCAGGAACTAATCATAGGGACCTATCTTCATTTATATATCTATGGTGATCAATCACAAATGATGAGAGTGCAATTTCCTTGTCACATAGTTAATTTGCTACAACAACACAATGATCTGTACAAATAGTGACGCTATGGGTCATTTTGTCCAACAATCTCCCACTTGGCACATAGCCAGTCACTCAAGTGTCCCCCACACCCGAACTATGTACGGTTCGCTCAAATTGCTGAGGAAAGGTTTTCGTCAGCGGATTTGTTTGATTATCGTTTGACGCGATTTATACGATCATCACATCGCCACGATGTATGATCCGAACGAATCAGATGATATAGAAGTATATATCTGGATCGTCGATGAGACCTTTAATTCATTAGCATGTGCTGACGCCTAGCTCAGCTGCTAACAGAACTATATCTAATCTAATTAGATTTATTTTCGATCCAAATGGCTCTATTGCTGCCTCAGCTGCAGCAATAATCGCATTTTTGTTTATTCGACAAACAGTTATCTTGCTCGGAATATTCCAGCTTACTGTCCCAGTGTCAAACTTAATAGTACCGTATTATTTAATCGTTTGGAAACTTACAGCAGTGATCGCAGTCACTTCAAGTTCTCCTTCTCCATAGTTAAGATAGCATTTAGTTCTCTGAGATACTAACAGATGTTCTTAACTTCAATCCAGTGACTATCACTTGGATTGACCTGATCGTGACTCCATATGCTCGAAGCGTATGAGACACCAATACAAGTACATTTTAAATGTACAATTTCCTAGAGAGTGTTAACAACTCCAAATCTATCCCAGTAGATCTTTATTCCTCGAATAAAGGTTGTTACTCCCAGAATTCTACGGAGAATTTCTATTGAAAGCAAGCTTTCATCAATTGCTATATGGGAATTTAACTGTCAGTGCGCTCTCCCACTAACCTCCTTATATACACAAGAATTATTTCGTTTTGATTCAAATCATAAACCATTATGATTATTTCAAAACGTCAGTTCCAAGAACCTTATGCTTGCATTAATCCAAACATGGATCGAATAACCCGCAAACCTTGTTTGTCGGTTATACAAAATCGTCAGGATGTTGTAAACATCCCCAAAAGGTTTCCTTTTCAGGAAAGCGATTTTGATCTATAACTGACACATTTCATAAATGAAATACGCAGTTATCAACAAGCATCTTCAAAATGGATTTACCATGGCAACAGGTAAAAGGTTGAACGGTTATTAACACAATGTTGATAACGATACCTTTCTGTCAAAAGCCAGCTTTGTACGTTGGTATGTTTCCTTCCATGTATGTCTTCCTTGAAGACGTTAATGTACCAATAGGCACAATGCCTTGTGGTACAACAACAACTAGTATCCAAAATAGTTGTTATACATGGAATCCATTTCGGACTCATGGCACTTTGCCATAATAGGGAGTCGATACCTCGTATCACTTCCTCAAAACGTAGTCGGATGGTACACCTCCATAGATTGACATCTTTATGGGGTTAGATCAAAAACCCATACCCTAGGTTGTTTTCTGACTCTATCCGATCTACTAGTTTCTTGTGTATTTGAAGATCAATGGTATAGATTCATCATAGATGAACTATTTGTGTTCCATTAAGGACTTCGTGCCTAGAACAGTATTACTCCGATTTTCATCGAGTATCACTATCCTCCCACTGACCACTGCATATCGGTATTCTCAGGAAAAATGCATGGTGAGCAACAATCACATTGTTCTCATGTGAGATTTATAAGTTCTATACTTATGGTTTCCCTTAGGATAACCTATATTGGCACTTATCCAATTTGGGTCTTTTAGTTTGGTATCATCCAAACGTTATGCCTGGCATACCCAAATTATCAGGAATGAGAAACCTCGTTTCTTCCTGTCATATCCTATATGATATCTGTCAAACAGATTTATATGGAAACCTTATTCTAAATAAGTTTTGCACTGTAATACATATCCTATTGAAGGAAACAGTAGCTCAGAGCGACTCGTGATAAACCTTATCATGTCCAACAAAATTCGTTTTTAGTTCGGACACACCGTCTAACTGACGTGTCTCGGGAGGAGCCCTCATTTGAAAGAATACCGTACTCTTTCATGTACGTATGAAACTTACTGCTTAAGTATTTTCCATTACGGTCTTACCGTGGCGGAATAATACTATAGCCGATCTGTTTATTTACTTCGTGTCGAAACTTTAAAGTTTCCGATTTGTGTTCTTCAAAAGAAACACATAACCATAACGTGATGCCACATCCGTTAAGGTCACGAAATATTCATGTTCACATCTAGCCTAGCTAGATATGGGCCCATTTACTTCACCATGAATAGGGCTAACAGATCGGTGGCCCTTATACTATTACCAAGTAAATAGTATTTTAGGTACTTTACCTAATAAACTAGATTCGCAGACCTTATTTGAATAGTCAAATCAGTCCTAGTACCCACTCTTCAGAAGTGTGGATATACGAGTCTCGTTTAATGTGTCCTAGACAACAATGCCACAAATAAGTCTCTATTGACCAAATCAATTTGAGCTATTTATTTGTCATTTTTATATGTTTGAGATTTATTATATTCAAAATATAAATTTTGTTATTCACATCTAATGTGTTTATCTCAGTATCATCTTTATATAATAAAACACTTTAGTGTTCTAGAATATAAAGGTTTATCCGCAACGGATTAAACACTGATATAGAGATAATGTCTCTAGTCAAACTAGTTACATTATAACAGTTCCTAATTTAAGTACATACCCAAAGGGTAGTTCCTAAACTTAGGTATCTACGGTCGAAACATCGACTTTCATCCCGTTTCCGATTCGCAGAGAAATCTCGGCTTGAAGTCAGTATCCTGCTCATAGCGGATTCTGAACATCAATAAATATATTTTATGTACCACACTAAGTATTTAAAATCCAATTTCAATACTAGTAGTGAACATAACTTTGACAAATATTTTAAAGTTAGAGCCTCGCCATTTCTTTAATTCCTTCGCGTCTTCCATATCCAAATGGTAGTCATTGGGATATGTCAATTATCTTTTCAATATTTCACAAACCTTTGGCCAAGCCTTGGGTTTTAGAATATCGAAATGATGTGCACCTTGTGCAACATGCCCAATTGCAAACTTTGACTTTATCTCCTTGAGATTAGTCATTTAATTCTCCAAGAATTATTAATTGCAATTTTAATACCTTTTAATCTAAAGATAGATTTATTGTCAAGTATATTAAATTAAGCACTAAAGTCATCATCACATAAATCTTCCAAAGATTTATGCTCTATTTATTTGCTTAATTTTGGGCTTAGGTATAATAAGTTATTTTATCAAATAAAGTAACCTATTATTTATTCCCAATTGAAAATTAAATCATTTAAAACATTTAATCCAAGGATTATATATTTTAAATATTCAACTTTTCAATTCTTCTTGATTTCAATAGTCCAACTATTTAATCAATTTAATAAGGTACTATTCATTATAATGATTACAATACTCCAATTATTTAATCAACTATAAT
This sequence comes from Zanthoxylum bungeanum, assembly GCA_019454045.1. Classification (NCBI taxonomy): domain Eukaryota; kingdom Viridiplantae; phylum Streptophyta; class Magnoliopsida; order Sapindales; family Rutaceae; genus Zanthoxylum; species Zanthoxylum bungeanum. The sequence goes on from SKCR01043255.1 coordinate 25,880, forward strand.
TTTAATTCAATTATATTGATTACTATAATCCAATTATAAAATCAACTATATATCGAATGAGTTTGTGTATATAGTCCAACTATATATATATTTAAAACACAAAAATATTAGTCCAACTAATACTTTTGATTAATATGACGAGTAAAAAATAGATGAGCGCGTTTAGCGAGTATTCGAATGAATGTTGCAAATTCAATACTTGCCTCCCACTATTTTTCGTCGAGCCTCTAACCCTCTGTCGAGTACTCGGGAAACCGTGTTTCCTAGTGGGCTAGGATCCCGTTAAATATCACACAATCTTGACTTTGGCCAACAAATTGTATGATAATTAACTAGGTAGATCTCGAAGATCAATTGGATCTCATCCAACTCCTAGATCCAGTAGGTGGACATCCAAGTCCCAAACATATCTAATATATGCCTATATATCGAATATATACCCTAACCTTTTTCCTCTGAATCAACTAGGCCTTGGCTTTGGCACAACAAACCTAGTGATCCAGTCAAGCGCGGAACCCATTGACATGGAAGCTTCGTAATCAATGTCAATGGACAAGAAGTGGTATTGACTTTGGCCAACAAACCACAACTTGGACACGACACCGATATGGAACAAAGCCTCGTGATTAAAACACATCTTCGACGGACAAGGGCTTGACTTTGGCCAACAACCCCTGCCAATCTCGGATCTTGAGCAAGAATCACTCAATGGAAGGAAAATAAACGCTTGATATTTAACGAGGGTTTTTCGCGTGCAAATTGGCTACCAATTTAATTATCTTTGTTAAGGTCTCATCATCATACACCCTTAAACATGCATTCTAAATACATAATAAAGCGAGTATGAAAATAAATAATAATGATATGCGGATGGATACTTTACATTGATCCTAGATCAAATCTCTCCCTTTCTCACTCAAGCTAGCACTTGTATTACTTCTACCCGTTACACTACACTTCTAAAGAAACCTCATTTACATGGAGGGGAATAGGTGAAAAGAGAATACAAAGAGAATGAAGGTGATAAGGCTGGACACGCAGGTCCAATTTAATAAATCGAATTTATTACAACAATTTCTAAAATTGCCCCACCCGACTAATATCCATCCGATATACATTATTCATACAACACAACCACGTATTCACATACATAAGCATGCTATCAATCAATCTAATCAAATTAATTAATCTGATAATTAAGTGATCATCCAATGTTCAAACAACGATTTGATTTTGTTCGAGTCAAACTCGTTTTTGCGAATAAGTACTCAAAGTACGAATTCATGAATTAAATTAAACTACATCATTAAATCTAATTTAACATGTATTTAATACTAATTCACTATTCAATTCCAAATTAAATATTACACTTTTATTTAATAAACCTTTACGATTTAAATTCCAAATTTAATCGTAACGCGTCTCAAAGACCGATTAACGTCCAACGTCAATTCAATTAAGGTCCAATGGGCTTTTAATTGATTTCTTAAGGCGTGGACTTTTGGTCAACTAGGGTCAAACCGATAACCAAAGTCCAATCCGGGATTTACCCCATAAGCCCATAAATCAATCTTGGCCCATTAGGCCCAATTGAACTTTAAAGGTTCATTAAGTCGCATTTGGGCTTAACGGAAGTGGTTTTGGGCCCAATTGGATCCAATCCATTTGGCCTAAACCCAACTTGATAAATCAAGCCCAATAAGCCCAATTACAACATTAAAGTCCAATTTCCAAAATTAGGCCCAATTAATTAAATATACAAAATCCAATTTCATATATTCAATTAAACTAAAGTGTATTACATGATTAATCAACTAAATAATTTCTAAAACACCATATTAGTCCAATTAATCATGCTCATTATCATTATCATATGTCCAACACATAAATGAAAAATCAAACCCATTACATGCTTTAATGCTCTCGGCCAAAGGATGGATTTTGTGTCCGATTTGGTTTCAATCAATCGAACCCACAATCGACATTAAATCAACATCCTAATGATTTCATACACATCCAATGTCAAAAATCAAAAAAATACCAAGACATTAGGGCATAGTTCCATTCGGCAAAGGTGATCAATTTGGGGATTTTATGTTCATTCATCAAAATCCAATCCAAGTAGTTTCAAATTAACATTATCCTAAATGATTCCAACTCATCAAATGAATCAAAAACAAAAATTCCAAGAATTCCAAAATGATCATCATATTCGGCCAACATGATATTTTTGGGGAAAATTATTCCAAATCAATTTTCAACAAATTGGTCCAACCAAAATGCAATTAGACATGTTATAAGCATACTTAAACAATCAATTTATTCAAATCATGCTCAACAAACATTTACCCAAATTTTAAGCCCTACAATTTCATGCTTGAACCTATAGCTCTTGATGCCATTGTTGGTTATTATCTAGGTCCCAAGATCAAACAAGACATGAAATCAATGTGTGAACACACCAACGGAGATAGCGGAATACTCACATCGATCGGTTGAGTCGATTTGAAGACGAATGAAGCCCAAAATGCTCACTGCCAAGGGCGCCAAAACCAGCAGTTCACTGCCTCCAAAAATAGAATTTTGAGTGACGAAACAGAGCTCCAAGCCTCGTCCGACGGATCCCGGCTCATGGTCGAACCTCCCTACCACCTTCGCAAGACTCGTAAGTGTGCTAGCACTTGAATTTTCACCATGAAAACCCACTCATGCTTCCCTAATATTCACGCCCAAATGAAGTTCAAAACCAGTGAGCAAAGCCACTGTTTGGCGTGAGAGAGATGAGAGAGTGAGAGAGAGAATTGTGTTTTTGACTTGAATGAAAAATGTGTAAAACTTTTGATTATATATTTTCCAAAAATAATCAATTTCATTTAATTAATCCAATTTATCAAATGAAATTTGGAGCCAAAACTTAAAGCTTTTCCCTCCAAAATGCTTTACACTATTCTAGTCAAATCCATCACTATTCATATCACCTTTATTAAAGTGACATGTCAAGTCACATCACTCAAAGCGACAATTGATTTGACGCTTGATGCGACTGATTGATTTGACGCTTGATGCGACTTGCGTTGCCGCATTCGAATTCGAAATACGAATGCGCTCGCAATCACGCTCGGGCTCGGGTTCGCTAATTCTCAATTAGTGAATTTTCCGTCGCGTCGTAATTAAATGATTACGCCTAGCGAAATCACTATTCACGTCGCTAACGAATTAATTCAAAATTAATTCGCTCGCCCGAATTAAAATCTAATTTTAATTCCGCGTCAAAACCCATTTTATATTTAATATATCAAATAATATTAATTCATCGATTAATTCCAATTAATCATTATCTCTCTCTAGACGATATTTATCCTAGATAAAATATCTCCGTAATTAATCCTAGATTAATTTTCTCTCTCTTCTATATAATCCCAGATTATTCAAGAGTGCGAGTTGTGCGTCATCGGTGGATTATCGGGAAGCGACCCATGAGATCCCCGGATATATTGGCAGTAAATACGGTCATCGGAGTATCCGAATCACGTATGTACCAAGTACTACGTTCTACCGATTTACGAGACAAGGTCGACTCCTAGCAAAGCACCAAGTCTTCCCAATTCTCCGGACATATCCATATATAATATACAAGGATCTATATTAAGCGTAGTATACCATTGTATTGTGCATATCGGCCCAGTATCGGATAGTCACGTGCTAGGGCTGGGGCTGGATAAGTGTCTGCCCCGTCCGAAACACATATCGGATGTCTGGTAACATAGTCTCTATAATCGGATATTCATGACCTGGTCACAATATCCCGATTGGATGCGCATCACTCAAGAGCACTAGTACCGTATCCTGCGTGACATCATCTCCACTATGACTGAAGTGATACTTCCGTCTTGACATCACACCCAATACACTACGACTCTCTGATAAACCCAGAAGTGGTGTACGCAGAACCGGTTAAAGCCCTGTACCACCAAGACCAAAGTCTATCGATTATCGTAAGTATTAGCGATGTAAGTCTCAGGTTAAGACTATACACACCTACCTTGAATTCGGCCTCCATAGACACATAGTCATAATACCAATGGGATTCCGAGGGGTCTATCCAGAGCGAAGCTGTTTCCCGTACCATCGGTGAAACACGACCTCCTATCGCACTTGCATAAGTATCCAATACTTATATATATGAGAACTATGCCTTGTGCCCTCACAACGCGCACAAGTGCAATACTAGCCTATTCCGCATTATCGCTGTCCAGTCTCGATAATACTCCGGCTAGGGATATTTAATGATTAATCCTTCGTGACTGATACTGTCATCATATCATTCTCAATCCAGGAACTAATCATAGGGACCTCTCTTCATTTATATATCTATGGTGATCCAATCACAAATGATGAGAGTGCAATTCCTTGTCACATAGTTAATTTGCTACAACAACACAATGATCTGTACAAATAGTGACGCTATGGGTCATTTTGTCCAACATCCTCATTGGCAGCAAGCTATGCACAAAGAATTACATGCGTTGGACAAGACAGGTACTTGGGACTTAGTTGACCTTCCTGCTGGTAAAACTCTTGTGGGGTGTAAATGGGTGTATAAGATTAAAACTCGTTCAGATGGCTCTGTTGAACGCTATAAAGCATGTCTTGTTGCCAAGGGCTTTACACAAGAATATGAGGTTGATTATGAGGAAACCTTTGCTCCAGTTGATCGTCTCACATCAGTCCGCAGCTTACTTGCTATTACTGCTGTTCGGAAATGGAGTTTGTTTCAGATGGATGTCAAGAATGCGTTTCTCAATGGTGTGTCTTTATGAAGAAGTGTATATGAAAACCACCTCCTGGTCTTTCTCATCCATCAAACAAAGTGTGCCGCCTACGACGAGCTCTCTATGGTCTGAAGCAAGATCCTCGGGCATGGTTTGACAAATTTAGTACTGTTATTCATCAACTTGGGTTCACCTCCAGCCCACATGACTCGACTTTGTTTATTCGTAAATCTGATAACGGTATTGTATTGTTACTCCTTTATGTTGATGACATGGTTATTACTGGTGATGATACTTCTGGAATCAGTGATCTCAAGCAGTCTTTTAGTAGCCAATTTGAGATGAAAGATCTCATATTCTGAGCTACTTTCTCGGTCTTGAAGTTACCTCATCTGATGATAGATATTATCTTTCCCAGGAAAAATATGCCTCTGATCTCATTTCTCGAGCTGGTCTGACCGACAGCAAGACAGCTCCTACCCCCATTGAGTATAATGTTTGGCTTACCCCTATGGATGGAACCTCTCTGGATGATCATACTCTCTACCGTCAATTAGTTGGTAGCCTCATTTATCTTACAGTGACTCGACCTGATATTGCTTATGCTGTTCATATTGTTAGTCAGTTCATGGCTGCTCCTCGTTCCACACATTATGCTGTCGTGCTTCGTATACTTCGCTATCTTAAGGGCAATTTCTTCTACGGTCTTCACTTCTCCTATATTATTCCCTTGAGCTTCGTGCTTATTCAGACTTAGATTGGGCGGGTGATCCTACCGATCGTCGATCCACCACTGGTTATTGTCTATTTCTTGGTGACTCTCTTATATCTTGGCGTAGTAAGAAATAGACTCTTGTTACTTGTTATAGTACTGAGGCTGAGTATAGGGCTCTTGCTGATACTACAGCCGAGCTATTATGGTTACGATGGCTGTTGGAGGATATTGGTGCCCCTCAACCACCTTCTATCAGACTTTACTGTGACAACCAGAGTGCTATTCAAATCGCTCATAATGATGTCTTTCATGAGCGAACCAAACATATCGAGATTGATTGTCACTTCATACGTCAACATATTATTCAGGGCACTATTTAGTTGATTTATCTCCGATCCGCTGACAAATTGGCGGATATTTTCACTAAGTCATTTCTTCCTAGCCGCTTTCTCACTCTTGTTTCCAAACTCAAGCTGGTTCCTCTACTACCACCTTGAGTTTGAGGGGGGATGTTAAAATATGGCAAGATATGTTGCCAATTATAATCAATTGTAATTAAGCCAATTGATTATAATTGATTTTGTAATTAATTGTACATTATTACCATAATATTGTAACGGATATCTTCCTGAAATTCCGAGCTTGTAAGCCTATATAAAGGCAACATATGTTCTCACCTAAAAGTTAAGAAAAACAATATTTTCTTCAACTCTCTCTCGGTTTCTCAGTTTCTCACAATCCTGACAAAATTACACCTAAACTACTTAGTTTTAGTTGTTGTTTTATATAACTAGTTAAAAGCTCGATGTGCAGATTTATTTTAATTTTATAAATTTGATTTTTTTTTTATTAAACTTCATTAAATTTTAGTTTACAAATATAAACAACTTTTAATAACTTAAGGGTCATATAAAAACTCATTGTTGATTCGTATATGATAGTTGGAAAATTCTGGTAGAAGAGGTTTATCTACGGGCATGCATGAGTATTAATATTTCGGAGATGATTCACCATAGCAAATTCTTCTATAAGAGTTTGGAACAAAAGTGCCAATATAACCAAACACAGTAATAAGAAGGCAACAGATTGATTACGATGTACCATCTTATTGCAGACACAACATGCCCAATAATTCGTCCACTCATTAATTTGCGTCGAGCAACCATCCGAAGGATCAACTGTATTACTTCAATGAAGATACGAATGGAAATCCTTGTCGATTAAGTCTTTGTTTGAAATACCTTCAACAATTTAGAATATGCCTATTTATAATGGGGATTAATTTTGATTACTAAGTTCATTATGTAACAATTGAATCTCCCCACAAATTGAAACCATATTGCCTAACAAAATATTAACAACATAGAAAAATCAAATTACTATACCTCAAATATTGAACCTGTTTGCGCAATTTTTATACGCGAAGAAGAAAGAGAAACGTGTAAGGTTCAAACCTCCTGAGACAAAGTCTCAGCAAGGGGTGTTTGATTAAGTGAATAAGCCTCAAAGGGGCGCAAGCACACAAATTACAGTCCTAAAAGTTATAAAACTAAGAAATAAAAAAATATGCTCGTTTGAGTCTTCATTTGATCGGGGATCTTCTCTTTGTACGAGTGAGCTTTTATAGTGAAGCTTGTAAACCGCTTGGGAAGTTCCAGTATCTCCCTGCAGCTGCTGGATCGTGTCTTCAACCGTTGAGCTGTGCGTCTCAACTGCTTGATCGTGGAGGGAGAACTACTTAACTGTTGTAGTCGTGAGATTAACTGCATTACGTGTTCTCGTTCTAATCGCTGCTTCGGTCATCCTGGGTTCTTTTCGCTCTAATCTAGTGATCGCTCTGATCGCTCTTCCTTTCGTCGCCCTTCTTGCTTTCGTCCTTTACTCATTCGTTCTAGGGTGATTTCGCTCCAGGGTGACATTTTTTTTTTGTCAACAATTGTCCCCCAAATTCACCTTGATTGAACTGAAAGTGAAAATCGAGGTGAATTTTTCGGCTTTCCATCCCGGTTTCGTTCTTTTTTCGTTCAGGGAAGACCATCACACACACATCGAGGGCTGGTCCAAAGGGCATTCTTTCCATGCCCTCGACTAGCTAGTCACCCGGCCGATCCCTCAGTCCAGAGAATCTGTGAAGCCGGGTATTTTCGCCCTCGACTAGCTAGTCACCCGACCGATCCCTCAGTCTAGAGAATATGTGAAGCTGAGGAGTGCGGCACCCTCCACGCAGAGGAACACGGTCAGCCGCTGTCAACAGGCGTAACCCATCCACAACCAGGAGGTGCAGTACCTTCCACACAGAGGACCCTGGACAACGGTTGCTAACGGATGCAGCCCATCCACAACATTACATTCCATTTCACACCTCACACCGTGTGGATGGCCGTTAGCTAACCTTTTTACATTCCATTTCACACCTCATTAAAGAGAAGCTTTCATTTTCGATGGCCTCTGTTTCATGTAGATCTTCTATTTTTTCCGGCTCTGTTCCGCTTCTTATGTTCTTTCCCCTTTCATCCTTTAATCAAAGAATTTGCTTGGTTATGGAAGACCAAGCTGAGGTGTTTTGAGTAGGATTGGCCCTTGGCTGGGCGGTTGGGAGAGGTTTTTCTTATAAGCTGCTTCTTCAACTTTCCTCCTTTTAAATACTCTCAAGACATGATACTGTTCCCATTTGCAATGCTTTTCATGTGCTACCTGACCGATTGACAGGTTCTCTGCCCTAAGCCTGACTTTGTCGAAAGTAACCTGCAGTCTGGTGGTATTGTCACATCAACTTTGCTTTTCACGCGCATCAATAATGGTGATAGCCTGGGCGATGCTTCCGGGGAAAGATTTATGCTGACACCTGTATTTGGCCGATCTAATGAAGGACGATGCTGAGATTCCGAGGCTTGGCTGATCTATTGAAGGCCGATATTGAGGCTTGGCCAATTTAGTGGCCGATGCTGTGAGTATGACAAACCTGGGGGAGAAATTCTCGCCCTGCAATTGGTTGGGCCGTCTTTTACAGTCCCATGTGAACCCGTCACCTCTGTAATAAATGCGTGACTCTTCCCAACACGTTTCATCATGAGGCCCATTTAAGAGCCGTTTTTACGTGACTTCCGCGTCTCCTTTCGTCGCACGTCACTTTTGCAGCGAATCGTATTCTAACACCTGTCTAGGGCGATCCTTAATCCTTTTCTATTTTTCCGCCATTTCCATCCCTCGACGATTCGGGTTGCGACACCTGTCCTAGGTTGAACCCTTGTGTCTGTTTATATAAGGGTTTAGCCCACTGTGGTTTTTTCTTTACTTTCGACCCACATTGCAAAACTTGTCTCTATCTTACTCTCGATCTCCTGGTATCAATGGCGTCTTCTTCCTCTAGCCCCCAAAACCAGTTCCTTTACTTTTGCTGATTATAAGATGGTGCTGGACATTCTTCTTCCGTGAGCACTTTCGGTGTTCATACCCTTAACGAGAATTGCGGCCAATGTGCGTTGGGTCCCATTTTTATTGAAGACAACACCGTTACTACAGCCCCGCTGGCTCAACAGTTCCCTTCTTCTTATGGTCTCCCGTTTTCGGAGCCAATTAATATTTCTCATTTGGCTCAATCCAACCTGATTCGCACGTGGCCCAAACACGACATTGCGTTCGAGTCTCGGTTCCAACGTATGCTATTGCATGTGGATACCCGTGCCTTTTTAGAGAAGCATGGCTTCCTTTCCTTCATCGAACTCTCATTGGCCTTGCACTCTTTTGACCGTAGCCTGTTTCCTACCTCCTTGCTCTTTTGCTCATCTGAATACAATGTATTCATTTTCCCAGTTGGTCCATTTACTATCACTTTTCGTGACATCGGTGCTCTCACCAGGCTGGCCCTTCTGGGTGCGCCTATCTCGGCTTGCACAACCTTTCGTTTCCCTCCTCCTTCAATGGACCCTTCGTCATTTTCATCATACTATTCTTTTCTTCGCAAATTTTTGAAATCGGTCGGCCGGTTCTGTTTCGATGTTGGAGCGAACGACCTTCCTTCACTATTGGCTGTGCAAATACATCATTTGTGTGCCTAGCCAAAAGCCTGTGGCCGGCTACCTCTCCATCTCTTCAGACCTTGCCAATGGTCGTCGTTTGGACCTGACATCATTTTTACTAGCCGCTATTTATCGGGGATTGGCCGTCCTCCAAAAACAACTTCGGTCGGGGGCCTCGCCCATTACCTCTGGCCCTCTGTGGCTCGTTCAGCTTTGGCTGAGAGCCTATTTCCCTATTTTCGGCACCATTGATTCCGATCATTCTTATCTTTGTGTCGGTCTTCTTTTTACCCAACTTCGGCCATCTACTTTCCTCTCTCGCACTGTTTTTGAATATTTCTATACTATTTGTCGGGTTCCTTCTTTTTTCCCTTTTCTGTGGTGGACAACCCATCATTTTTTCATGATATTCCTCAGTCGGAAGGGGACGAGTCAGGTCTTCGCATATGGCGTAAATTTTTATGCAGCCGCGACATGATTCATGACATCCTGACCGGGGCCAATGGCAAGGCTGGAGTGTAGGTGTATTCGCCCAACTTCGTTGCCCACCAGTTTGATCCCGTTCAAGGATGGCCTCTTCCATTCTTCCATACTCGCTCTGCTTCATTAGATCATTTTAGAGTCCTTTCGGTCTCTGACATAGAGCAATCCTTGTCGGAGACTCGTTCTTTGATTTCTTCTTTTGTGATAGTTCCCTTTGCTTCTTGCACATCGGTCCATTCTTCTTTTGACCGTTTTTGGCCATCTGGTCGTGAAAGATTATTTTCTTTGCCTTCTATGAGGGTGTTTTCTACTATCTCGTTGTCCCCCAAGTCTTCTGAGCCGGCAGGGTCAAAGAAGGCAGCTGAGACAGCCAAACCCAAGAAAATAAAGCACGCCAAAAGGAAGCAGCCTTCCCCCAGTTATAGCTCGGATTCAGACGTGCCACTTGTGCATCGTTCTAAGGTATGAGTCCGACGTCTGTCTTCTTTTATACATAAGTTTGATGTAAATCACGATTTTAATATTTTATACTTTGTGTAGGCGCTTCGGATCGAACCCCCATCTGCACTGCCCGAAACGTCTCAAATTATGGGGCCCGACGCTCCTATATCTGAAGGTCTCGAGGAAGTGAGACCTGCTGATGTGTCGATTGTTCAGTTTCCATCGGATGAGGACGAAGCAACTGAGGCTCCAATCGTGGAGCAAACGCCAGAAGAGGGCGGCACAGCTGTTACCGGTGATTCGTCCGGATCCGATCCCCAAGGTACGGAGCCACATATAGAATCTGGCCGTTCGCGCCCAATGGTTAAGGAAATTCCAAGAAACCATCCTTTATTTGAACGTCCCTATTCGGACGATCCTATACCAATTGTGCAAGATCAGGACGACGAGGCTGAAGTGCCAGAGCCTACTTGGCCAGATGGGCCTCTTTGGCGTCATCTCAAGCGGCTTTACCCCTTAGTATGCATGATGTCTGCCAGAAGGCTTAGAGGGAGTTATAAGGACGTAGAAAGCCTTTATAGTTTGACCGAATTGGAGTTATTAAAGGAGGCTCGGTCCATGTACAAAGACGACGTGCTTCGTCGTATTTATGAAGAAGATGAGGTCATTTATATTTATGATTCTTCTGATTCTGATTTTCTTGTAGATGTTCAGCCCACCGCTGCGCCGCAACACTCAACGCCACATGGATCTCTCCGGGTTCTTCAGTGCACCAGACTTTGGCCTTCGCACTGCATCGTCCTCGGCTTTTTCGCCCTCTCCTCCGCTAGTGGAGTCTCTTGTCCCGTCAGCGTAAAATCTTTCTATGCTTGAACAACCATCATCTTCGGCTCCCCAATCTTCGATTCCTCTGCCTGCAGCTCCTGCTACGTCAGCTCAATTATCTAATGCTTCTGAACGATCATTGCCCCTTCGGCCTGAGTCTCCCATCCTACCACAACATTCTTCTGCTCGGCTGTCCCCTCTTCGGGTCGTGTCTCCTGAACGACCATCAGTTTTTATCCCTCAGCAGCCGTCATCCTCAGATCCTTCGCTTCAACAAGAACCTGTGCAGCCGCAAGTTAATTTTTTTAAGGCATCAGTGGATAGGCCATCTAGCTCTGGTCCTGGGGTGGTAAGTCTTTTTTCCTCATCCTCTAGCTTGTGACTTCAGTTTACTTCTGCTAATTCCTTCTTTGTACATAGGCATCCGACCCGCTGCTGCAATCGGTCCAGAACATTTTGGATCGTCTTGGACGATTGTCTTCTGCTCCACTTCGGCCTTCTTCGCCTTCGGCTGGGGCCAGTACGGAACTAGAGGTCCTTCGGGAGATCATCGTCCAATATGCTTCTTTTACTACGTTGGAGATTGGCCAGGCCGCTCTACCAGAAAATATTCTTCAATTGGATAGAAGTTCCTCTGAATTAAGTCGACTACTAGCCCTCCATGCCTTGCCTATATCAGTAGATGATCAGCTATTCCTCCAAGAACTGCAGGATGATGTAACGACTCTTATGTCTCGGTATCGCAATATATATAGTCAAAGAATTAGGCTTCGTTCCTCTATATTGAAGAAAGAAACGCTCCACGGTTCTCTCGATGCCCTTCAACAGGCCTTGAAGGAGACCACAAATGAAATGGTGACTGAGGAATCAGTTCTCTTGGACCTAGAGCGACAATTATAGGAATTCCAGCATCTTATTGAGGAGAGCCGTATGAGGAAAGAGGCTAAGAGGAGGACCATTGCCGCCCAAGTAACGGAGATGGACGAATCTTTGGCAGAGTACGAAGGTCTGGCCCGTATCGATTTTGAGAAGAGCTTGTCCAATTTGGAGACAGCAGGTTTGGAGGTGCGAAAGGAATGGCGTCTGAGGAAGGAGATGTTTTCGGCCATAAAGGAATTGCCCGAGGATTTACGGCGGTCTTCGGTCCAAAGCCAATGATGCATTGTAGGACGTTACATCGTCCAATCTTTGTACTTTTGAGGATGTTTTCGCCCTGAATTAATGAAAATACATTTTTATATTACTGCATTTTGTTTTTTTGCAAAGATATTATATTTTCATGCTCCTATAGTGATGGCATATTTTTTTTCAAGTATTTTCCATTTATCGCCCTAGCATGTGCCCTTCCGTTTAAATCTTTTAAATGATATGCCCCGTTTGGTAACACATATTTTACCTCTAATGGGCCTTCCCAATTAGGCGACCATTTGCCATATGCCGGATCTTTAGCACCAAGTGGAAATATAGTTTTCCGCAATTTTTCTGAATGATTTAGCCATGACCCTGAGATTATATTCCTTGGCTATTTTCTTATTTTGTGCTTCCAAACGATTTAACACATCGCATTTCATATCGTCCAATTGCAATAAATTCTGGATCATTGCTTCGTTGTAATCTTCTTTCATCAACTCTTTTTGCAACATCACCCTAGTGGATTCGATATTCATTTCTACTGGTAGTACGACCTCTTGACCATATACTAACTGAAATGGTGTGACCGAGGTACTCGTCCGTGGTGACGTCCTATAGGCCCATAGAGTCTGACTCAAACATTCGTCCTATTGCCTAGCATTATTTGTCACAATCTTTCGAATCAACCCTTTAAGGGTTTTATTGGACGACTATGTCTGACCGTTGGACTGAGGGTAATACGTGGTGGTGTTTACTAGCCGGATTCCATATTCGACTAGGAATTTTTTTACTCTCTCGCCATTTAACGAAGTACCATGATCCACCATTAATTTTGTGGTATACCGAACCGGTGAATGATGTGTTCTTTTATGAACTTGATGATTTTCTCTTGAGAGATCTCTACTACCGGAAGGGTTTCCACCCATTTGGTAAAGAAGTCGGTGGCAACGATAATGAAAGTATGCCTCTTACTTGATGCAGGATAGATTTTTCCTATCAAATCTATCGCCCATCCTATGAATGACCATGGTTTAATGACGGGGATCATTTCGGTTGCCGGTGCCCTCTGAATAGGCCCATGCTTCTGACAAGCAATACATCATTTGGCATACGAGATGCATGATTCTCCCATCTTCGGCTAATAATAGCCGCTCCGTATAATCAACCATCTCATCTTTATTCCGGCCTGGTGAGCCCCACAAACACCTTCATGTATCTCGGCCATGACGGTCTTGGACTCCTATGGCCCTACACATTTCAACAATAGCCCGTCTTGGCGTTTCTATAATACATCCCCTAATACCACATAATTCAGGGCTTTGAGTTTCAGCCTCTGATCTTTCTCACTTTTGGGCTGCTCTAGAAATTCTTTGATCTTGCTTCTCCAATCGTCATTCTTTTCAACTTCGATGGTCATGACATCTGTCTCTCTCTTTCGTCTCATTAAGGCTGGCTTAACTTCTTCGTTTCTATATATACCATCTATGTTTGTTTGTTTGTGTCCGGTAGCTGCTTGGGCTAAATTGTTGGCCATTTCATTCTTCACCCTCGGAACGTGTTCTAATTCTGCATGGTCAAATTGACCTACCAACTCTTTAGCCACATCCAATAGCGCTGTGACTGATGGGATTTGGCATTTAAAGGTCCCTATTATCTGTCGGATCACTAGTTGTGAATCTCCTTTAATAGACACATGTGTTACCCCTATATTGAGAAGTATTTCCAACCCAAATATCAAGGCTTCATATTCGGCCTGGTTGTTAGTGCAATATTCGTTCAACCTGATTAAAAAGCGGAACGATTCTCCCAATGGGCTGACTAGGACTATCCCCATCCCAGCTCATTTTGCTGTGATGGACCCATCAAAATACATTGTCCACGGTTTCAGACTGCATTCGTCTAGTTCCATTTCTATCTCTATAATGGTGCTCAAACATGGGTGGTCAGCTAAGAAATCGGCTAAGGCTTGATTTTTTTACAGCCTTTTGGGGCTCATGCCGTATATCAAATTCTGAAAGTGATAATGACTAGAAACCGACTCTTTGATGCAAGATGGGACGAGAAAACATGTACTTTATTATATTAACTTTAGTGATCAAGTACACTATATTCGGCCTAAGGTAGGCACGTAGTTTAGTACATGTAAAATACAAAGCCAAACATAATTTCTCCATTGGAGAATAATTACATTCATAATTCAGCAATTGTCTACTTATATAATAAATGGCTCTTTCAACGTCCGTGCCATCGTCTTGCGCGATCATCCCAACTATGGACCGTTCTTCGACCGATTTTTACAACTTCATAGGCCGTCTTGGCACATGGGGTACCATCACTGGCGACTGCGACAAAGGCTGTCGAAAGCCTTTTGATGTTCTTCGGTCCAGACGAATTCGTCCTTGTGCTTTAACCTCAACAGGGAGGAGAACACTTTAATTTTTCCTGCACAATTAGAGATAAATCGTCTTAAGAAATTAATTTGCCCTAAAAATCTCTGCAACTCTTTCTTATTTCTGGGAGGTTTAGCTTCGGTGATTGCCCGAGATTTATTAGTGTCAATTTCAATCCCCCGTTGGTGTACTAGAAAACCTAGGAAATTTCCTGCACACACCCCAAAAGCATATTTGGCAGGGTTCAATTTCAGTTTAAATTTTCTCATTCGCTCAAAAGCCGTCCCTAACTGGCTAAAATGTTATTCCATGGTCAAAGATTTAGCCACTATATCATCCACATAGACCTCTACAAATTTGCCGATCATGTCATGAAAGATTAAATTCATGGCCCGCTGGTAAGTGGCCCCATCGTTTTTTAGGCTGAACGACATTACTACCCACTCATAACACCCTAAAGAACCTGGGCACCTAAAAGCCATTTTATGTATATCATTTTCGGTGATGTAGATCTGATTATAACTCCCATATCCATCCATAAAAGAATATACTTGATACTCTGTCGTGGAATCTACCAGGGAATCTACCGTCGGCATGAGGTATTGATCTTTGGGTGTTGCTAGATTTAAATTCCTAAAGTCTATACATATTCTTATTTTTCCATTCTTTTTCATGACCGGGACGATATTTGACAATCATTCTACATATCTGGTCGTCCTAATAAATTTCGCTTCCAAAAGGCGTTCAACCTCTTTCTTAATATCAGACATGACATTGGGTGCAAACCTCCGTGGAGGCTGCTTATGTGGTTTGTGGCTTGGCATGATTGGCAACCTATGCTCTACTAATGTCCTATCTAAACCAGGCATTTCATTGTAATCCCAAGCAAAACAGTCTTTATATTTCCGTAATAAATGGATCAGTTTTTCACGTACCTGGGCCTCTAGTTCCTTACTGATGTAGGTGATGCGTCTATCATCCTTGCTTCCCAAATTTTCCTCGTTCAATACATCATGTGCCCTTGAAATGTTCGCCTTATGTCGTCCGTTCAGAGCGTATTCTTCTTCTTCCAGTCCGCTCTTGTGACTTCATTCCAGCAAACAATCTACCCCAAATGCCTCTCTTATCCTGTCTTCTATCTTGTGTGCTAACAATTTATCCCTTAAGGCCGAAATCGCGGCCTGAGCTTCGGCCTCATTCTCTCGTTCCGTCACATAGGCCATTAGATTGGCCTTGGTAGCCGCGAGTGCATCTTGTTCTTTATTCTGTTTGTTCCTCTTCATTTGAGCTGATGTGCGTCGACTCCCCAAAGACCACTGTGATTGGCCTTGTTTGCGCGAACAAATCGTTTAGCAGACCTGCGGGGTATGTCTCGTCATTTTGAGCCACAATGGTCGAGCTTTCCCCTTCATTCAGAACTCTGGTCGGCCCGTAATTCCCTTCGTACATGAAATATTCGGCCGAATTTGTCTCCGTAGTGAAAGACTTATTGTCGGCATGCACTATTTCCACTTCATCTTTCTAGTTCCAGAAAACTAAGCACTGATGAAGAGATGAAGGAACGCATCGGTTGCCGTGTATCCAATCTCATCCTAGGAGCATGTTATATGTTGTTGGCCCATCTTTAACAAAGAATACTAATGTTTTTGTAGTACTCCCCACTTGCAAGTCTAGTGGGACGACCAACAATGCCTACGTTCACTCCTCCAAGTCGCGCTTAAAGTTTTCGACTATATAAATATGATTTCATACTTTACACCAAAAGATTTTTCGTGGCTCACTCACAAGACAAGAGTTTTGTTTCTAAGTTCATCAGAAACTTTTACACAAGAGTTCTATACTTAGGTTCACTCCAAATATTTTACAACAATAAGAGTTTTGTCTCTAAATTCACTCTTAAACCTTTACAAAAATTCTCCCTTTTGAGTATGTTCATTCAATAAGGAATTTCACAACCATAAATTTTAAGATAGAAAATATTTTACAACATCACTTGGGTAAGATAAAGAATGTTCAAGTTTCTCTCTGTTTTTTTCTTCTTAGAAAATGTATGAAAGTGTAAAAAGATATCAAAAACGATCTTTGGTCTCAATTTAAGTGAAAAATTCAAGCCGCCACTGTTTCAGCACAGAGAGTGGTATGCCAGTATCAGGACCGGTATGTCGATCTGTAAATTCAAACAACTTTAAAAAAAGTATGTTTGTTGAGACCGGTAAGCGCAACACAAACGGATTACAGACCGGTATGGACTGGACCGGTTCCAGTAACAATGCAAAATTCTGACAAACCGTATGAGAAATCGAAATGGAGTAGCCCGACTTTAGAGATGATGTAAAAAACCAAAACAGAACAGAAACACCGATATGTCGGTATCAGAGACCAGTATGCCGGTTACAATACATAACAAATATGATTTGAAGATTAAAATATTATGCAAATGACCCAATGTATTTTATGAATGTGTCTGAGTCCTATGAACTTAGAAGACTTAAATTATCAACTCGGTTACATTGAAAGCCCTAGGCTATAAAAGATTTCACTTGATTTTTTCATTGAACTCCATCTTCACATCTATTTGTTTCCACATCATTTTGTAACGCTCGCGAATGCCCGTCAAAGTCGCTAGCATTGCATCATCAAAATCTTTCATCAAGTGCAATGACGCTTAAATTATATATAAAAGTTAAAAAAAAAAACCTTATCATCGCGTCAGGTGGTACCTAATCTCTAAAATAATTTTTTTATCATTCAATTATAATATTAAAATATCTCTAGAATTAATTTTTTATTATTGAATTATAAAATAATAAATTATTAAAATAAAAAACATATTACAATATAAAAACATAATCTCCTATTAAAATAAGAAACTTATTAATTTAATTAATTAATAATGTAATTTATTATTTTAAATTAAAAAATTAAAAAACCTATTATAATAAGAAGACATATCATAATATTCCATTAAAAGAAACAAATATATGCGACACATACTCTCCATAATTAATTTTTTATTATTAAATTAAAAAATAAGAAATATATTACAATATAAAAATAAAATCTCTCATTTATTATTAAATTATAAAATTAAAATATCTCTATAATTAATTTTTTATTATTGAATTATAAAATAAAAAATTATTAAAATAAAAAACATATTACAATATAAAAACATAATCTCCTATTAAAATAATAAACTAATTAATTAATTAATGTTATAATTTATTATTAATAATTATAAAATTAAAATAAGAAATTTATTAAATAAGAAGACATATTATAATCTCCCATTAAAAAAACATATATGACATTTAATCTTTACAATTAAATTTTTATTACATATTATAATAAAATGGCGTATTATAATCTACTATTAAAATAAAAAAAACACATATGACACATATCTCTACAATTAAATTTTTATTATTAAATTACAAAATCAAAATAAGAAAATATTAAAATAAGAAATATTTTACAATATAAAAACATAATCTCCTATTAAAATAAGAAACCTAAATAATAGCCGCTCACAAAATTTAGCCATTTTTTTCAAGTTTATGTTGTTTGTTATTTTATTTTCAATTATTTGTATAAGTTATTTTTTCATGATTTTTTTTTTATTATTTGTTGTGTTTCAGGATGTAAACTCTGATTATTAGCTTTTGTACAATGATCGTGGACTTGTCAAGATTTATAGTTCGATAAAAAAAATTAAGTTTAAAATGAATAAATTATTTTAAATTTCATTGGAATTCAAGAAAATTAAATATTTTTAAAGTTATTTATAATTAGAGATATGATTTCAATATTATTTGATAATTATGAGACAACAAATAAGGCATTGATATTAAGTATAAGTAAATTAATTATTTCATTTTAACTATAAAACTAATGAGATCCGGAAAATTGACAGTATTAATACTTAAAATAGCATTAAATTTTTTGTTATGATTTGAAATTATAAATAAAAATATGCTCAACTCACATGAAAATATGAACCAAAATATTACTGAAATGTAATTTTCATGGCTTCAAATAATAGAGTACATCAATTATAGAATCTGAGTTAATAATATCCATAATTTTTTTCAACATAGACAATCATATCATCTTTAAAAAAAAAAATCTCATTTTATATATTATTTCGATTAGTGTTTTGATAAGATTCATGATTGGAAATATATGCTCTGTTATAGCAATGAAGTGAAAACAGAAACAAATTAATCTTTTAGTCAATAAAGCAATTTTTCATATTTAATTCATAATCCATATTCTTCGATACCTATAATTTTTTTAAGAGCGATTTGAAAGTTTAAATATTCTTTTTTAAAAAACATACAATTTTAAAAAAATCATAATTATCATTATCAACAGCTTTTGTTCTACAGTAGCAATAAAAATACCAAATAAAATTTTAATTTTAATCCTCAAACTGGTTCCGAAACCGGTTCAAGACTGGAATCGAATGAGGAATCGAAACTGAATCGTAAAGTACATTGTGCGGTTCGGTTTCGATTCCTCCTTCAACAAGAACCGGAACCGATGATTCGGTTCCAGTTTGGTTCCGCAACCGAACCATGGTCACCCCTACAGTCCATATCTTTTAAAGCAAGAAAAAAAACTATTGTTGACCTTAAAACCTTAAGATTAAAGAGCAAACGAGTTTAGAAATATAATTTTTCTATAATAAATAATCTAAAGCATAACTAAACAATAAATTCCTATTATTTTAATACAAAAATATTTATAAATTTAGAATTAATTAAAAGATAAACAATGAAATTAAAGTTATTCAACTTTATATTTTCTTTTACTGTTATAACAATAAAAGTTGAAAACCACCCGGCTTAATTATAAAAGTAAAAGCAGATTTTATGAAAAGAATCTCGCGTGAAAGAAAATCCTAAAAGCAAGTGATGTGTATGTCTTATATTTGGATGTGATAGTTTTATTTATTCACAATGGTGGCAAGTATTAGGTTTTATTAGCCAATATGGTAAAAAGAAAGATATTGAAATAAAACAAAAAAACAAAAACAAAAAAACAAAAACAAAAACAAGAGAAATGTATGTATCTAAGTTTATAAGAAAATAAAATGATTTGTCAAATCTCATTGATAAAAAAACAGATTTCACAATGATCTTTTAATTATATAAAACACTTAAAATCCATCACAATCTATCAATTAATGAAATTTTATATTTAGTATGTATTTAAAGTAAAAATAAGTAATTTTCAAAACATTCTATCCAAATTTAAATCTTATGAGAGTTAAGAGGTTAAAAATATATTTGGATTTACCTACTTCTTACCTTTTAAACCAAAGAAAAATTATTATTCACGTCAAAAGACTAAAGAGGAAACAAGTTTAGAAGTATAGTTTTTATATAATAAATAATCTAAAACATAACTAAACAATATTTTTTTTATTGTTTTAATTACAAAATATATAAAATTTAAAATTAGTTAAAAGATAAACAATGGAATAAAAGTTATTTCAACTCTAAATTATCTTTGTAACATCCTGTCAGAGACAGGACATTAC
Source organism: Zanthoxylum bungeanum (assembly GCA_019454045.1). NCBI lineage: Eukaryota > Viridiplantae > Streptophyta > Magnoliopsida > Sapindales > Rutaceae > Zanthoxylum > Zanthoxylum bungeanum. Next base: position 46,201 of record SKCR01043255.1, read on the forward strand.
CGACAGGAAACAAGAATAATCCATCTCTCTGAGTCTAAAACTTAACTGAAAACGGCCATGACACATACTAAAATTGGCAAACTCAATATATAAAGGCTATATGCCCACAAAACAAATATTATTCAGATCTTTCATTAATACATATATAACACGTGCTTTGAACGATACAATACATAATCAAAAGATACAGACTTCTATACACAATTACACTTTCCAGGACACTAGAGGGTGACTGCAGCTTGAGTGATCTCTCATCTCGAGTTCAAGCATCCAAAACTTGGTGGTTGACCGATCTAATTGTCAACCTACAAAATGAGCAAACTGATGTGATGTGAGTTATAAAACTCAGCAAGTCACCACACGCACGCACGCATACACACATATATGCAATTGTTTGTCAACGAACATTTAAACCTATTACATTTCTTTTATCCTTCTTAAACATAACATCTTCAAAAAATACATGTACATTTCTGGTTCAAAAATTGATTTCATAAGTCTCATTTGATACAAAAATCAAAACTTTAACATAAAACTTCAATACCTTTAAATATTTGAAATATCATCAAATCGGACAGTATTAAATATTTTCTTTAAAACAAATCAAGCACTAAATCTTTTTTACAGAATACATTTTGAATGTTTGACATCCAAATTACATATACATACTCGAAAACATATATGATGCGAATCAGAAACTTTATGCTCAAACATCTTCGAACGCTTAAATCTCGAGTTACATATACATACATACACACACACACACACATTCATAAACATATCTTATTCATACCTCAAATCTTCTTCCTAGCAAACATATCATAATCTTCAAGCAAACGGATCACGCACACATGTCCCACATGAACATCACAAAGTCAGTCTCATCCACATAACAAGAACATAACACATATCAGAATTCTCTACACAGTCAAATGACAGAAACGAAAATCACATTACAAGGTTCAAACAGTCCACTTTACCCACAATAAAAAACAATCATCAGAATACAAATACCATAAGCAGATCTCATTCTTTAGCAGAATACGAAAAGTAGAATGCAAATTCCTTACAGATAAACATGTTATTTGTTTGATACAAAAAACACAATACATATTTCTTACAAGAAATCACATTCACTACCAGAAATAGAAATCATACTACTGACGCTATATATTCACCTCATACTTCATCAGAAATCAAAACACGAAACAATTATTTTCAAAACCCAATATTTAATTGAATAAATCTTTCTAAAATCTGAAATCTGTAAAACCCGAATCATCAAACTTAATCAAACGTCCATTACCCGAGTCGCACGCAGAGCTCGGTAAATGTCCGGACATGATCATGTCGATACATGGTAATGAATCAACCAGTTTTTGATGATCAAGATCCAGCGCCACACATGGTTAAAATCCATAAAAATAAAATCATCATACAAGCATTGTGGCGGAAAATATATCGTATATCATCCAATCAAAATATATAAATTGAATTATCCGAGTTTTTTTCCTCAGAACTTTCAGTAAATTATGAATTAAAGATATCATTGGAAATATAATTTGAAAATATCAGAAAACATATAAATCAGAAGTTTCATAAAATCAAAATATCAAAACTTAAATCAAAATATCTTAATTGACAAAATTAGAAGTATTCGCATTATTTTGAAATATTGATCTCTGTGATCGAAAATAACTTTCAAATCTCATGTTTCACAAAACCTTATTAGGTGCCTATGAACTAATTCACTGGACGAAAGATAAACCGGGTTTCCAATGTCCGGATCGCGCGTATTGACCGGACATTGTCCAAAATATGACCATGTCGACAGAGGGTAACAAAATGACTATAATTAGATGAGCATGGCTCAATAAAATACAGAGTACATATTGTGGAAAAATCATCTGGTATCAAAAGTGAAGTCAAAACTTTTTATTTGTTTGTAAATCCTTTCCCAAAACGAGCACGCGAGTCACTTATTCAAAAGAACAAACAAATCAAGAACATCCACACACATAGTAGACTCCTCACATAACACACATCACACTCGTCATCCATTAGTAGGAACTCACAATCTGAGAGAGTACATTACAATCATATGCTAAAAACATAAATTAAAATATATAAATTGGACATCGCAAGAGGGAATACGTATCAGTTGACACGTGTACTGGAATATGTATACAAGCTGGTACAAAATCCATTACCTATTTTAGAATATGTATGGGTTTGATGTCTTAAACCCATTACGACGAACGCATCCCAAATGAATGAATAGACTTGTTCAGAGCGGTCTACACTCATAGTCTCTACATATACAGAAAACATCACATGCATGTTAGGGTTAATGCTCTAAGCGTCAATTTTATTATGTATTTCCCTCTAAATACTAATGTAACATTTTATTATGAATAAAATAAAATGGTTCTTTTATATAACATCATCTTTTATATGGTAAAGAGGAAACAAACCTTAGAATGATTAGTTATGATACTGTTACAAAAGCGTCGCAACTGACATTGAGTTATATCATGACGTTGTCATTCTTAGATAGTTCCTGGTCAAGGTTTACACTACTTGGTCAGTAAAGTAAACCCGTTGAGACTGGTACATATCGTATATTGGAATCTTGGATTCCGATGGTTTCTCAATGAACCATGAGTCTTGGAGACTCGTATAAGCGTGTAGGTGTTTATAGCAGATAAACACTGAACGACTCACCAAATATTCTTAATGGATGATACACCAACATCAATAAGAATCTTCTCGGATTGAGTGAGCATAGTGAGATACCACTGTGGATATATGAGTTATCTCCACACTTAGAAGTCACGTCACCGATCTATTTAGATAAGACCTCCGCATGTTCGTTAGGTGTGGATTGATGCTCAGAATATCCTGTATGTATCAAGAAAGGATCCGTTAGTTATGTGTATAGAGTATATGTATTCAATATGGAATTAGCAATCTGTTAAATCCATGGGCCCGTGTTACACTGTAGAAATTAGTTCTAAGTGTTATTAAAGGGTTTGCTAATAGAAATGTTGACGTGATTATATCTATAGCGATTTGACGTTTACATATATATCTCTGGAATAATCCGGATACCTGTGACAGAGGGATTATACGTATGCTATGACCTCGACCTGTATGGTTCAGAGAGTTTATCCGTGTTCGTCATAATTTTCGAGTGGGTAGATTATGGACACGAAATTGGCTTTCGTGACGGATATGTCTGAACTTAGAGAGTCTCACTAATGAAATATACTTGTAGTGCACTAGGGTAACTTTTATGAATAATACTGATTATTTATAAGTCGTTTAACGGTTAAACGAAAAATACATGTGAATGGACCTAATGGTCATTTCCTAATTAATGTGTATTTGTATTTAATATTTGATATTATTAAATACACATTAATTAATTATCAAATTATGATATTTGACATATATCATTAATATATGTATTTGAGACATTGATGTAAATATAATACATATATTTAAGATATTTGTATTTAATTATTTAATTATTTAATTGTTAAATAATTAAATTAATTAAAAACTAAATATCTTATGCCATGATTAATGCTAGGAAATGACATGATTTGGTTGGTTCACTTGTAAAGTTAACTTTATGACAAAAGTTATCATTTGGAACAAGTAACTTTTGGTAAATCAAAATGAAACAAAAATTGAAATATTTGATATTTATTTATTTATTTTGTTATTCTCGGCCAAGTGAAAATATTTAACAAAAGTGTTTTGTTTTCATTTTTCAATTACACAATAACAGTTGCAAAAATAAATTACAAAGTAAGGTTGAGAGAAAACAACAAGAATAAATGAGGGAAATCAAGCAAATTCTTGCATTTTGTAAGTAATTTCCAACGTTCTTCAACTAGGAAATTATTTCCATGTATCTAGGCTTCAATTTGTTATGCTTAGAATTTTCTTTACTCTTAAAGTATGTAATTTAAATGGTTGTGAACTTGTTTGAAAGATGAGCATGTATGTTAACAAAGTTTGCATGAAATTAGTTCATTAGCATTCTTTAAGCCATTTGATGGTGATGTTGCCATTCTAGAGTTGCTTAGCCACTCATAGATGACCTATAATTATTCTTGAGTTGTTTCATATTGGTGAGACTTATTTGGTATGGTAAGGATTGGATTAAAGTATTGAATTTGTTTAATTTGGTTTAATTTGTCAATTTGAGGAAATTATAAAATTAGGGTTCATAACCCTTTCCAAATTTGGGGCTCTTCATATATGTGATGTAATTTGATGTATATATGATGTATGTTAAATTTGGGATTGATTGGATTTGATCTTGACATATTTTGAACTAAAAAAGACCAAATTATAAATCTTGGAAAATTTGGGGTGCTCTCGGCAATTTCCAAAAATTTATGGATTTTGTTGAAATTTATATTTTCATGTATTATACATGTATAAATCATTTTGGGATTGATTTTGAATCAATTAAATATGTATTTGACAATTTAAGGACCAAAATGATCAAATTGTAAAGTTTAGGGGTAAATCGATAATTATAGGAAATTTGATTTATTGGGTTAAAATTTCAGATTTTAAGTATTGGGTAATTAAATAAATAATTTTATTTAATTAATACAAGAAAAAATTTTGAAATCTGAAAATTCTATTTTCCGAGTTCCGCTGCGCTAACCCTGTAATTCCTTATAAAATTACAACAAAATGGTATCAGAGCGAGTCTGATTCTGGACACCTGATATGATTATGCCTTTAAAATTTAATGTTTAATTTAGTTTTTACTATATGCATGCATGTATTTATTTAATTTGATTAAATAAAGTAAAAGCATCTTTTGCGGAAAAATCCCTATTTAAAATTAGGTTTTCATTTAATATGTATTTGATGCATATTAATTGGTCCGTCTTGTCAATACCGCTTATCGATAAATTTTCTGTGACTATATTCGAGAACGTGCCAAAGCAGTGAGGATATGGCCGTATAAATTTATCTGTACCGGATGTATTTGATATTAGGTGAATTAGAGCGAAAGCGAAATCCTGAACGTGCCAAAGCTGTCAGAGTTATGCAAGTATCTTGAATTTATCATTGACAAGTTTACCTTTGGTACGGCTCTTTATGAACGTGCCAAAGCTGTCACAATGAGAAACGACCAAGACCGAAAACCTAGGAGTCACTATTGAGTGATCGACAATGAGTTGTCTACCTAATGAATATACGTAGGCGAGAACGTGCCAAAGTTGTGAGCTGAAATATATTAATGGGGTCCACCTTTCACTATTATGTTATGATTTGATTATCGCATGTTTTGTATTTTGTTTGGGGATTATAGTTTTGCATGAAATAGTGGGAGAGGCATTTTTAGATTAAAAATGGATTATCTATTTAATGCTTTGTGATATAATATGAAATTATTTTATCTGCTAACCATTGATTCGCTGTCTATTTGACAGATTTGCGATGGCGGCACCTTCGACCAATCTTTTTGCTCGCATGCTTGATACGAATAAGCTTAAGGGCGCCAATAACTTTACGGATTGGGATATGGATTTGAGGATTGTCCTCGAATCTGAAAAGTTGGGATACATTTTGGAGGGTCCATTAACGCTTGCTATATCTCCAGATTCATCGTCTAAAGAGATGGAGACTTTCCATAAATGGAAAGATGATGATTTAAGAGTTAAATCATTCATTCTCAGTTCTATTTCTTCTGAATTGAAGAGGCAATACTTTGAGATGCACGATGCATATAGCATGATGACACAACTTCATGAATCGTTCATGAACTAGGAACATGTCGTGGTTCATAGAGTTGCAATGGTATTGTTCCATTCTAAACTTGATGAGGGGCAGGCTGTGAGCCCACATGTATTTCATTTGATCGATTTGATTGAGCATTTGAGGCGTAGTGACTTCCCTCTCAATGATACTTTAGGACGAAGTGTCATTCTCGGTTAGCTTTCGGCATCATATCGCCAGTTCGTCATATACTTCAACATGAATGAGATTCACTGCTCTTATCGTGAGTTGCATATGATGCTTTTCATAGCGGAGGAAGATTTAAAGAAAGAAGTTATGACTCACCTTCCGAAACCCACTTCACTTTCTGCTTCTTCCCAATCCAAGTCAAAGGGGAAGAAAACAAAAGGAAAGAAGAAGAAAGGTTTCAATATTCCTCCGCAGGCTAAGGTAGCGAAGCCCAAGAAAGCTTCTGAAGATAAGTACCACCACTACCAGAAATTCGGGCATTGGAAAAGAAACTGCCCAGAATACCTCACACAGATAAGGAGGGAAAGAGCATCGATATCAGGTACTTTTATTTTTCCTATTATTGATATCTCATTGGCTTGTGAAGCCATGACATCTAATTGGATTTTAGATTCTGCTTGTCCTATTCACATTTGCATTGCAATATGTTGCAGGTGCTGACGAAAAGTAGACACACAAATAAGGAGGGAAATAGCATCGATATAAGGTACTTTTATTTTTCCTATTATTGATATCTCATTGGCTTGTGAAGCCATGACATCTAATTGGATTTTAGATTCTGTTTGTCCTATTCACATTTGCATTGCAATACGTTGCAGGCGCCGACGAAAAGTAGATAGCTGAAATATGAGGAGATGTAGTTGCGATTCGGGAGTGGTGACTTTCTGGATGCGGTTGCAGTGGGCATATGCGAGATTCCCTTACCCAGTGTGAGACTTTTGTTAAATGACTGCTATTTTGTGCCAGGATGTGTGGCGAATATTATGTCTCTTTTTGTATTAGATACTGAAGGATATAATGTAAATATTAAGAATCGTTCTTTGTATTTATATGATAGAAATAATATTCAGATCATTTATTGTCCAAATGAGCATGGTCATTACATATTGTGTACCTCATAAGATATCTTTAATACTGTAATTAATAAACGTAAACTATCTGATATAAATAATACTGAATTGTGGCATAAGAGGTTAGGTCATATATGTGTGAAATGCCTAACCCAATTGGTTAAGAATGGTTTGATACATGATCTCACCATTGAACCTTATCCAACTTGCGAATCTTGCATTCGGGGTAAAATGACCAAAGCCCCATTTTCGGGTGTTGGACACCGAGACATTAACCTATTGGAACTCATACATTCTGATGTATGTGGTCCAATGAGTCAAACTGCTCACAATGGTTTTTCTTACTTCGTTACCTTTACTGATGATGCGTCACGGTATGGTTATGTTTATCTGATGAAACATAAATCGGAAACCTTTGAAAAGTTCGAAGAATTCCGAAATGAGGTTGAAAAATAGACTGGTCAATATATTAAATGCCTTCGATCTGATTGAGACGGTGAATATATGAAAGGAGAGTTCATTGATTATTTAAAGGAGAATGAGATTCTCGCTCAATATACTCCTCCAGATACTCCACAACACAATGTAGTGTCAGAGATGAGAAATCAGACTTTATTGGATATGATTCGATCGATGTTGAGTTATACAGATTTTCCCTATTACTTATGGGGTTATGCTCTTTTAACTACCGCTCATCTCCTGAATAAGATTCCTTCCAAAGTTGTTCCTATGACTCCGTATGAGATATGGACCGGTAGGAAACCGAATCTTAGTTATGTTAAGATTTGTGGGTGTCATGCATACTTCTAGATGGCTCAGCTGAATAAGATTTTACCTCGAGGGCAGAAGTTTAGGTTTGTTGGATATCCTTCAAATACGAAAGGATATTTGTTTTATGATACCGAGCATCGAAATGTGTTCATAACTTGCTTCGTAAAATTTCTAGAAATAGAATTTTTGTCTGAAAGTGGTGATCATAGACAGGTTGAACTTGATGAAGTACAAGAAGATGAAGAACCTTCAACACACACACACTCTGTTAGTTTCCTAGACATGCCACGGGATCTCTAAGAGTGATTCGTGTGTGAATAAATCAAGGGGAGTTGCGGAATACTCACATTGATCGGCTTTGAAGTTCAAAACTTTTCCATGGATGTGGATGCTCCAAGCAAACTTTTGTTGTTCCAAACTTAAGGGTGAATTTCCCTATTGTAGGCACAATATTTTTACATATAAGTCCCGATGATGAGTCTCGTATGGAGGCACTACCTCTTAAGTTGCGGAATCCGCGGGAAACGGACTTCGAAAGGGAAAAGTCAGAAATCAATACCCTGTTGGATTTAATTCGTTTGCTTAGCTTCGGGTTTGCTTGTTAGACCTCTGTTTTAAAACTTATCCTTGGCCCAAAACCCCTCCAAGCCACACACCAAGCCCACACATCACCAAGCCACACACCAAGCCCACCAAAGAACCCAAACACACGCCCAAAAGGACCAACCCCACGCCCAAAGCCTTCCAAAATAACAAATCCACACATTAAACACATGTTGAAATCAAATAAATCACCTTCCCAAATTAAAAGAATCAAATTAAAATCTCATCAATCACCTTTCCGAATTAAAAGAATCAAATCAAATCTCATAATTCACATTCCTAATAAATTAAATCCCTTTCATAAACTAAAATAATCCCATTCCTAAATTAAAAAAGATCATTTCCTTATGATACACAAATTAAAAGATATCCCCATAATTGCAATATTCTTTCCCTACCCGTATAAGGATAACCTCCACCATTTCCTATAAAAAGAAGTATAAACCCAACTCTTTTTTCCCTAGAGAACATTCACGCATAAACTCCCCTTCACTCATGCCCCCTCTCTCTCACTAACACATTCGAGAGCTCATCCTCACGCTCCTCACTCCTCACACCTTGACGCCTCCCTCTCTCTCTGATCCTCGCTCTCTCGGCCACAACCAAAATTCTAAAACCCTCAACTCACTCGTCTCTCTCTCCCAATAAAACACAAAAAACCCACTCACGAAACCACCGAGAAACACCCACACACAGTTTCCTCACTCACGTGTGACACTTCACTCACCCACACACGTCTCTTACAAAGACACACACACACGCCACCAGTGATTTAAGCCACCTCACACAGCACATTCACGCCACACTCCTCACAAACTGACACAACACATTCACACCACACTCCTCAAAAACTGACACAGCACATTCACGCCACACTCCACACAAACTGACACAGCCTTACACCCACAGTCCACTCACCACAGCCTCACGCACACACAGCACATTCACGCCACACTCCACACAAACTGACACAGCCTTACCCCCACAGTCCACTCACCACAACCCCTCACATAAACAAAGAAACACACAGCCCTTACTACCTCTCCCATAACCGATCAAACAAATCAACAAATACACCCCCTTAAATTACCCAAAGACAGTCCCTAAAATCACCCAAAGACACTCCAAAACAGCCCTATAAACCATTGCAAAATAGTCCAGAAAAATTGCACAACCACCGCATAAAACAGTCCCCTAACACAACCCACATACCGCAAAAAAATAGTGACCAAAAGAACAGTAAAAACAGAGTATACAGCAGCCCGAAACAGCAAGGTAATGAAGGAATACAACGAACCAGTAAATCGGAAAAGTTGCGGAGCATCAACCCTTCCGAAAACCATGGAACGCACTTCCAAGAGGTGACTTAAGAGGTTAGACCTGAGGGCACCCTTTTTATTTATTCCCATTTTTTTATTTATTATTATTTCTTCGCATGCATATTATGGATTCATGTGTGTTGTGGCCATGGGATAAATGATTTTGTGCTATCTCACGTGGTATATCAGATGGAAACCCGGACGTAAATTCTGTAGCCGAATCCGAATGGACGATAGTGCGGTCTGAACTCGGGATACAATTCCACGTACCACTTGAGAAACGCACATATTTCGTTTTATCCAATATTGCATTTTTTTGTTGTTTATTAGAAATAGTATGTTACTTTATGCATGATTAGGTTGTTTAGCATATTATTTTTATACATGATTTAGTTATTTCCTTCGCATTAGGAACTTAATTATGTCTCTTCTACGTTTATGTTTAGATTATTATTTATTTATATCGCCATGTTTATCGATTTAATGCGTTCATGAGATCATGTGCTTGCCGTTATTTCGATTTACTTTTATGCATGCAAACTTAGATATAGGTTGTATGCGTACTTAGATGTAGGTTATTCTTGCGTAGACTCGGTTATATTATTACATAAATCCGTTCATTACAAGTGCCATAAGTAAGGGACCATTCCGAAACCAACGGTTTGAGGTCTTCCCTTGCGAGTGGTGAGTGCGGCCTTAAATCATTTTTCCCAATTCACACTGGGTGGCGACTCCATTTTATTTCTCCGGTTTAGTCCCCCATGGACTACTCCGTACTCCTAACTGGGCTGCGAGCCTGGAACAGCGTCGCTGATTTCTGTGTCCTACAGTCTGGCGACTCCACTGGGGATAAAGAATCGGCCCCGAAATAATGCCTTGTAATGTTTGTGATTTTTGTTTTAGTTAACCGTGTCTACAGTGGGTTGAAGGCATTTAATCAAAGACACCATTAGAGCTAAGTAATGGTTTGGTGTCTTCCTTCATTCATTACCTTTCTATAAGGAAAAACTGTGAAGGCGCCTAGATAATCATTTACTCGAAGCTTACTGTGATGGACTAATTTGGAGGATTTGTTGTTTATTCATGTCACCAAGGCGATAAGAGCCTAAGAGGCTTGGGTATTTAAGAGAGTCCGCTCCACCCTCCATCTGAGGAATCTTCAATAGGAAATCCATCTGACAGTCATTCATACATCATAACTCGTTGGCACGTACCTTAGCGTATAAAAAATGTGCGCTCACTTGGTCCCTCAGACTCTTGAGTGGGGAGACCTAGTTGTGGGCAATCCTTCACCGACGAGAGCCTTTGTCTATAACCCTATAAACCCGCATATGAACTGTAGTTGTATGACGAATAGAAACTATCCATTTATGCCTATGTTTAGGACTATCGTCATTTGGGTTCAGTTGGACCTTTTGTCATGAGGTATGGGCTTGTTGGGCCATTTAAACTAGGACGAGTCCGTACTTTATGGCAATTGGGCCAAAACCTTCTAAAATGCCAATGGGCCACTTTATGTTTAGGCCCCTTATCATTTGAAGTTGTTTAGCCATGTTATCGCAAAAGTGTAAACCTGTTGGCCTTTTCAACTGGGACAAGTTTGCACCGCGCAATAGTATGATTGAATTCTTTAAAATGATAATGGGCCAACTAGTATAAAAATATTGATGGGCTTGTATATTCCATGATATAGGAAAGAGGGAAGACTCGTCAAAAAACCGTTAGCAAACATGAGCGAATCAGAGAACGGGGGATCTCTTATGGATCAGCTGGACAATAGTCTCACTAAAATTATTGAGCAGTTGCAAGTGTTGACCACCGCTGTGACCAGTTTGACCACACCCCATATAGCCGATAATAGACAGTTCTGCGACCGGAATAGAAAGACCATTAGGAGATCTTTGGGAACCAAGTCCACTCCTTCTGAGGTCGCCCCCATCAGGAACATGCGATTCTCCAATTTCGGTAGACCTTTGTCAGAGGTGTTTAAAGAGCTGAAAAAGCAAGGACTCCTAAGTCCCTTAGAACCTAAACCACTTCCAAACCCTGTGCCATGCTACCTTGACCTAAACCTATACTGCTACTTCCACCAGCAAAAAGGCCACAAAACTGACAAATGCATCCGCCTTAGGCATGAGATCCAGAACCTCATCGACTCCCACAAAATACCCGACCCTGAAAAAGAGCAACCTAACACACAGAGAAACCCCCTACCTAACTATCACTCCGTCCCACCGCCTACCTACATGATTAACTCCGGCCTACCTGACAACACTGTCCTCCGAACTCACGACCACCAAGCTTCCCGCATGAGGATATAAGGCAACAATAGTAAAGATGAAACGGAGCAGAAAGGGGAAAGTAAATGGGAAAAAGAATTACAACAGTTAGAGGATCTGATGTCCAAAAAAAACAAGAAGACGAAAGAAGACAAAGTTGCAAATTATGGGGATGTTTGTTTTCCTGATCTCATTCAATTGTGATGTTACATCCATTAATCATAAGACATTGATTTTTCCTACTTCAAGTTTTTTCCTTAATAGTTAAGCATTAATCCGATGATGAAGTCATTTTCTTTAAAGAGAAATCTTAGAAACGATAAACTCTTGATGTGCTTTTATCTGATACTTTAAGTAATTGATCTATGAGAGATTCGTAAGCCCTCGATTGTGGTTCTTAGAGTAGTAAAGTACCCTGAGTGGTTGGCAAACATTGTACCAATACCAAAGAAAGATGGGAAGGTCAGAATGTGCGTGGATTACAGAGACCTTAACAAGGCTTGCCCGAAAGATGATTTTCCTTTACCCCATATAGACGTGTTGGTTGACAGTGCGGCTTTATCTACCATGAACTCGTTCACAGATGGATTCTCGGGATATAATAAGGTTCTTATGGCTTAAGAGGACAAGCATAAGACTGCCTTTGTCATATAGTGGAGTACGTATTGCTACAAGATGATGCCGTTTGGGCTCAAGAATGCAGGAGCCACTTGCAAAGCGGATGGCAAAGTTTATAGCCAGGAACCTTATATGTTGATATGGAATGTCGCATCACGTGGTCACAGATAATGGAGTGTAGTTTCAAGGAGAAATGAAGGCAATGCTACATAATTACGGGATAGGACATCACAAGTCGTCACCTTACAGACCGCAGGCAAATGGGGCAGTCAAGACAGCCAATAAGACAATAAAGAAGATGTTAGCCAAAATGACGGAGAACTATAGAGATTGGGCCGATAAGCTTCCGTACGCCTTGTGGGGGTATAGAACTTCTGTGATAACTGCAACAGGAGCCACGCCTTACTCTTTGGTCTACGGAGTGGAAGCAGTATTGCCGGTGGAAGTTGAGATACGATCCATGCGGGTTTTGGCAGAGGCAGAGCTACCTGAACAAGAGTGGGCCTCACAGAGATTTGAACAGTTGGCATTACTGGATGAGAAGAGGATGAGGTCGTTACAGCATATGCAGTTATACCAGAAGAGTTTGGCTCGAACATTCAACGAGAAGGTGCGCCCCACTAAGATCAGAAAGGGTGATCTGGTGCTTAATCAGTCGAAGCCGTCGACGACAGACCCGAGAGGGAAGTTCAGACCTAACTGGAAGGACCCTACATAGTCCAGAAAGTAATGGGAAATAGGGTAGTGAGACTGTCAGATTTGGAAGGGAACGAGTTCACCGAGCCGATCAACGTAGACAGATTGAAGCAGTATTTTACCTGAGGAAGAAAAGACCGAACGGTCACCAGGAAAGCTGGCGGAAGACTTAACCCAATGGAATAAGAAATCCATTCATGAATGCATGCATACACGTAACGTATTTGCATTCTTTTTTGTGTTTTATTTTGTTTTGTATTCACAGGTTTCAAAGAAGAAAAGAAGAAAGCGACAAATGCAAGCCAACCAGAAGCAACAACATATGAGTATTAGTTTCGGGGATGAGTCTCAGGGTTGAGGCCCGCATCAATATTTGTTTCGGGGATGAATCCCGGGGTTGAGGCCCGCATCAGTATCAATTTCGGGGATGAGTCCCAGGGTCGAGGCCCACACCAGTATCGATTTTCAGGAATGAATCACAGGGGGCGAAGCCTGCAGTTGAAAGGAATAATTCCAGTGGAGTGAATGAAAAAAAACGAGAGAGAGAAAAATCCTAGATGGTTAGACGTATGTCCGATGATGACATTATTTGCTGTAAGGTGAAACCATAGAAACGATGAGTGTGAGATGTGCTCTCATCCGGTATTCTGAGTGGTTGATCTCGGCTAGACTCGCGAGCACTTGATTATGGGATCTTAGTAGTAGAAGCCTGAGTAGTCGGCGAGATGACTAGTTGAAGAGATGGTGGATCAGTGAATGACCGTTTGCCTAGATGTCCATCCTGGTTTTCTTATGTTACGATATGTGATATGGTTGGAAACGAAGAAAAAGTCTATGAAAAGAAAAGGAAAAAATAGACCACCTATAACCGATAAGCGTGAAGCTACCCATGGGTGAGTATTAGGACCACCATGAGGAGAAATGCTACCTTAAAGGGTAGGTGTGTCGAAAAAAAAGGAAGAAAAAAAAGAAAATAGAAAAAAGAAAAAGAAAAGAGAAAAAAAGAAGTTCAAAATGAAAAGAAAGAAAAGAAAGAAACGAAAGAAAAGAAGAAGAATACCATATCATATTGAGTACGAGGGAGTAATCACATAGTATGATCAAGACATCTAGGTTGGTTAGACCCACTGATCCAATTCTCTGAGACAAAATCATTGAGTTGGCTTACTTAAGGATTAAGCTGCGAAAGAACCTTAGCACACACACACACTTGGAGTCTAGTTTAGATCACACATTTAGACGGTCGGATCTGAATATATCAAGTACTTTGAAGGTTCTCTGGTTTCGATACGAAGCATTCTTTGAGGACGAAAATATTTTTAGCTATCGGGGTTATCTCGTGAGAGGCAGTATATTATGTTGGTATGTAATATCACATCAGGAGATCTACTTTGACCTTATGAAAGAAACAAAGTACAGAGAGGTGAACCGAGTCTGGGGGCGACCGACCCACACTTTCTCATACAGCCTAGTTCGGGAATGAACCATCACAACAACAATGCCTCGGGGATGAGGATCAGTATGCCAGGAATGGCATTTCGAGGATGGAGCATGGGTCGAGGCCCACATCAGTATCAGTTTGGGGTCGAGGCCCACATCAGTAGTTTTTGGGGATGAGTCCCAGGGTCGAGGCCCACATCAGTATCATTTTGGGGTCGAGGCCCACATCAGTAGTTTTTGGGGATGAGTCTCAGGGTCGAGGCCCATATCAATATCAGTTTGGGGATGAGTCTCAAGGTCGAGGCCCACATCAGCATCAGTTTTTTGGGATGAGTCCCAGGGTCGAGGCCCACATCAGTATCAGTTTGGGGTCGAGGCCCACATCATCATCGATTTTGGGGATGAGTCCCACGGTCGAGGCCCATATCAGTATCAGTTTGGGGATGAGTCCCAAGGTCGCGGGCCACATCAGAATCAGTTTGGGGATGAGTCCCATGGTTGAGGCCCACGTTTTCAGCAATTTTGGGATGCGTCCCAGGGTCGAGGCCCACATTGTCAACGGTATTGGGATGCGTCCCAAGGTCGAGGCCCACGTTGTTATCAGTTTTGGGATGCGTCCCAGGGTCGAGGCCCATATTTTCAGTGGTATTGGGATGCGTCCCAAGGTCGAGGCCCACGTTGTCAGCAATTTTGGGATGCGTCCCAGGGTCGAGGCAAATGTTGTCAGTTGCAGTTCCGGGATACGTCCCAGGGTCGAGGCCCACTGCATCACTCGCCGAGAATGGCACTCTAGGAATGGAGCAAGGGTTGAGGCCCACATCATTAGTTGCAGTTCCGGGATGCGTCCCAGGGTCGAGGCCCACTGCATCACTCGCCGGGAATGGCGCTCCGGGAATGGAGCACGGGTTAAGGCCCACACATAAGTTGCAGTTTCAGAATGCGTCCCAGGGTCGAGGCCACTGCATCATCAGCACAGTTCGGGAATAAATCCCACATTCGATGGTTCGGGAACAAAGACCAGGGGTCGAAGCATCTCACCACCATATCAACTCAGTTCGAAGCAACGAGCAAGTCAAGCAGCAACTGGCGAGCTAGGTAAGTAAAAATTCATTGCATAACTTTGATAGGATTGTCATTGTCACACACTGTACAAATCCCATCAAAGTAGGGGTGACTGTAGGCACTGCATTTTTGCATATAAGTCCTGATGATGAGTCTCGTATGGAGGCACTACCTCTTAAGTTGCGGAAGCCGCGGGAAACAGACGTCGGAAGGGAAAAGTCAGAAATCAATACCATGTTGGATTTAATTCGTTTGCTTAGCTTCAGGTTTGCTTGTTAGACATCTGTTTTAAAACTTATCCTTGGCCCAAAACCCCTCCAAGCCACACACCAAGCCCACACATCACCAAGCCACACACCAAGCCCACCAAAGAACCCAAAACACGCCCAAAAGGACCAACCCCACGCCCAAAGCCTTCCAAAATAACAAATCCACACATTAAACACATGTTGAAATCAAATAAATCACCTTCCCGAATTAAAAGAATCAAATTAAAATCTCATCAATCACCTTCCCGAATTAAAAGAATCAAATCAAATCTCATAAATCACATTCCTAATTAAATTAAATCCATTTCCTAAACTAAAACAATCCCCTCCCTAAATTAAAAAGATCTTTTCCTTATGATACACAAATTAAAAGATATCCCCATAATTACAATATTCTTTCTCTACCCGTATAAGGATAACCTCCACCATTGCCTATAAAAAGAAGCACAAACCTAACTCTTTTTTCCCTAGAGCACATTCACGCACAAACTCCCCTTCACTCACGCCCCCTCTCTCTCACTAACACTCATTCGAGAGCTCATCCTCACTCTCCTCACTCCTCAAACTTGATGCCTCTCTCACTCTCTGATCCTCTCTCTCTCGGCCACAACCAAAATTCTAAAACCCTCCACTCACTCGTCTCTCTCTCCCAATAAAACACAAAGAACCCACTCATGAAACCATTGAGAAACACCCACACACAGTTTCCTCACTCACGAACGACACTTCACTCACTCACACATGTCTCTTACAAAGACACACACACACATCACCAGTGATTTAAGCCACCTCACTCATTCGAGAGCTCATCCTCACTCTCCTCACTCCTCAAACCTTGATGCCTCTCTCACTCTCTGATCCTCTCTCTCTCGGCCACAACCAAAATTCTAAAACCCTCCACTCACTCGTCTCTCTCTCCCAATAAAACACAAAGAACCCACTCATGAAACCACTGAGAAACACCCACACACAGTTTCCTCACTCACGCACGACACTTCACTCACTCACACATGTCTCTTACAAAGACACACACACACGTAACCAGTGATTTAAGCCACCTCACACAACACATTCACGCTACACTCCTCACAAACTGACACAACACATTCACGCCACACTCCTCACAAACTGACACAGCACATTCACGCCACACTCCACACAAACTGACAAAGCCTTACACCCACAGTCCACTCACCACAGCCTCACGCACACACAACACATTCACGCCACACTCCACACAAACTGACACAGCCTTACCCCCACAGTCCACTCACCACAGCCCCTCACGTAAACAAATAAACACACAGCTCTTACTGCCTCTCCCATAACCGATCAAACAAATCAACAAATACACCCCCTTAAATTACCCAAATACAGTCCCTAAAATCACCCAAAGACACTCTAAAATAGCCCTATAAACCATTATAAAATAGTCTAGAAAAACTGCACAACCACCGCATAAAACAGTCCCCTAACACAGCCCACATACCGTAAAAAAACAGTGACTAAAATAGCAGTAAAAATAGAGTATACATCAGCTCGAAACAGCAAGGCCACAAAGGAAAACAACGAACCAGTAAATTCGAAAAGTTACGGAGCATCAACCCTTCAGACAACCATGGAACGCACTTCCAAGAGGTGACTTAAGAGGTTAGACCTGAGGGCACCCTTTGTATTTATTCCCGTTCTTTTATTTATTATTATTTCTTCGCATGCATATTGTGGATTCATGTGTGTTGTGGCCATGGGATGAATGATTTTGTGCTATCTCTCGTGGTATATCGGATGGAAACCTGAACGTAAATTCTGTAGCTGAATCCGAATGGACGGTAGTACGGTCTGAACTCGGGATACAATTCCACATACCACTTGAGAAACACACATATTTCATTTTATCCAATCTTGCATTTATTCGTTGTTTATTAGAAATAGTATGTTACTTTATGCATGATTAGGTTGTTTAACATATTATTTTTATACATGATTTAGTTGTTTAGCAAATTATTTTCAAGCATGATTTAGTTATTTCCTTCGCATTAGGAACTTAATTATGTCTCTTCTACGTTTATGTTTAGATTATTATTTATTTATATCGCCATGTTTATCGATTTAATGCGTTCATGAGATCATGTGTTTGTCGTTATTTTGATTTACTTTCATGCATGCAAACTTAGATATAGGTTGTATGCGAACTTAGATGTAGGTTATTCTTACGTAGAGTCGGTTATATTATTACATAAATCCATTCATTACAAGTGGCATAAGTAAGGGACCATTCCAAACCCAATGGTTTGAGGACTTCCATTGCGAGGGGTGAGTGCGGCCTTAAATCATTTTTCCCAGTTCACACTGGGTGGCGACTCCATTTTATTTCTCCGATTTAGTCCCCCGCGGGCTACTCAGTACTCCCAACCGGGCCGCGAGCCTGGAACAGCGTCGCCGATTTCTGTGTCCTACACCTATCACCTTAATTGACTCCTTATAAGTGCTAGCTTTGAACAAATTGAAAGAAAAAATTTCCCTTCTAAATGGTATCATTTTCGGCCAAGAAGAGAGAGTGGGGATAAGATGAATAGTTCAACTTTTTGTTTTCCAAAAACAAAACATATATATTAAAGTTGACTTGGTAAGTGTGTGTTATTAAAAATCAATTTATGGTTCCCAACAACTTCCATCAAATGGATTGACTATTGATGTGAGGTAGTGGGTCCCACCACTTAAATTCAAAATTCAAGTGGGTTCATACAACACACTTTGAGACCGGTTTCGTTTAATCCGATTAAATGAATTTTTCGTCGCAACGTAATTAAATCCAATTTAATTAAATAATAATGCCTCGCAAAATTATTACGGAATTCGCTTACGAATTAATTCCAAATTAATTCGTTCGCATGAATTAAAATCCAATTTAATTCCGTATTGAAATCCAATTTCAATTAATATATCTAATATATTATTTTAGCCCAAATAAATAAATAAAATAGAAAAATCCAATTTAACTATTAAATTTATTTTACCGATTAATTCCAAATTAATCGCGTTCTCTCTTCTAATCGAATTAATCCCAGATTAATTCTTGACACAATTAATCCCAGATTAATTTTCTCTATGATAATTAATCCCAGATTAATTCTTGTCGTAATTAATCCCATATTAATTTTCTCTCTCATAATAAATCCTAGATTAATTCTGTTCGAGTCAAATGTCATCGGTGAATCTTTGGGAAGCGACCCAAGAGATCCCTGGATATGTTGGCAGTAAATACGGTCATCGGACTATCCGAAAATATACGTACCCGATACCACGTTCTTACCGATTTACAAGACATGGTTGGCTTCTAGCAAAACACCGTGCCTACCCAATTCTCCAGAAATATTCAACGAAGAATATACAATCTTTATCAGGCCTGAGGCTGGAATTGTGTCAGCCCCGTACGAAGCATATATCGGATCACTAGCAACTAGTCTCTATAATCAGATAATCATGACCTAGTCATACTATCCCGATAGCTGCAACATTTAAGAGTACCAGTTCTGTATCCCTGCGTGATCATCATCTTCATATGACTGAAGTGATACTTCCATCTTGACATCACACCTAAGACATTACGATTCTTAGTATACCCAGAAGAGGCATACATAGAACCTGTTAAAGCCCCGGACGACCAAAACCAAAGTATACTGATTGTCGCAAGTATTAGCGATGCAAGTCTCAGGTTAAGACCAAATACACCTACCCTGATTCAGATTCCCATAGACACATAGTCATACTACTATTGGGATTCTAAGGAGTCTTTCTAGAGCGAAGCTGTTCCCGATGCAACGGCTAACAGAACCTCCTATCACACTTGCATAAGTATCATATACTTAAATATATGAGAACTATGTCGTTAAGCTTCCATAACGCGCACAAGTGCATAACTACCCTATTTCGCATTATCGATGTCCAGCCTCGATAATACTACGACTAGGGATATTTAATGATTAAACCTTTCGTGGATTAATACTGTCTCATATCTTATTAATCCGGTACTAATCATATGAACTTTTATCATTTATATATCCAAGTAATCCAATTACAAATGATAAAAGAGCAATTTCCTTTGTCACATAGTTAATTTGTACAAAGAACACTATGTCTTTTACAAATAGTGATGCTATGGGTCATAATTGTCCAACAATCTCCCACTTGGCCTATAGCCAATCACTCAAGTATATGTCGCTCATGCTTTTGCTGAGATATCGCTTTCGTCAGCAGATATTTAATGATTATCATCTGAAACGATCTTTTGATCTTGACATCACCACGATGTATGATCTCACAAATCAGATGAAATGGTCGAGGTACATACTTGGATCATTGATGAGACCGTAATTCCTTAGCCTGCCTTGTAGCCCAGCTAAGCTGCTAACAGAATTACACCTAATCTAATTATGAATTTTATAGATCCAAAATGCTTCTTTTGCTGCCTCAGTCGCGGCAATATATTCCACTTTTGTTGTTGAATCGGCAACAATATCTTGCTTGGAAGATCTCCAGCTCACTGTTCCGTTGTTCAAATAAAATATGTACCCTTATTGCGACTTATAGTTGTCTTTATCGGTTTGGAAACTTGCATCGGTGATCTCAGTCACCTCAAGTTCTCAATCTCCATAAATTAAGAAAGCATCCTTAGTTCCTCTAAGATACTTAAGGATGTTTTTAACATCAATCTAGTGACCATCACCTGGATCAGCCTGATTGTGACTCCACATGCTCAAAGCATATGAGACACCAGGTCGTGTACATGTCTTTCAATGTACGAGTTCTCGGAGAGTGCCAACAACTTTTAGATCTATCCCAGTAGATCTTTATTCCTAGAATAAAGGTTGTCTCTCCCAAGTATTCCATGGAGAATATTAATGAAAGCCAAGCTTTCACCGATTGTTAACATGAGAATGTTATTTCCAAGAAATAATACATCATCAATGTATAGGACATCGAATGTCAGTGCGCTCCCACTAACCTTCTTATATACACAAGAATCATCTTCGTTTTGAATGAAACTATATTTTAATATGATCTCATCAAAACATTGGTTCCAAGAACACAATTCTTTCTTCAATCCATAAATGGATCGAATTTACTTGCAAACCTTGTTTGCATGTTTTGGTATGACAAAACCGTCAGAGTGTTGTATAAAACATCCTCCAAAAGGTTTCCATTAAGGAAAACGTCTTTGACTTCCAGTTGTCATATTTCATAAAAGAAATATGCAGCTATAGCAAGCATTATCTGAATGGATTTAATCATGGCAACAGGTAAAAGGTTTCGTTGTAATCAACACCATGTTGATGACGATACCCTTTCGCTACAAGCCTAGCTTTGTACGTTTATATGTTGCCATCCATGTATGTCTTCACCATGAAGATCCATCTGCTACCAATAGGCACAATGCCTTCTGGTACATTAACTGTTGGACAATTATGACCCATAGCGTCACTATTTGTACAGATCATGGTGTTGTTGTACAAATTAACTATGTGACAAAGGAGATTGCACTCTTATCATTTGTGATTAGATCACTAAGATGTATAAATGATAGGAGGTCCTTATGATTTGTTCCTGGATTGAGAATGATATGAGACAGTAGCAATCCACGAAGGATAAATCATTAAATATCCCTAGTTAGAGTATTATCGAGATCGGACATCGATAAATACGTAAAAGACTAGTATTACACTTGTGCGCGTTGTGAGGGCACAACGACATAGTTCTCATATATTTGGGTATAGGATACTCATGCAAGTGTAATAGGAGGTTGTGTTTTATCGATGGTACAGGAAACAGCTTCGCTCTGGATAGACCCCATCAGGATTCCATTGGTAGTATGACTATGTGTCTATGGAAGTCCGAAATCAGGGTAGGTGTATTTGATCTTAACCTGAGACTTGCACCGCTAATACTTGCGACAATCAATATACTTTGGTTTTGGTCGTCCAGGGCTTTAACAGGTTCTGTGTACGCCTCTGCTGGGTATATTGAGAATCATAGTGTGTTGGGTGTGATGTCAAGACGAAAGTGTCACTCCAGTCATATGGAGATGATGATCGCGTATGGATACAAAACTGGTTCTCTAAAAAGGTTGCAACCGTCGGGATAATATGACTTGGTCATGATTATCCGATAATAAAGAGACTAGTTGTTTGTCATCCGATATATGCTTCGTACGAGGCAAACACTGTACCATCCCCAGGCCTTGCATGTGATCATCCGATACTGGATCGAAATACGCAATACTACGTATACTACGCCTGATATAGATCCTTATATTCCTGTAAGGATATTTCTGGAGAATTGGGTAGGCATGGCGCTTTTCTAGAAGCCAACCTTGTCTTGTAAATCGGTAAAACGTAGTACTAGGTACTTACGTGTTCGGATAGTCCGACGACCGAATTTACTGCCAACATATCCGGGGATCTCATGGGTCACTTCCCGAAGATTCACCGATGACGTATGACTCGCACTTTTATTAATCTGAGATTAATTAGATGAGAGAGAAAATTAATCTGGGATTAATTACGGAGATATTTTATCTGGGATAAAATATCATTAAAAGAGAGATAACGATTAATTTGGAATTAATCGATAAAATTAATATATTCGATATATTAAACAAAATTGGATTTCGATGCGGAATTAAAATTATATTTTAATTCGGGCGAACGAGTTAATTTAGAATTAATTCGTTAGCGACGCGAATAGTGATTTCGCTAGGCATAATCATTTAATTGCGTCGCAATGGAAAATTCGTTAATTTGGAATTAGCGAACCCGAGCTCGGGATTGTTTGCGAGCGCATTCACATTTCGAATTCGAGTGCGGCACACAAGTCAAATCGAGCGTCAAATCGCTAGTCGCATCAAACGTCAAATCATTAGTCACTTTGAGTGATGTGACAACTTGTCACTTGATTGACATGAGTGATGTGAATAGTTGATGGAAGTGGTTGGAATTAATTGCCTTGACTTTTTGTATTTGAAAAATCAATTATTTGATTTTTTGGTAATGAAAAATTGTGTATTAGATACACAAAATAAAATACAAAAATTACTTCACTCATTCTCTCTCTTGGCTTACGAATTGGAGCCAATTTCTTTCATCTCTCTCACGCCCTTTAAGGGCTGTTTTTCTTCTGGTTTGGCAGCCCACTGCCGAGAGCCAAGGAAGAAAAATGGGAAGCAAAAGTCGTGATTTTGTGGCAAAATCGGGAGTGCTAGCACACTACGAAGTCATGCGAAGGTGATAGGGAAGTCCACCCATGAGCTTGGAATCATCTCACAAAGCTTGGAGCTTGATGGAACCTTGCAAAGCCGAATCTTAGAGAGGGACTGCAGCTCACTGCCATGAGGTCCAAAAGGCAGAAAATAAATTTTTGTTGCCTCTCGCGTCGCTCAACCGATCGATGTGAGTATTCCGCAACTCCCTCGTTGTATTCGCACATGTGTTTTATGCTTTTGATTCGATCCTCGGGACTTAGAAACTCCAACATCAACCAATGTCCAAACATGGTTGGTATACATGGAATCTATTTCGAACTTCATGGCTTCTTGCCATAAAGCGGAGTCGATACCTTGTATCACTTCCTCATACGTAGTCGATTTATTATCCTCAATAAGATTAACATCCACATGAGGTGATATCAGAAACCCATACCTCCCAGGTTGTTTCCTGACTCTCTCTGACCTACGCGGTTCTTGTGTATTTGAAGATTGTGGAATAGTCTCATCCCTGATGAACTGTTCGTGTTCCGTAAGGAATGTGGTGCCATGAATAGTATCACTTCGATTTTCATCGAGTTTTACTTTCTTCTCTCTTACCACTGCATATAGGAATTCCTTTTCGAGGAAAACCGCATGGAGAGCAACAAATACCTTGTTCTCTTGTGGGTTATATAAGTAATATTCACTGGTTTCCCTAGGATAACCAATTACAAATAGGTACTTATCCGATTTGGGTTCTAGTTTGGTACCATCCAAACGTTTAACATACCTAGCATCCCCAAATCTTCAGGAATGAGAAACCAGGTTTCTTTCCTGTCCATATTTCATATGGAGTTTGTCTAACAAACTTTGACGGAACCTTATTCAAAATAAGTATTGCACTGTTCAATGCGTATCCCTAGAAGGAAATTGGTAGCTCAGAGCGACTCATCTTTGGCCTTACCATGTCCAACAAAGTTTGGTTTCTCCGTTCGGACACACCACTCAATTGAGGTGTTCCGAGAGGAGTCCACTGTGAAAAAATACCATATTCTTTCAAGTAATCTAGAAACTCATTATTAAAGTATTCTTTACCACGGTCCAACCATAATGTTTTAATACTTTTGTCAGTCTGTTTTTCTACTTCGTGTTGAAACTCTTTGAATTTCTCAAAAGTTTCCGACTTCTGTTTCATAAGATACACATAACCATAATGCGATGCAACATCAGTATAGGTTACGAAGTATTCATATCCACCTCTAGCCTGACTAAACATGGGCCCACTCATTTCACTATGAACAAGGGCTAACAGCTCGGTGGCACTTACACCCTTACCACTAAAAGGTGATTTAGGCATCTTGCCTAATAAACAAGATTCATAGACGTCATATGATTTAAGATCAAATCCATCCATGTATCCATTCTTCAAAATAGTGGATATATGAGTCTTGTTAATGCGTCATAGATGACAATGCCACAAATAAGTCTCATCTGATTTACTCAGTTTGAGCTTTTTTGTTTCTCATGTTATATGTTTGAGATTCATTTATATTCAAAATATAAATATTGTTATTCACATCTAATGTGTATATCTCAATATCATCTTTATAAACAAAACACCCAGTGTTCTGGAACATAAAGGTATACTCGCAACGGGTTAAACTAAATATAGCGATAATGTTTCTAGTCAAACTAGGTACATTATAACAGTTTTCTAATTTAAGTACATGCCCTAAGGGCAGTTCCAAAACTTAGGTTCCCACAGCCAAAACAGTGACTCTCGTCCCGTTTCTGACTCGCAGGTCGATCTCATCTGAAGCTAGTCTCCTACTAATCAGCAGATTCCGCACATCAGTACATATGTATGTACCACATCCAGTATCAAAAATCCAATTTTTAAAACCAGTAGTGGACACGTTTATTACAATAACAAACATACCTGAAGTCGGAGCCTTGCCCGCCTTCACTTCCTTCATGTCTGCCTTGTCCATAAGGCAGTTACATTTCCAGTGACCCCGTTTTCCACAGTTTAGGCAGACATCTTGGGATATGTCCTTTGTCTTCCCAGAAGATTGTGACGATTTTGCCTTTGTTCTTTTTCTTCACACCCCTAGAAGCCTTCGGCCAAGCCTTGGCCTTATGGGATGTCGAAGTAAGATGCGCCTTGCGCTGCTTGCCATTTTGGAAGCTCTGGCTCCACCTCCTTGAGCATAGCCATGAACTCTCCAAGAGTTTCTCTTGGTTCATGATGAACCCGCCCCAACATTCGGGCAGAGACTGTAAGATCAAATCTATGGAAGTCTCGGCCTCGTAGGTAATACCCAGCTAACCTAGCTGTTCGATGTCAGCAATCATCCGCGACACCTAGTGCTCGACAGATGTACCATCTGACATACGCTGACGAAATAACTTCTTTTGCAATTCGTACTTCCAACATCTAAGGTTATATCTATGAAGATCCTTTAATTTCAACATCATGGTATAAAGATCTAATCCTTAGTTCTGACGACGAAATTAAGGAGTCATTGCGGCAAGCATAACGGATTGAGCACTAAAGTCATCATCGTTATGAGTCTTCCAAAGCTCATGCTCTACTATTTGCTCAACTCCGGGCGCAAGGCCCGAGAGGATTTTCTATCCAATAGAGTAACTTCTCAGCTCCCAGGACTATCCTGAGATTCATTTCCTAATCTGGAAAATTTACGCCGTTAAAGACATTTTCACCCAGGATTATGTCCTTTGACGCTAATATTTCCAGCCATCTCGATTGCAATAGTCCAACTATCCAATCAACGATTTTGGGTACACTCAAAATGTAATGGTTACTATAGTCCAACTGTATGACCAGCTACAAGTGGAGTAGTGTATTATACAGTCTAGATGTTCAAAGAAAGCAATATTAAATATTAGTCCAACTAATATATTTATAACAACGATAAATAAAATAAAAGAATGCGTATTGGCTAGTATTTAAACGAAATTGCAAATTTAATACTTGCCTCCCACTGTTTTTCGACGAGCCTCTAACCCTCTGTGGAGTACTCGGGAAACCTAGTTTCCTAGTGGGCTAGGATCCCGTTAAATAACACACAACCTTGACTTTGGCTAACAAGTTGTATGAAACTTAACTAGGTAGATCTCTAAGATCTATTGGATCCCATACAATTCCTAGATCCGGTAGGTGGACCTCCAAGTCCGAAACATATATCCAATATATATAAATATATCCAATATATTTCATAACCTTTTCCTCTGAATCAACTAAGCCTTGGCTTTGGCCTAACATGCTTAATGATTCCAGTTAAGCGCGACCCATTGACAGTGGGATAGCTTCGTAATCCACGTCGATGAACTAGAAGTGACCTTGACTTTGGCCAACAAGTCACAATCGCCCAAGACATGTGATATATAACAAAGCTTTCGTGGTTCAAACACATCCGCGATGGACATTGATCTTGACTTTGGCCAACAAACCAATGCCAATCTTGGATCGTGAGAGAGAACCACTCAATGGAAGGAAAACGCTTAATATTTGAGTGAGGGTTTTTCACGTAAATTGGCAACCAATTTATTATCTTTGATTAGGTCTCATCATACACCCTTAAGCATGCATTCTAAAAGCATAATAAGGCGCGAAATAAATTAATAATGATATGCGGATGGATATATAACAAATTTGTTCCTAGAACAAATCTCTCACTTTCCTCTCTCCCGCTAGCACAAACTTCTACCCAATTACATAATACATTAAAGAAACCTCATTTGTATTGAGGGGAATTGGTGAGAAGAGAAATACAAAGAGAATAGAGATAATAGGCTGGACACGCAGGTCCAATTTAATAAATTCTAAGTTTATTACAATAATTTCCAAAATTGCCCCCACCCATCTAATATCCATCCGATATACATTATTCATACAATACATCCAAGTATTCACACAAAGCATGTTATTCAATCAATCTAATCCAATTAATTAATCTTTGAATTAATGACCATCCAATGTTCATACAACGATTTGATTTGTGCGAGTCCAACTCGTTTAAGAATAAATACTTAAAGTACGTATTCTTGAATTATATCGAACTACAATTTTAAATCCAATTTAATTTGTATCCAATACTAATTCGAATTTAATTCCAAATTAAATAATTACACTTATTGTATTGTCTTTTAGACATAGATTCTAAATCTAATCTAAATGGGTCTCAAAGGCCCAATTAGTATCCAATACTATTTTAATTAAAGTCCAATGGGCTTTTAATTAATTCTTAAGGCATGGGCTTTGGCAATTATGGATCCAATCCAAGATGCCAAGACCCAATTAGGAATCACCCTTTGCCATAAAATCAATTTTGGCCCATTAGGCCCAATTAAATATTAAAAGGCCCAAAAGTTATATTTGGACTTTATGGAAATGGTTTTAGGCCCTATTTGGATCCAATCCAATTGTCCAAAACCAAGCTTGGCCCAACCAAGCCCATTAAGCCCAAATACAACAAAATTAGCCCAATCCAATTTTAAAGACTAATTTAATTAATATAACATTCCAAATATCACATTAATTTTAATTAAAGTGTAATTGCCATAATTAATTAATTAAACTAATGTTTCCAAAACATCAATTAAACTAATTAATCATGCTTTATATATTCAATTTATGTCCAACACAATTGAAGCAAAATCAATCTATAACATGCTACATACTCCACGACAATTGGGCATAAAATAACATTCAATTTGATTTCAATCCAATTAAATCAACATTCAATATTCATATTATGCCTTAAACACATCCGATGGTCTAATTAACAAAAATTACCATGAGCATTACTAGGGTTAAAGTCTCGGTCAAGCTTAAGAATTTGGGGAAAATTAATCTAATCAAATTTTCTCAAATCCATTAATTCATAAATCCAATTTATCATCATCAAAGCTCAACCAAACATCCAATTTAGGAAGATACAGACTTCAAACATAAAATCCCAAATTAAAATATATAAACCCTAGGTTCAAATCAAGCTTAGATCTCGCTCTGATACCATTGTTATTGTCCTAGACATGCCACAGGAACTCTAAGCGTGATTCGGTTGTGAATAAATCAAAGGGAGTTGCGGAATACTCACATTGATCGGCTTTGAAGTTCAAAACTTTTCCATGGATGTGGATGCTCCAAGCAAACTTTTGTTGTTCCAAACTCAATGGTGAGTTTCCCTATCACCTTAATTGACTCCTTGTAAGTGATAGCTTTGAACAAATTGAAAGGAAAAATTTCCCTTTTAAAGGGTATCATTTTCGGCCAAGAAGAGAGAGTGGGGAGAAGATGAATAGTTCAACTTTTTATTTTCCAAAAACAAAAGATATATATTAAAGTTGACTTGGTAAGTGTGTGTTATTAAAAATCCAATTTATGGTTCCCAAGAACTTCCATAAAATGGATTGACCATTGATGTGAGGTAGTGGGTCCCACTACTTAAATTCAAAATTCAAGTGTGTTCATACAACACACTTTGGGACCGGTTTCGTTTAATCCGATTAAATGAATTTTTCGTCGCAACGTAATTAAATCCAATTTAATTAAATAATAATGCATCACAAAATTATTATGGAATTCGCTTACGAATTAATTCCAAATTAATTCGTTCGCTTGAATTAAAATCCAATTTAATTCCGTATTGAAATCCAATTTCAATTAATATATCTAATATATTATTTTAGTCAAAGTAAATAAATTAAATAGAAAAATCCAATTTAACTATTAAATTTATTTTACCGATTAATTCCAAATTAATCGCGTTCTCTCTTCTAATCGAATTAATCCCAGATTAATTCTTGACGCAATTAATTCCAGATTAATTTTCTCTATGATAATTAATCCCAGATTAATTCTTGCCGTAATTAATCCCAGATTAATTTTCTCTCTTATAATAAATCCTAGATTAATTCTATTCGAGTCAAATGTCATCGGTGAATCTTTGAGAAGCGACCCAAGAGAAGCCTGGATATGTTGGCAGTAAATACGGTCATCGGACTATCTGAAAATGTACGTACCCGGTACCACGTTCTTACCGATTTACAAGACATGGTTGGCTTCTAGCAAAACACCATGCCTACCCAATTCTCCAGAATTATTCAACGAAGAATATACAATCTTTATCAGGCGTAGTATACAGTGTATTGCGTATTACGATCCAGTATCAGATGTCACATGCCAAGCCTGGGGCTGGAATTGTATCTGCCCCGTACGAAGCATATATCGGATCACTAGAAACT
The DNA here is from genome assembly GCA_019454045.1 of Zanthoxylum bungeanum. Lineage (NCBI taxonomy): Eukaryota > Viridiplantae > Streptophyta > Magnoliopsida > Sapindales > Rutaceae > Zanthoxylum > Zanthoxylum bungeanum. The sequence goes on from SKCR01043255.1 coordinate 75,622, forward strand.
AGTCTCTGTAATCGGATAATCATGACCTTGTCATACTATCCCGATAGCTGCAGCATTTAAAAGTACCAGTTCTGTATCCCTGCGTGATCATCATCTTCATATGACTGAAGTGATACTTCCATCTTGACATCACACCCAACACACTACGATTCTCAGTATACTCAGAAGAGGCGTACACAGAACCTGTTAAAGCCCCGGACGACCAAAACCAAAGTATACTGATTGTCGCAAGTATTAGCGATGCAAGTCTCAGGTTAATACCAAATACATCTACCCTGATTCGGATTCCCATAGACACATAGTCATACTACCAATGATATTCGGAGGGGTCTATCCAGAATGAAGCTGTTCTCGATCCAACGGCTAACAGAATCTCCTATCACACTTGCATAAATATCCTATACTTAAAAATATGAGAACTATGCCGTTAAGCTTCCATAACGCGCACAAGTGCAATACTAGCCTATTCCGCATTATCGATGTCCAGTCTCGATAATACTACGACTAGGGATATTTAATGATTAAACATTTCGTGGATTAATACTGTCTCATATCTTATTAATCCGATACTAATCATATGGACTTTTATCATTTATATATCCAAGTAATCCAATTACAAATGATAAAAGAGCAATTTCCTTTGTCACATAGTTAATTTGTACAAAGAACACCATGTCTTTTACAAATAGTGATGCTATGGGTCATAATTGTCCAACACACTCCGCAGGTCGCAAAAGATATCTAGACCTCCTAAACGCTTGTATTTGATACAAGAAAAGAGTCTCAATGTTCTCTTAGTTGAAGAGACTGACCCTTTTACCTATAGAGAATCGATATTGGACATTGACTCCGTGAAGTGGCAAGACGCTGATAGACGAAAAATATATCAATATTTACCGCCCTTTTTACTTAATATTTTGTATAGTTTCTTGAGTTTTATGAATATTTTGATGTGTTTTATGTATTTTGTAGATAAATAAGTTTTCAGGACTCAATGAAAGCAAATCAGAGCTAAAACAGCGAAAAATGGACAAAAATGGCAAAATCATCATTTACACGTCACGACGCGCAATACTTCTGCGTCGCGACTGCTAATATACGCCGACCACGTGCCAACATCAGAGAAAGCTTTCTATCATACGCACTTGCTAACATGCGCCGGCCACATGTCAACATCACAACAAACTTGCTATCATACGCCAGACACGTGTCATCATCCCAATGGGCCACATAACACATCATCGCCACATCAGCACTTGCATCATCATGACATCATCATGACGTCAACATAATAATTCACTCTGCCGACACGTGTCATTGCTTACATCAGCATGATGTCAGCATCATGATGCGTATAACTTCTCGCGTCGTGACACCGAGCTAATAATTTTTACCGACAACCATGTATCATCATCTCAGCAAACCGCGCACACACGTCACAAATCAATGGTGCGTCGCGACGCGTAAAGTTCCACGTGTCACGACGCGTAAGGCAGAATTCTGCCTGTAAATTGAAGCTGATCTTATTTTCCAAATTCATACTTTCCTTAAGGTTTCTAATAAGGAACTAAGGATTGTATCTTATTTGTATATATATATATATTTATATTTTTAGCATTTTAATTATGTATTTTAATTTCTAGTAGTAATAATAGTTTATTTTCTTTACATTTATTTTATGTTGAGTAGTTAAATTTCCGCTGGGGGAAGAGTGAAGCTTTTATTATTATAATTTAGATTAATCTCACTTAGTTATAATATATAAATTATCTTAAAACCTGACTTAATTGGATATCACATTTATGTTCGGTTGGACTTAATTAAATTGATTTTAACCTGACTAAACTGGATACTGCCTTTATGGTCGGTTAAAATTAATTCAAAATCCGACTTAATCAGGATACTGCCTATATAGTCGGTTGGTAATATCATGCAAATTTATATATTATAATAAGGGAGATTTCTAAATTAGAAATAGTAAAGGTGGATCCCCTAACCCGAGCATTTTATTTTTTAATATAGGGAAGTGATGAAGCACAATATTCACAAACTTAATAATTGATTTTCTTTATATTATGGGTAATATTTTAGTTTGTTTATTGAATTTTAAGCTTAATGCTTCTTGTTATCTGGCCATTAATAATATTGATGGGGTAAACTTAAAATGAACTTGACGAATGGATTTTAGGTTTCAGTCTTAGATTCAATAGCTCACGATCTCACCTTAGGGCATGGTGACCCTTATGTAGATTTTCTTCCAGGATAGACATATACCTGTCGGGCGGAGGTAGCCACTATTGGAATTTGAACTTAATGAATTCAGGTAACTTTGTTAACATAGACATATGATTAATTGGGTTATTTTGGGTGTTTGCATCTAACCATCGACATAGGCTTTTGCATATCTTCGTGTTCCAGGTTAACAAATTGATTTATTACACATATATAAGAGAATCAATTCATCATTAGAATAATATCGTGTGGAGTCACAACCCTAGATATTATTTTCTTTATTATTAATTTCCTTTGTTTTATTTTGTATTTGTATTTATTTATTTATTTAGCAAATTCACATTCAACCAACCAATCAAGCAATCATTCCCTTCTCCCTTTAATTAGATACCTGTAAATATTTAGCATCAATAATTAATAACAACAATAGAAATTAAGTCATTGTGGGATCAATGTTTTTATACTACTTGAGCGATACGTGCACTTGCGTTATGTTCGATCAAGTTTTTGGCGCCGTTGCCGGGGAACTTATTTTTCTTATGTTATTAATTTTGAAGCTATCTATTCTACATGTATCTAATTTTCTTTACTTTTATTTGTAATTTTTATTTCTTTCTTTAATTTTTCAGGTGGTTGAAAATGGAACTTTTTGGGCGATGGAAGAATTACAAGATTTACAAAGAGAAGATACACCCCATATTAGGGAGTAACAACCCAGTTTTCTAGGGCCTGTTGTCCAGCCCAAAAACTATTCATGGATGTCAGAGCTATTCAACACAACATTTCCTCAACAATTTCAGAACACAATGATCAGATGTGAGATATGTAATGGTAACCACCCTAATGATCATTGCAAGTACAACTACAATTCAGGGTGGCAGAACTATCAGAATCCTTCATGGTATGATGAACCAGCATATTTCACTAAATCTTATTCTCCATCTTATCCACCATCAACCTACGATCATTAAGAACCAGAATGATATTCACTAGAGGAAAAATATATTATAAGAGAGATGGTGGACATGCTCAAGAAAAGTAACGAAAAGTGGGATGCAATGTTTCAGAGTCAAATAGAAACCCTTCAGAGTCAAATGACAACCATACAAAGAATGACAGATCAAGCGAGACAATTAACAGAAAACCAGAGCTATATACCTCACGAAACATTTTCAGATGAATCTGAAGAAGCCTTCGAATACTAAGAGTTTCAAGATGACACCTTAACAGAGGAAGAGGTTGAGCAGTATCAAGAATCTGAGGTATCAGTTTAGGAGCCCGAACCAACAGAGTTTCAATTTGATCTAGATCTTTTTCCAGTCGTTGATTACATCTCTGATGAGGAACAAATAACAGAGATGACTGTACCAACCATACCAACAAATGAAGATCTTGGAGCATGCATTGCACAGATGTTTGAAGAAGAGCTACCCGGGCCGTTCATACCAACAACAGAGGATAAAAACCTACAATTAGACATATCTTTACATCCTCAGGTTGACACATATGGAGCATGCATTTCACATACGACAAATGAAGAGCTGAACAATGAAATTCTAAAGTACATTTGTGAAGAAAATATGGAACAAGAGGCAGAACAAATGGAAGAGCAAATGTCTGACCATATTGGAGATCTCATGCATTCAGGAGAAACATCACTATATTGGGGAGTACAAATCAAAGACACCGCCCAGAAGCTTGACAGAATAGAACTCCCATTCAAAGTCAAGCACCATACGAGACCTCCTGATTTTCTTTCTTTCTTTTCAGGAACCACTGGAGCGAGAAAGTTTAAAAAGGTGGCACAAGCACTGAATGAGACAAAATTATTTTTGCCACTTTACCGTTGGAAGAGACCTTTCAAAAGAAACGCTCATGGGATTATCTTTAATCGAACGTCCAAAACCACGTTGAAGCCTCATTGACAGATGGATTTCAGACACGTCTGCCTGAAGACGGAAAATTTAGCGCTAGCAGGGAGGCAACCCATGTAATTTTTATTATTGTTGAAATTTCTGTTTTCGTATTTTGTGTATACATGTTGTAGAGTTTTTAATTTTGTGTGTTATTTTTGTAGGAAAAAGCACAAACGAAGCATTTAAGGCAAAACAAGACAGGAGGAATGGTGGTTAACAATCACAAAGATGAGATTTAATTCATTAGTGATGACTGAGTAAGGAATGGATTCTTGAGACACACCCTAATGGATTTATATACCAAGCGAGTGGCGTATTGCTTACACAATTCTGTTGCCTTAAATAATTATTGTGATTTGCTTTCTGTTGTGATTTCCTTAATTTTCACCGAAAGGATCCAGATTTTTTTACTTCCACGATTTATTTACTATTTAGCTAATAATTATCATTTGGCAGATACTAGTGCTATTATTACTCACCCTTTTTCAGAATCTATAAATTCAACTCGTCATTGCACTCTTGAAGACATCCAGATTTGAGAAAGAAATATATATAAAAAAAATGGAAGCAACTTCAAGAAGATGAGTTGTAAACATCTGTGTATTTTGCAATACTAGTGTTGGTTCTAAGCCAGAATTCGTTAAGACATCATAGGAATTGGGTAGAGTCATAGCTGAAAGGAATAGGCACCTAATATATGGCGGTGGCAATCTTGGACTAATGTGGTACATTTCAAAAGCCGTACATGAAAGAGGAAGTCAAGTTTTGGGAATCATCCCAAAACCTTTGGCAGAGGCGAATCTTATCAGACCATCAAACGGAGATGAATGCATCATGCCAGGTATGACCGAACAACTTGTTGAAATGATTAATCATGCCGATGCCTTTATTGTTTTGCCAGGTGGCTTCGGCACGATGGAGGAAATTTTTACAATGTTATCTTCGGCGAACTTGAACATACACCAGAAACCAATTGGACTGTTTAATGCTGATGGATTTTATGACTTTCTTTGTGTGTTTCTTGATGACGCCAGAAGAAATGGGTTCCTTTCATAACCTGTAAAAGATATCCTCTTTACTGCTAGAATAGCCCATGATTTAATTGACCAACTGTTAGCCTTTGAACCACAAATTGACCCCATCATTTCCAAGATAAACTGGTCAGATAATGATCGTGGTAAGAAGCGTAGGATAAATCTGGATCTTAACCTTTATTTTTTTTTAGATGTAGAATTTCAGCTAACCAGTTGTAGACACTGCATTTTTGCATAAGCCCGATAATGAGACTCGTGTGGAGGCACTACCTGAAAAGCTGTGGAAGTTGGGGGAAACAAATGCCGAAAGGAAAGAAAACCTCCAAAATTAACCCCTCTTCGGATTCAGACTCACTAGCCCGCCTCGGATTCGCTCAGCCACTGAACCTTAGCCTCGGACACGACCCATTACCCTGCAGCCCATCCATCAACACGCCCATGCAAGCCCATGCAACCCACACGCCCATGACCTTCCCAAATAAAGAGTCCCATGCAAAACACATGTTAAAATCCCCTCAAAATCACCTTCTAATTTAATGAGATTGTGAATATCCTCCTCACCAAATTTACAAAAATTCTTTCCCAAAATATATCCCCCAAATTTATTTGATTTGTTTCCTTGATTAAGATCCATTGAAAACATTATAAAAAGGAGGCTTGACCAAACCCTAGGGGATACACACGGCAAACACACACCTTGGACTCTCTTTTCATGGCAAAAACAAACAAAAACTCTAACCCTATTCTTTCTCTTCCACTGAAAACAACACACCACAAAACAACAAAAAACACCGAACAAAGCACACCACACCAGCCAAGCAAACATCCAAAACCAGCAGAAACAATAACAAACCAACAAAAATAAAAGCCCTCCACCTGTTGGGAAGCGGCCGCGAGTGCGCAGCGAAAAATCAAAATTATTATGCTGATTTCCCTTTGCCCAAGACCCATTTGTTTTGATTATTCTACAAGCCTAGGCATGTTACTATATATTCTAAGCATAAAACGCATAAAAAATGCAAAGAACGTAAACCTAAACATGCTAACTATCATAAGAACTCTAAATAAAATAAAGAAAGAAAAAGATTTACTTGAACCGAAGACTCATCTAGTCTTCCCTCCAATCTACAAGCTTTTCTCGAACTCAGCAAGCTCTTCCACGTTCCAAAGAGCCACCCAAGTGTGTGGCCTCCAAAGATGCACAAACCAAAGCCAAAACTCAACGGCAAGACTACGCCTTGAGTGCACATGTATTTTGCCCTTGGTGCTAGCCTAGGCAAATACCTCAAAACTTTTAACGCGAGGTTCCTCTAGTCAATTAGACTTAAGGATTCTCAAAATCAATAGCTTACTCTTAAAATTTAGAGTTGCTCACTTATATAAATCCAAGATATGAAAGGTTTTGGTGAAGCAATTTGTGAAGAATTCTTTGGGTTTATATAGTGCTCCAAAGACAACAAAATTAATTAAGAATCCGATGTGGGATAAAAGCTAATTTAATCTTAGCCATTGGATCTTAATTTAGTGGTTAAATGAGATTATAAAACCCTAATAAGAGTTTGGGCCGAATTGGAATTCAAAACAAATAACAAATTTTTTTACTATTCACGTTACTATTCACGTTACTATTCACGTGAATAGTAATTTTTTATTTTTATTTTTTATTCCAATTCCCAAAGTGCCCCCATCGTCATTCACCAATCCCTAAGCCACTATGGAACCTCAGAAATGATTTGTTCAATAATTAAACACATTGAACCATTTATGAACAATTCCTACAACAATCATATATGCTGTTATATTTGTAATGTGCACTGTTAACCATTGATTTCGACTTTGTTTGTGTGACATTTTGGGTTCCCCTCAAGTTGGACATGAAATGAATCGTGATAATTTAATCAAACATAAATTATCCTCTGATCAGATGGTCGTTCGATTTCAATGACCAAGGTTGACATCTAGTAACATGCCAATGCCCCCAAATGAGAAGGAAAGATATATATATATATATTATATACCCAATCTTTATGAGATTTACATATGATACGGTCCCTCGCCTCACTGTATCCCCACTTATTCACCTAAGGTACGGAAAATTTCTACCCATTTGGTCAAAGGTATGATGTTGATAGTGTCATGAATCGTGCTAACCCAAGAATCTCACATGATTCTTCCGCTCTGGCCACAGTCTCAAGCACTGATCACAAATATCAGATACTTGAGGATTGTTTTGACAGCTGCCTAGTGTTGCTCACCAAGATTTGCTTGATACCTGCTCGTTATGCTAAGAGCATAAGATACATAAGATCTTATACATAACATGGCGTACATGATCGATCCTATTGCTGAAGCATAAGGGATCCTACTCATATGATCTCTATCTGAAGGAATATGTGGACATTGCTCCTTAGATAATTTGATTTCATGACAAGTAGGTAAATTACCTATTTTGGAATCTTCCATTTTGAACCTTTTCAAAACTTTATCTATGTACGTAGATTGAGAAAGTCCTAACAACCTCTTAGATCTATTATGGTAGATCTTAATGCCGAGGATGTAGGCTGATTCTCCTAAATATTTCATGGAGAAATTCTGAGATAACCATTGCTTGGTGGCTTGCATCATGGGAATATCATTCCCGATGATTAATATGTCATCGCCATATAATACAAGAAATACAACAGCACTCCCACTACTTTTCCTGTAAACACAAGGTTCGTCTACATTTTGTTACATTTTTTATGAAGTCAAATTCTTTGATTGTCTCATCAAATCATATATTCCAACTTCTGGAGGCTTGCTTGAGTCCATAAATGGATCGTTTAAGCTTGCATACTTTATTATGATCATCCTTAGATGCAAACCCCTCAGGTTTACGAGGTTCTCATTAAGGAAAGCTATTTTGACATCCATCTGCCAAATCTCATAATCAATGTGTGCAGCTAGTGCCAGTAAAATTCGAATGGACTTTATCATTGCAACAGGTGAGAAGGTTTTGTCATAGTCAATTCCTTGGATTTGTCTATAACCTTTCGCCACCAACCTACCCTTATAGGTTTGGATGTTGCCTTCTGCATCAGTTTTACGCTTGTAAATCCACTTGCAGCCTATGGGTTTTATCCCTTCAGGTGCATCTACCAAGTCCCAGACTTGATTCTGATACATAGAGTCTATTTCGGATTTCATGGCCTCAAGCCACTTGACTGAATCAATGTCACGCATTACTTCGTCATAACTGGTGGGATCGTCATTATCAATGACCTGATCATGTTCCTCATCAATATGGAAACCATATCTTTCAGGCTCATGTCTTTCCCTACCAGACCTTCTGAGTTCATAACCTTGTGTTGTTCTGTCGCTGCCCTTTTAAGGGGCCTGGGGTTTAGTTCTATGTAGTTTGTTCTTCTCGTACCTCATCGAGGTCAAGTCTACTCCCACTATATTTCTTGAGAATGAATTCATTCTCTAGAAATTTAGCATTTCGTGAGACAAATGTTCTTTGTTCATTTGGGACGTAGAACATGTATGCTCTTGAGTTCAAAACATATCCTACAAACTTACATTTAACTACCCTATCATCCAATTTGTTAGTTTGTGTGAGCTTGACATATGCGTCATATCCCCAAACTCTTAGATAACTAAGACTAGGACGTTTCCCAGACCATAAATCATATGGTGTTTGACTAACAGTCTTGGAAGGAACTTCATTTAGTAGTAGTGTTGCAGTTTCTAAAGCAAGACCCCAAAATGAAAGAGGTAGATCCGTGTCTGGCATCATTGATCGGACCATATCTAATAATGTCTGATTTCTCCTTTCGGAGACCCCATTATGTTGTGGAGTTCCCGGAGGAGTCCACTGGGAAACAATGCCATTTTCTCTCAAGTAATCTTGAAATTTGTTGCTTAAGTATTCACCACCTCAGTCAGACCTTAGTGACTTAATACTTTTTTTAAGCTGGTTTTCTACTTCAGCCTTGAAGTCTTTGAATTTCTCAAAGGCTTCAGATTTGTACCGCATAAGGTGCACATACCCATATCGCGAATGATCATCGATAAATGTAATGAAGTAGGAGAATCCACCTCTAGCGGTGACTGATATTGGTCCGCATACATCAGAGTGTATGAGTTCTAATGTCTCCGTTGCACGCTGTCATTTACCTTTGAAGGGTAATTTGGTAATTTTACCAAGTAAACAAGACTCACAAGTTCCATAAGGTTTATATTTGAAGGGTTTGAAATACCCATCCTTATGTAGCTTAGTTAATCTTGTTTCATTGATATGACCTAAGTGACTGTGCCATAGAAGTGATTCATTGAGATTATTCGAGTTAACATTGTATATATTAGAGGTTGAACATTCTTTGTTAGTTTGTAAGACATAGATACCATTATTCAAAATACCATCTCCATAGTTTATTTCATTGAAATATATAGAACATTCATTACAACTTATTAGGCATGAAAAACCTTTATTACATAAAGAAGAAATTGAAATGATGTTCTTTACTAGAGAAGGTACATAAACACAATCTTCTAAGTCTAAAACTAAACCATTCGGCAAAACTAATTAATAAGTCCCCACGCACAATGCAGCTAGTTTTGCTTCATTACCCATGCGTAAGTCAACCTCCCCATGACGGAGTCTCCTACTGTTTCTCAGGCCCTGCACATTGTTACACAAGTGAGTCCCATAACCGGTGTCAAGCACTCAAGTTGAAGGTTCTGAGTTTTGAGAATATAGTTCAATCATATACAACATACCTGAAACATTGGGCTTCTTGGCCTATTGGGCTTTCCTAGCTTCCTTGGCTTTCAAGGATCTGCAGTCTTTCTTCCAATGACCATTCTTTCCACAAAAGAAACATTTCCCCTTTCCCTTTTTCTTCTCCACCTTACCATTGGACTTTAGGTGATCTAGAGCCTTGGCCTTGCCCTTATTTTTCTTTGGGCCTCGTGGCTTCAGGTCTGTACCCGTAAGCATGATGGAGGTTTTAAGCTCCGGTTTCAAGTCCTTCTCTGCTTGCTTTATCAGATTGTGTAATTCTGCTAAAGTAGCTTCCTTATCAGACAGATGAAACTGCATAATAAAGTTAGAGAAGTCTTTTGGTAAGGACTGAAGAATCAGATTGTGACCTATCTCACGATCCATGATGAACCCGAGGTTGGCCAATTTTTCAATGTGGTCAATCATCTTAAGCACATGTCCACTAACAGATTCTTCATTATGCCTTGTTTGGAATAAGGCACATGACACTTGGAATCTCATGGTATGAACGGAAGTTACATAAAACTCCTTCAAGTGAAAGATGATGGTTTGAGCATCCATATCTTCGTGAGCTTTCTGAAGTTCGTCCGACATAGAGCCAAGCATTATGCAAACTGCTCGCTCATCATCATCGACGTGTTTCTTCCAAGCATCAAATTTATTTTGGTCAGCATCTTCTACGGGTTCAGGGGGAAATTGTCTTTTGTGGAATTCAAAACAAATAACAATTTTTTTACTATTCATGTTACTATTCACGTGAATAGTAATTTTTATTTTTTTATTTTTTATTCCAATTCCCAAAGTGCCCCCATCGTCATTCACCAATCTCTAAGCCGCTATGGAACCTCATAAATGATGTGTTCAATAATTAAACACATTGAACCATTTATGAACAATTCCTACAGAAATCATATATGCTGTTATATTTGTAATGTGCACTGTTAACCATTGATTTCGACTTTGTTGTGTGTGGCCTTTTGGGTTCCCCTCAAGTTGGACATGAAATGAATCGTGATAATTTAATCGAACATAAATTATCCTCTGATCAGATGGTCGTTCGATTTCAATGACCAAGGTTGACATCTAGAAACATGCCAAGGCCCCCAAATGAGAAGGAAAGATATATATATATATATATACCCAATCTGTATGCGATTTACATATGATACGATCCCTCGCCTCAATGTATCCCCACCTATTGACCTAGGGTACGGAAAGTGTCTACCCATTTGGTCAAAGGTATGATGTTGATAGTGTCATGAATCGTGCTAACCCAAGAATCTCACATGATTCTTTCACTGTGGCCACAGTCTCAATCACTGATCACACATATCAACCCGTGAACTGGAATACTAATCTTATAAGAAAGTATTATCCGGGAGAGTGGCGATTCTCTGTTGTATCTTTACAAACTTCAGGTGTTTCAAAAAATGACCCAATCATACCCTTATGATCGGATCTTTTGAACCGGGGAAGGAGAATGTCAAAGTTATTTGATCCATACATAAGATTGTAAAGACCTCAAGTCTAAGGACTAGTCATATAATCGATACATGAAAGTTCTCACAGACACATGCGATAAACACTCCATATGAAAACTTTCGGCGGTCAGTTCGATGGACACGAGCAACTTATGCATCCATGTGATACACCAAGGGGACTGATCTCTGCTAGTAGCCTATGAGATCGGCTACCCCACTTAAGGGCAGATCATATCATCATGCGAGTCTCTCTGCTTTGTGAACGCCCAGATTATTCACAAAACTATGACTAGGAACATTTAAGAGTAATGATTCTCATAAGGCATGGAAGCCATCGTCTTATTACTCCAAGGGCTTTACTACAGGTTGATGATTCATATAAGTTATGTAAGACACGTATAATAAAGATTTCCATTTTATTAATGAATGAAAATATTACAAATACATGTACATATAGCCCATCCACAAGTTGGGTATAGGGCATATCCCTAACACCACCGTAAAAAACAACAAAACATAGCCTCACAAAACAACCCTCCATTGTCATGAACAATAATAAAAAACCCTGAGAGGCCGTGAAACATACAACCAGAACCATCCAGCAAACAATCACCAAAAAATACCCCCAAACTAGCAGCCTTTTTCACCGAAAATCATCCCCAAACCAGCAGCCTTGTCACCAAAAATCAGTCCCAAAGCAACATCCCCAATCACCGATAAACACCCCCAAAAGAGCAGCCAAGTACCGAAAATAACCACAAAAAATCAAACAAAAATAATAGCCCTTATCACCGAAATAATCCCGCAAAAATAGTGAAGAAAACCGCAAAAATAGTGAAGAAAACAGCGGCATGCTTGGTTGGATGAGAAATACATATAGCCGGGCATGCGAGGTCCTACTTCAAAGACTGCCAGATATTTTGGTCACATTTTCTTTCTCTAGCATTTTGTTGTTTATCTTTTTATATTTATTTACTTTCATGGTTATTTTATTATTTTATTATTTATCTTTCTATCAATTTATTTTTATTTATTATTTCGTATTTATTTTATTTTATCTATTTAGTGTTATTTGTCTTTTCTATTTATTTACTCGTATTTATCGTTATCATTTTGCTTTTACTTTTATTTATGTTTTTCTATATTATTTCGCATATACTTTCATGTCTGTTTACATTACGTTAATGATTGTGTGCATTATCCCTTTTGGTATATCGGATGGAAACCCAAACATAAATTTCGTAGCCGAATCCGAATGGAGGGTAGTGCGGTTTGTACTTGGGATACAACTCCACGTACCACTCGAAAAATATTCATATATGCGTGTTTATTTTCATTATTGGAGCCATTTTCGTAAGAAATTTCGAACGCTACACGAACTCACACACACTGAATAACCTATTTCTTTATATTTTATGCATTTTTACCTCTTTAGTTATTTATTTTACATTATGCGTTTGGGATTAATTATTTGCTTTTATTTATTGACGCTCTTTCCTACTTTTGATTATTATGATTCTTGTTATCATACCTTGTGTTTCTTAATTTAATTTGCTTTTATTTATATTCATGTTTATGGGTGTGCAAATTTGTGTGTTTATTTGAATTATCTTGCATGTACTGCATAAGACTTGGTGATGAGTGGTATTTATATCACTATTTCCCACTCATTTACTTAATATTTTGTATAGTTTCTTGAGTTTTATGAACGTTTTGATGTGTTTTATTGTTATTTTGCAGATAAATAAAGTTTGGACAGCACTGGAGGCAATTTGGGGCAAAACCGGACAAAAATGCGTCAACAGGGATATTTTCGTCTTCTGCGCGTCGCGACGCTGTAACACTGCGCGCCGCGACGCCCAGCGTGTACCGGTTCTGCTAAAATGCGCCATGGTCAACGGGTCAACAAGTTGAAAAGTTTGACTTTGCTAAAATGCGCTGTGCCACGTGTCACCATCACATCCGATCTGCTAACGTGCACCGTGCCACGTGTCAAACATCATATGCTGCCGACACTCTGACATGACACGTGTCGCCTCGTCATCAGCCACATCATCGGTCAACAAGTCAACTATGCCACGTGTCGTGCCACGTCATCAGACACGTCAGCAAGTCAACCGAGTCAACATGCCACGTCAGCCTCAGCCAATCAGAGCATGACACGTGTCGCCACGTGTCGCGATCCTATTGTGCCGACAAACGCAACACACGCCTACGCCACGTCAGCGCCACGTCATCGCCACGTCATCGATGACGTCATCACAATAATTGAGAATTAGCCGCCTTGACACGTGTCAGTTGCACAGTTAGCCGCCTCGCTACGTGTCGCCGTCTCATTGTGCCACGTCGACATTTGAGCGTCGCGACGCGCAAAGCCTTAGCGTCGCGACGCGCGAACAGTTCCCAAACAGTGAATTTTGTTTTGCTATAAATAGGCCGCGAATTTTCATTTTTCAAATACCTTTCTCTCTCTTGCTTTCTCTCTCTAGAGAGAGTTTCTCTCTCTAGAATTTTTATTTTTATTTTTTAGTTTTGTAAATAATTTAATTACGTTTTGTAATAGTAATTTAATTTCTTTTTACTTTTTACAGTTTTTACTATTCACCATGTTGAAGTAACTTTTTCAGCTAGGGTGAAAGGTAATTCTTCTACTATTGCTATTTTTGAATCTCCCTTAAAAATAATATATTAACTATTAAAATATTGACTTAATAAGGAACACCGCTATATTGGTCGGTTGATAATGTAATTTTAATCTGTTTTAAACCTGACTAATCAAGGATACCGCCAGACTGGTCGGTTGGTAAATTTACTTTTGGTTCCGCCTTAATGGCTGGTTGGACTTAATTTGACTTAATAAGGATACCGCCAGACTGGTCGGTTGGTAAATTTAACACAAGTTTATATATTATTTTATGGGAGATATCTAAATTAGTAGTAGTAAAAGTAATTCCTTTTACCTGCATTTTATTTTATTTTATTTTATTTTATTTTACTTTTCAGTATTTTTATTTTATGTATTTTATTTTTATAGTCCTAGTTATGTGTTAATTAATTAGGGGTTGTGATAACTTTTAATATCACCGGTTTATAAGGGATTATTTTATAGTTGGGTAATTTAAAGGTTTATTTATTAAGTCTTAAGCTTAATGCTTCTTGTTGTCTGATCACCAATGAGATTGATATGGTAAATCTAAAATGAACTAGACATAGGGATTTTAGGTTTCAGCCTTAGAGTTAATAGCCCCCATCTTCCTTGAGGATAGATAACCCTTTAATAGATTTCCTTACAGGATAGGAATATACCTGTAGGGCGGGGGTAGCCATAATTGGAACTTAAACTTAATGAATCCAGGTAATGTGGTTGACATAGGAATGGTTCAATTGGGTTATATTGGGTATTTGTAATTGACCATCGGAAGAGGCTTTTACATAATTTAGTGTTCCAGGTTAGTAAACTGATTTATTGGCACAAACATAAAATAATCACTTCATCTTTTAAATGATATTAAAAGAAATCACAACCTTAGATTTTGTGTCTATTATTTTCCTTAGTATTTTCTTTTATCTTTTTAGTTATTTATTTAGCAAATCTACAATCAACCAAATCAATCAAGCAATCAATTCTATTCTCCCTATAATTAGATATTTGTAAATAAATAGATTCAACAATTAATAACAACAGTAGGAATTAAGTCCTCGTGGGATCGATATTTTTATACTACTTGAACGATACGTGCGCTTGCGTTATACGTGTGTGTTTACGCCGGTCAAGTTTTTGGCGCCGTTGCCGGGGACTTATATTTCTTGAGTTGTTAATTTTGAAGCTATCTAATTTACTTGTATCTAATTTTCTTTATTTTTATCGGTAATTTTTATTTCTTTCTTTTGATTTCAGGTGACTTACAAATGGAACATTACTGGGAGATTGAAAGATTACGTGCTTTACAAGAAGATACACCCAACATCTGGGAACAACAGTCCGGTTTTCTGTGGCCTGTTGAACAGCCCAATGATTATCACTGGATGCCAGAACCAAACAATACTACATTTGCTCAACATAATTCAATGTGGAGATGTGACATATGTAATGGTGACCACCACAAGCGATTATTGAATACAACTACCATCCAGGGTGGCAGAACTATCAAGATCCTTCATGGTACGAAGAACCATCACATTTCACAGAATCACATTTTTCATCTTATCCACCATCTTCCTTCGATCCTTATCAACAACCAGAACCATCAGAGGAAGATCAATTGATTCACATGTTCAAGGAACAGACAGCTCAATTTGATGCACAAGTTCAGAGTAACGCAGAATCCATGCAGAGAATGACAGATCAGATCAGACAATTAATAGAAAACCAGAACATCATACCTCAAGAACCAGTTTCAGATGACACTGATGAAGCCTTCGAGAACCCAGAAATCCACAATGACACTTCACAGAGGAGGAGGCTGAGCAGTATCAACAACCAGATGTATCAGTTCAGGAACTTGAACCGGCAAAGTCTCGATTTGATTTCTATTATTCAGATTCTGACGAGGATGAAGCTGAAATATTTGTACCAACTGCATCAAAAATTGAGGATGGAATTCTGTATCCTCAAAACGAAGATCTTGGAGATTCCATTTCACAAATGTTTGAAGAAGATCAACTTGAGCCATCCAATCCAGTCAAATCAGAGGATGAAGACCTAAAATCTAACATTTCTTTTCATTCTCAGGTTGACAATTTTGAAATATGTATTTCACAGATGACAGATGAAGAACTAAATACAGAAATTTTAAAATACATCTGTGAAGAAAATGTGGAGCAAGAAACAGAGCAAATGGAGGAGCAATTGTCTGACCTTAATAAAGATCCAGAGCATTCAGGAAAAACATCGCTGTGTTGGGGAGTACAAATCAAAGATATCACCCAGAAGTTTGACAGAATGGAACTTCCATTCCAAGTCAAGCACCATACAAGACCTCCTGATTTTCTTTCTTTCTTTTCAGGTACCACTAGAGCAATAAAGATTAAAAAAATGGCACGATCACTGAATGAGACAAAATTATTTTTGCCACTTTACCGTTGGAAGAGACCCTTCAAAAGCAACGCTCACGGGATTGTCTTTAATCGGACATCCAAAACGACACTGAAACCTCCTTAACAGATAAATTTCAGTCACGTCTGGCTGAAGACGAAAAATTCAGCGCTAGCAGGGAGGCAACCCATGCAATTTGTTGTAATTTATTTATTTATTTATTTATTTTTGTGTGAACTTTTTAATTTGTGTGTGAGTTTTGCAGGAAAAATAAAAACGGAATTTTTCAGGACATTGCAAGCCAGTGCAAGCGGGATTTTCAAAATAAAAATTTGACAAAATCACGAAGATACAAAGTTGATCCAGGAGACGGCCGAGTAAAAAGACACTTCTTAAGAGGCGTCCCTATGGATTTATCCGTCGCAAGACATGATTTTTGCCAAAAAAAAAAAAAAAAAAAAAAAAAAAAAAAAAAAAAATTACCGAGCGTCGCGACGCACGAAACATTTCAGCGTCGCGACACTGGTTTGATTACAAGCCTAAAACCAGCAGCCACCACGCACAGATCACTCCTCCTTCCTCACAGATCTCACCATTTTCTCTCACCCAGCAGCCAAATCCAACCGAAACCAGCCATCACCACGACCCACCAGCCGCACCTACAACCACCACCACCTCCACCGTGAGCAAGCCGAAACCACCCAGATCTCACCATTTTCTCCCAAATCACCACCACCACCGAAACCGCAGAATCTTCACCAACCAAGATCAGCCACCAAAAGCCGAGATCCACCAGCCGCATCGAAAACCACCGCAAGCCACTACCTTCTTCACACGTGACCGAGTCTTCGCCAGCCGAGATCCACACCGAGAAAACCAACCGAACCACACCACCTCGCCGAGAGCCAAACCATCCATCACCATCAAAACCAAGCTTCGCCAAACCCACCGAGAACTTCCACAGAAACCCACCTTTGCCGAGCCAGATCTGCCGTGAACCTCACCACCGACAAAAAATCCGCCCTCAACTGAGCCGTGACTCAACCGCGAGCCACCGAGCCATCATCATCAACCACACCGAGCCATCACCATCCAAACAGTAGCCGAAACCAGAAGCCATCACCTGCGACCAAACTGAGACAAAACCAGACCCTTGCCGAGCCGTGAACCACCAAACCGTGACTGAACCCACTGCCAAGATCCATCAAGAACGAAGCCGAATCAACCCACCAACAGCCCGCACCCCCACCGTGATCCACTGCCAAAACCGACAAAGCCGAGATACCCACACCGTGAATCACCAAGACAGTCACCAAACCCACGATCAAAACCTTCCATAATCAGATCTGATTTTTGTGGATAATTTATGTGGTTAATTTTGAAATTGAATGTTACAGGTTTTTGAAATTTTGGCAGTAAAAGGGGGATAATCGAAAAATTGAATGAGTTTGTGGTTGATTTTGTTGAAATTGGAGGATTGTGAATTTGGAAGTTTAGCGGTGAATAACTGGCTGAATTGAGTTTAGAAATTGCCAGATCGATGGAATTTTGTAGAATTGGGGGCGAAGAAATTGAGTTTGATATTTGGTGTTTGTTGTGGCATTGGTAGATTTAGGTTGTATTGGATAATCACAAATTCAGGGGAGACTCTGTCGAATTTTTCTGAAAAATACCAAAGTTGGGATTTGATTGGTGATAATTTTTTAGGGTGAATTTTGGGGAAAGTTTGAGTTTTTAAAGGTGATTCTGCCAAAATTTTTAATGAAAAATGGTCAAATAGCAATTATGGTAAGAACCGTAATTTGGGCATAAATCTTAAAAGGTAATTTTTCCTGTAAAATTTCAACTAATCAGGTATGATTTTCTACACTCTTCTTCCACTTTTTAAGACATTGGGGACAATGTCTAATTTAGGTTTGGGGGAGGGATTTAGTTGATTAGTACCTTGTTTTTAGTAGTATGTTGTTTTTATTTTTAGTCCAAAATTTTTCAAAAATACAAAAAAATTGAAAATTTTCAAAAATTACAAAAATATTTTGCATTTGTGTGTTTTTTTATTTTGACTAAAAAGGTGGAATTGGTAAAAGATAGCCGAGTAAGGAATTTCCACTCCTGAGACGTATCTCAAACCTATTTTGAAACAAGTTAATTTTTGTTTATTTCCTTTTGAATTATTTAATTTGTGAATTCTCCTTAACACTGACTAAAATGAATCTTCATATGTTCAGTTGACAGGTATTATGAACTTATATGGAAACATACGGACATGAGCTAAAATTGAAAAGTTTGTAATATTCCGTGCTATAGTTTAATTGGAGGAAGCATCTCTAAATAGTGATGGAGTAAAAAAAAAAAAAAAAAAAAAAAAAAAAAAAAAAAAAAAAAAAAAAAAAAAAAAAAAAAAAAAAACGTCCGAGATCCGAGTTATTAAGTCTGTAAGGATATTTTAATATTTAGTGCCCTAAAACCAACTGGTTTGGGAGTCATTGGCCCAAAGCTCGTTACATGGATCGAAGATGCTGCAAAATATATATATATATCTGAAGTCTGAGTAATTAAGTTCAGGGGTGTCTTAACACCTGGTGCCCTAAAGCCAACTGGTTTGGGAGCCACCGACCCAAAGCTCGCTACATAGACGGAAGGTATTGTATAAAAATAAAAAATAGAAAAAACAAAGAAAGAAAAAATCAGAAAAATCAGAAAAATTATTCCATTGCTACAAAAAAGGTGTGAAATCTGATAGAACTTTAGGACAAAAATATTACTCTCTTATCAACTGCACTTATGACTGTTGTGGGCAAAAATGAAATGATTAATATTTTGTTAGCTGTGTATGGGAGAATGGTAAAAACAATCGGAGAATTTACTTATTCGGTAATTTAGAAAGAAACAAAACAACTAGTAACTTGGAGTAGATTTTCACCTGATTAGTCACTTACTAATTTTCTTTATTCTCTTTCGCTTGTCTTTTTGCTTTTGTGTGCATTAGTTTTAATACCTTTTTACTTTTGTAAAATGTTTGTGGGTATCATTGCTGTAAGCCCTCACGAGACTACACTCGTCCACTAGGGACACCTAGGGGTTTAAAGGCTTGTTGCATATGCTAAATGCAACCGTGATCCCTACGAAAGTGGCTTAGTTAAATTTTGTTATGTTATTTTATTTTGTATTTTGCTCGAGGACTAGCAAAATGTTAGTTTGGGGGTGTGATGAGTGGTATTTATATCACTATTTCCCACTCATTTAACTTAATATTTTGTATAGTTTCTTGAGTTTTATGAACGTTTTTGATGTGTTTTATTGTTATTTTGCAGATAAATAAAGTTTGGACAGCACTGGAGGCAATTTGGGGCAAAACCGGACAAAAATGCGTCAACAGGGATATTTTCGTCTTCTGCGCGTCGCGACGCTGTAAAAACTGCGCGCCGCGACGCCCAGCGTGTACCGGTTCTGCTAAAATGCGCCATGGTCAACGGGTCAACAAGTTGAAAAGTTTGACTTTGCTAAAATGCGCTGTGCCACGTGTCACCATCACATCCGATCTGCTAACGTGCACCGTGCCACGTGTCAAACATCATATGCTGCCGACACTCTGACATGACACGTGTCGCCTCGTCATCAGCCACATCATCGGTCAACAAGTCAACTATGCCACGTGTCGTGCCACGTCATCAGACACGTCAGCAAGTCAACCGAGTCAACATGCCACGTCAGCCTCAGCCAATCAGAGCATGACACGTGTCGCCACGTGTCCGATCCTATTGTGCCGACAAACGCAACACACGCCTACGCCACGTCAGCGCCACGTCATCGCCACGTCATCGATGACGTCATCACAATAATTGAGAATTAGCCGCCTTGACACGTGTCAGTTGGCACAGTTAGCCGCCTCGCTACGTGTCGCCGTCTCATTGTGCCACGTCGACATTTGAGCGTCGCGACGCGCAAAGCCTTAGCGTCGCGACGCGCGAACAGTTCCCAACAGTGAATTTTGTTTTGCTATAAATAGGCCGCGAATTTTCATTTTTCAAATACCTTTCTCTCTCTTGCTTTCTCTCTCTAGAGAGAGTTTCTCTCTCTAGAATTTTTATTTTTATTTTTTAGTTTTGTAAATAATTTAATTACGTTTTGTAATAGTAATTTAATTTCTTTTTACTTTTTACAGTTTTTACTATTCACCATGTTGAAGTAACTTTTTCAGCTAGGGTGAAAGGTAATTCTTCTACTATTGCTATTTAGATTAATCTCCCTTAAAAATAATATATTAACTATTTAAAATATTGACTTAATAAGGAACACCGCTATATTGGTCGGTTTAAATGTAATTTTAATCTGTTTTAAAACCTGACTAATCAAGGATACCGCCAGACTGGTCGGTTGGTAAATTTAACTTTTGGTTCCGCCTTAATGGCTGGTTGGACTTAATTTGACTTAATAAGGATACCGCCAGACTGGTCGGTTGGTAAATTTAACACAAGTTTATATATTATTTTATGGGAGATATCTAAATTAGTAGTAGTAAAAGTAATTCCTTTTACCTTAGCATTTTATTTTATTTTATTTTATTTTATTTTACTTTTCAGTATTTTTATTTTATGTATTTTATTTTTATAGTCCTAGTTATGTGTTAATTAATTAGGGGTTGTGATAACTTTTAATATCACCGGTTTATAAGGGATTATTTTATAGTTGGGTAATTTAAAGGTTTATTTATTAAGTCTTAAGCTTAATGCTTCTTGTTGTCTGATCACCAATGAGATTGATATGGTAAATCTAAAATGAACTAGACATAGGGATTTTAGGTTTTCAGCCTTAGAGTTAATAGCCCACGATCTTCCTTGAGGATAGATAACCCTTTAATAGATTTCCTTACAGGATAGGAATATACCTGTAGGGCGGGGGTAGCCATAATTGGAACTTAAACTTAATGAATCCAGGTAATGTGGTTGACATAGGAATATGGTTCAATTGGGTTATATTGGTTATTTGTAATTGACCATCGGAAGAGGCTTTTACATAATTTAGTGTTCCAGGTTAGTAAACTGATTTATTGCACAAACATAAAATATCACTTCATCTTTAAATGATATTAAAAGAAATCACAACCTTAGATTTTTGTGTCTATTATTTTCCTTAGTATTTTCTTTTATCTTTTTAGTATTTATTTAGCAAATCTACAATCAACCAAATCAATCAAGCAATCAATTCTATCTCTCCTATAATTAGATATTTGTAAATAAATAGATTCAACAATTAATAACAACAGTAGGAATTAAGTCCTCGTGGGATCGATATTTTTATACTACTTGAACGATACGTGCGCTTGCGTTATACGTGTGTGTTTACGGCCGGTCACTTGGTTATACCTTTGTGTGAACCCATCCATTATACTGGCATAAGTAAGGGATCATTCCGAACCCAACAGCTTGAGGTATTCCCTTGCGAGGTGGCAACTCCTTTATTCTCTGGTTTAGTCCCCCGTGGGCTACTCCGTACTCTCTACGGGTTGCAATCCCAACAGTGTCGTTGTCGCCGAACATCATAGGCATAGCAGTAAACCCCGCTTCGCTCCTATAAATGGTGACTCCACTGGGGATAGAGAATCGGCCCTGAAATAATGCCTTGTAGTGTCCGTGGCTTTGGATTTGGTTACCCAAGTCTCATATATTTTGAATACCCTTTTTACCCTGATGGCGTCATGTATCGTGAAGTCTCTTTCACTCAAGGCGGCAGATCGTTATGTGATGACCATCACTCGTTGTCACGTACCCTAAGGTATAAAAAAGGTGCGTTCACTTGGTCGCTCGAACACTTGAGTGGGGAGACCTAGTTGGGAGAAACCATTCACCAGCGTGAGCCTTTATCCATACCCTTATAAGCCCACATATGAACCATAGTTATATGTCCTATAGAAGCTACCCCTATGCTTGTGTCTGAGACCATTATCATTTGGATCCATTTGGACCTCTCGTCATAGGATACAAATTTGTTGGGCCGTTTAAACTGGGACGAATTTGTATCTTATGATGGTTGGGCCAAAATTTTTCAAAATGGCAATGGGCCACCTTGTGTTTTGGCCCCCTATCATTTGAGGTTGTTCAGCCACTTTATCACAAAAGTGTAAACCCGTTAGGCCTTTTCAACTGGGACAAGTTTGCACCTTGCGATAATCTGATTGAAAGCTTTAAAATGATAACGGGCCAACTTGTATGAAAACCTTGATGGGCTTATAAGGTCCAAATATGATCTGAATATGCCAAATGCATGAGTCTGATATCTTCACTGGCTTTTATCCAGGAAGGCTACACCTTGTTATGACATATTTGTATACTTTTGGATATCTCCAAGTCCATCCCCATAACCGTGATTACCGAGGGCCCAATTCGTCATTTCTGGACAATGGTACGATCCCTATAATAGGCTTAGTCAATATTGTAAATGGGTGGTCTTTGTCTTTTACCGATGGAAAGATACTGAGGTATCCAAGGTTCACCATTGTAGTATAGGAGAGAAAGATTTTGTGTACCCCACATTGGTGCATAAAATAAGCCTTACCTAGGACATAAATTGACTTACCTCGAGTGTGGGAGGAATAAGGTGGGAATTATATATGTTGTTTTGATAACCACATGCATCTCATGCATACACGCATCATGTTAACCCCTTTTGTTTTAACAACCATCATAGATATATGTTGGGTTAGAGAAAGAGGAAGACTTGTCAAGAAAAGGTTAGCAAGCATGGACGCGTCAGACAGTGAAAGTTCTCGAGTGGATCAATTAGAGACCAACATCACTAAAATTACCGAGCAACTACAAGCTTTGACCAATGCTATGGCTAATCTAACAGTACCCCGCACAGTGGGAATAGAAAATAACAAGGATGGAAGATGTGAGGTACCCCCGAATAAAGTGAGCGATGAAATCCCTATTTTTGATGATGACATGGCTGAGTATACTGCGGGAAGGATAGCCGGGTCTCAGGCAGAGTTACAAAAACTTAGAGAACAAGTAGAGTCAGTTACCCGCAAGCTGAAGGGGAAACATGAATATCTGTTAGATTATGATGCAATGACTTTCGAAGAACAGCCGCCGCCCCAGTTTAAGATGCCTCACATGGCCAAGTTCAACGAGAACGGAGATCCTAGGGTCCATCTCCGACAATATGTTTCAGTAATGAGTTCAGTGGGTTTGTCGAAGTGTCGGGTGCAGAAGATGTTCGGGATGTCACTGGAAGGGGCACCCGTAGTATGGTATCATGACCTGGAGAGAAAAGTCAGGGATGACTGGAGGGCATTATCGAAGGCCTTTTTGAATCAATATGTCACAGATTTGGAGATAGACTTGTCACTCCATGACCTAGAAAACACCAAACAGAAGCTTGATGAGAGCTTCAAAGATTATGTGGATCAGTGGAGAAGCCAGCTCTTGAAGATGCAGACTCAGCTCTCGGAGAAGGACCAGATCAAGATGATCATTAAAAGCACCAAGCCCTCCATTTATAACAAGCTGATGAGGATGACCTCCATGATTAGTGACTTTTGACATTTAAGAGAAACTGTCATGGATATCGAGGAAGAGGAAGCCGAGAACAGAAAGTTTTATGGCCAGAATAGAAGGACCAATGAGGGACCTTTAGGGACCAAGCCCGCTACTGCTGAGGTCACTGCCATCTGAAACATGTGATTTTCTAATCTTGGTAGACCTTTGTCAAAGGTGTTTGAAAAGCTGAAAAGGCAAAGACTCCTAAAACCTTTAGAACCTAGACCACTTCCAAGCCTGTGCCACCCCGCCTCAACCTAAACCTATACTGTCACTGCCATCAGCAAAAAGGCCATGAAACCGACAACTGCACCCACCTTAGGCATGAGATCCAAGACCTCATTAACACTCATAAGATACCCGACCCAGGAAAAGAACAGCCCAACACACACAGAAACCCTATCACTCTGTTCCACCACACATCTACATGATCAACTCTGGCTTACCCGAAATATTTGTCCTCTAAACCTTCAACCACCAAGCTTTTTGCATGGGGATATGAGATAGCAGCAGTGAAGATGAAACAGAGTAGAGGAGAGATTTCTGGGAAAACTTCCCGAGCAGTGACGAAGAGGAGGTAAAGGGGATGACTCGCAGTGGATGTTTTTACAGTGAGGTAACAGAGAAAGGCAAAGAAGTGCTGATAGAAGGCCGAGAGGTGATAGAAAATACGGATAACACCGATGGGGGTACTGTATTGCGTCAACTGAAGAAGAAACGGGCACAAGTAACCATATGGGAGTTACTATGCGCCTCTCAAGAGCACAGACGTGCCATGGTAGAAGCTCTAAGCATGATAATGGTATCTGAAGATGCAAACCCTACAATGTTCATAGGATCGGTACAGAAAGAGAGTAGGCAGATGATAACATTCTCTGAAGAAGAGATCCTGATGGAAGAGAGGAATCACAACAAGCCACTATTCATAAAAGCGGAAGTAAAAGGCAAGAAGACATCGTGCGTGATGGTGGATGATGGCTCATATATCAATATATGCCCTTTGAAGATTCTGTCAAGATTGAGCATACAGACAACAGATTTAAACCCCTCCAACATGACTATCAAAGCCTATGACGATAGCCAACATAGAGTTGAAGGTACTTTTGTCACAGTAGTCAAAATGGGCCCGATAGAAGACGAGGTGGAGTTCACAATGCTTGATATCCCAACTACATTTGTTATGTTATTAGGGAGGCCATGGTTTCACAAACTTGGGGGTGTGCCATCCACCTTGCACCAGGTTATTAAGTTCCCGTATGGAGGGGAAGTCATCACCATCAGGGCTGAAGTAGACAATGTTGTGGCTGCTTTAGACATACAGCCTCTCACAATGTTCCAAGTGGCGGTAAATTTCGAAGAATGTGTGGACCCTAAAGTGGCTAGAATCATGGAGAAAATGAAATACGGGCCGGGAACAGCTTTGAATACTAGAGGACGGACCACTAAGAGAGGATTGGGGTATGAATCCGATGGGAATGAGCAGAAGACCAAGAAAAAAAGGATGAAGCTGATGAAATACTTTGTGAAAGCCACAGAATACCAAGGAGAGCCTGAACCAGTAGAAGTCAATGGGATCATAGTACCGGGATTCGAGATTTTCAAGGATGTGATGGGTAAAGAACTGCAAGCAGAGGAAGTTGCAAAAGAGGAAGATAAATGGGAAGAAGAACTGCTGCAGTTGGAGAATCTAACGCTCGAGGAAAGCAAGAAGACAGAAGAAGACAAGGCTGCTGATGATGAAGATGTTTATTTTCCTGATTTATTTGATTGTAATCCTGCATTTATTAATAATAAAGACATTGATTTTGCTTACTTGTTCGAGTCTTTTCCGATTAGTCTGCATCATAACATACATGACATGAGCATATTTGACATTAATTCAACAAAGGCAAATGCATTTAATCTTTGAAAACCCCAAGGAAATCTGAATTGCAATGAGGTTACCTCTGATAAGTGGAAAGAATTAGAGAGAATATTAATAAAATATGTAAAAATATACACCTGGTCCTACGAAGACATACCAGACGTGGACATGAGTATTTCCCAGCACACGATACCAACTTATCTGAACATGAGACTAGTAAAACAGAAGCTCCGAAGAATAAGACCAGAATGGGCCAAAAAGTTTAGGGAAGAAGTCAAGAAGCAGATACATGTGGGATTCTTAGAGGTGGTGAAATACACTGAATGGTTAGCCAACATTGTGCCGGTACCGAAGAAAGATGGAAAGGTCAGAATGTGCATGGATTATAGAGACCTCAACAAAGCTTGACAATAAGATGATTTTCCCTTACCACATATAGACGTATTGGTTGATAGCACGGCTTTATCTACTATGTACTCATTCACGGATGGATTCTCAAGATATAATCAGGTCCTCATGGCCGAAGAAGACAAATATAAGACTGCCTTCATCACGGAGTGGGGTATATATTGTTACAAGGTGATGCCGTTTGGACTCAAGAATGTAGGAGCCACTTATCAACGAATGGACACCACGTTATTCCATGACTTGATGCATAAGGAGATTGAGGTATACGTGGATGACATGATGGTCAAGTCAGAGACGAGGGCCAGACATATAGAAGCACTGGAGAAGTTCCTTCAAAGAGTCGACAAGTACAACCTCCGACTCAACCCCAAGAAGTGTGTGTTTGGGGTAACATCCGAAAAGTTATTAGGGCATACGGTAGGAATGGGAGGAATAGAAGTGGACCCTGAAAAGTTCAAAGTAATTATCGAGATGCCCGCACTGAAGACAGAAAATGATGTTAGAGCTTTTCTCGAGAAAATCCAGTACATCAGTCGATTCATTGCCAAGCTAACATTAATATGTGAGCCCATCTTCAATCTATTAAGGAAGGACCAGCCTGTGGAGTGGAATGGGCAATGTCAAGAATCCTTTGGCAAAATCAAAGAATACTTGGTTAAATCGCCTGTCTTGAAACCCCCCAAGGCCGGGCAAACCTTTGGTGTTGTATTTGGCCATAGAACACGAAGCGTTAGGGATGATGATGGTACAGGCAGATGAGACAGGAGTGGAACATGTAGTCTACTACCTCAGTAAGAATATGCTTCCGTATGAAGCCCGCTATCAAAAAGTGGAAAAGATCTGTTTGGCAGTGATATGGGCTTTCGAAAGTTACGTCATTACTTCCAAGCCTATCAGATACAGGTGGTAGCAAAGGAGAATCCCTTAAAGTATTTATAGTCAGTGCCTTCACTGGTAGGGAAGTTGGGCATATGGTTGGTATTACTGACAGAGTTTGATGTAGAATACCTCACCTCTAAGATAATCAAAGGACGAGCCGTAGCAGAATTCTTGGCATTACAACCCATAGAAGGATATCAGTATAAGTTCAAATTCCTAGATGAGGAGGTTCAGGCCATAACGGTCCAGGAGTGGAAAATGTATTTCGACGGAGTAGTGAATTACAATGGAGCTGGAATAAGAATTGTGATAGTAACCCCCGAAGGAGAAACCCTACTTATGGCTAAAAGGTTGACGTTCGAAGTAACCAACAACATGGTCGAATATGAAGCATGTGTCTTTAGACTGCAAGCACTAATAGCCCTAGGAGCTAGGGACGTAGACGTTTATGGAGACTCGATGTTGGTAGTTCAACAGATACGAGGAGAATGGGAATTGAAGGAAGACCGGCTGAAACCATACCTACTTCATCTCAAGAAATTGGCACAGGCTATCCCCGACTGTAAATTCCAGCACTTGCCACGAGAAGATAACCAAATGGCAGACGCATTAGCCACCCTAGCTGCAACTTGGGAAAACCCGAAAAAACTGGTAATGAGACCCCTTGTGCTGACAACAGCTGGCAGACCCAGTTACGAGATAAAGAAGATCTTGGAAGTAGAATTCGACAATAGGATACCGTATTACTATGACATTCTGCAGTATCTAGAACGTGGAGAATTCCCAGAAGGAGCTGGTAAGAAAGATAGAATAACCATTCAGAAGTTTGCTTCCCAGTATGTGAATTTGAGGGGAGAACTGTACAAGAGACAAGCTAATGGCATCCAGCTGAAGTGTTTAAGAAAATAAGAGGCTTAGAAGGTGATGGAAGAGGTGCACGCTGGAGTATGTGGATCGCACATGAATAGATTGAATTTGTCTTGCAAGATAGTGAGACAGGGATTTTACTGGTCAACCATGGAAGCTGACTGTGCAAATATGGTGAAGCACTATCACTATTGCCAGGCACACGGTAACTTGAACCATCTGCCGCATACAGAATTGCATGGGCTGTCAGAACCATGGCCTTTCTCAGCATGTGGTATTGACATGATTGGAGAAATCAAGCCACATGCATCAAATGAACACCGCTTCATAGTGGTGGCGGTAGACTATTTTTCAAAGTGGGTGGAGGACGAGTCATTCCGTAATGTTACGGCGAAGCAGATGGCCAAGTTCAAAGCCCGGAATATAGTATGTCGATACAGAATGCCACATCACATAGTGACAGACAATGGAGTCCCGTTTCAGGGAGAAACAAAGGCGATGTTGCAGAAGTATGAGATAGAGCATCATAAATCATCACCTTATAAGCCACAGGCTAATGAGGTAGTAGAGGCGGCCAATAAAACCATAAAGAAAATACTAGCCAAGATGATATAAAGTTATAAAGTTTGGGTTAACAAACTGCCATATGCCCTGTGGGGGTATAGAACTTCGGTGAGAACGGCAACGGGAGCCACACCTTATGCTTTGGTATACGAGATGGAGGCAGTGTTACCAGTGGAAATAGAGATACAGTCAATGCGAGTACTAGCAGAGGCGGAATTCCCTGAGTAGGAATTGGCCTCGCAGAGGTTTGAACAACTAGCACTCCTGGATGAGAAAAGGATGAAGTCCTTATACCACATGCAGCTATACCAGAAAAGGTTGGCTCGGGTGTTCAACAAGAAGGTACGTCCCACCAAGATCATAGAAGGTGATCTAGTGTTGAAGCAGTCGAAGCTACTGCTAATGGACCCAAGGGTAAAGTTCAGGCCCAATTGGGAAGGGCCCTACCGAGTCAAGAAGGTGATAGGGAATAGAGCCTGTCAGATTTGGAAGGGAACGAGATCACTGACCGGTGTAATCACACGCGTATAACACAAGCACACGTATCGTTCAAGTAGTATAAAAAGTATCGATCCCACGAGGACTTAATACCTAATCTATTAATTTTATGAGGTCAAATTATTACTAGTATCTAACAGGTTGATTGATTGATTTGAAATGGTAATGATTTTAAACTTAAAAACAAGTAAATGAAATTACTCAAAATTAAATTAAATAAAATTCAATATTAAGAAACTATCCAGGTGTAGGCACTGCATTTTTGCATATAAGTCCCGATGATGAGCCTCATATGGAGGCACTACCCGATAAGTTGCGGAAGTCACAAGAAACGGACGTCGGAAGGGAAAATTCAGAAATCAATACCTTGTTGGACTTAATTCGTTTGCTTAGCTTCGGGTTCACTCGTTGGATCTCTGTTTTAAAATTCATCCTTGAACCAAAACCCCGCAACCCATACCAACCCACACGCCTAAGCCACCAAAAAGGCCAAGCCACACGCCCAAGCCTCCAAGCCCAATCCAAAATAATTAAACACATGTTAAAATCTAAATAAATCACCTTCCCAAATTAAATAAATCAAATCAAATCACCTTCCTAAATTAAACAAATCCCTTTCCTAAACTAAATAAATCACCTTCCTAAACTAAAGAAATCATTTCCTTATAACAAACCGATTAAATATTCCCCATAATTACACAATCTCCATTTCCTACCCATACAAGGACAATCCTATCCCACTCCTATAAAAAGACACACAAACCAAGCCCCTTCAACAACTCTGATTCACAGCCAAAAACAAACAGATAAGCCCTAATACACAAAAAACCCTCTGACCTCTACACCACACTCTCTCTCTCAGCTTTCACAAATCAAAAAGAAAAACCCTAGCCTCGGCTCTCTCCCTTCCCTCTTCTTCGACACACTGGGCATCTCTCTTTGACAACTAACGATAACAAACAAAAACAATAAACCCTAAGACCTCACGCCCCTACACTCTCATTTTCTCTCTCCAAGAAACCCCATCATTCACGTACACAGAAGGCCCTTCTCTCTCCCTCTCCCCTCTCTCATCAACACTCTTTCTCTCGGCAAACCCTAGTGGATACTTCACCGCAATCATTCAGAGCAAAAATTTCCCATCTATCTCCCGCTGAAATAGACCACATACCACATACAATTGTAGCAAGGGCAGTCGCATTCCATGAAGTCAACTCTGCCTATGGTTTGAAGAAACTCGATGACTACCTTCTTACTCGCAGTTACATCACTGGGTACCAAACCAAATTAATTACCCCCAAGCCGAACAAACAAACAGCCACAAACCCTTCAATATTTCAAACCATTCAAACGGTAAACACAAGCAACAAAGCCGAACAAACAAGCAGCCACAAACCCTTCAATTCTCCCATATACACCGACTCCACCTATAAAAGATACACAACAGTCCCTCCACTCAACTCTCGGCCAAATCAAAACCAAATAAATAATCCTTCATACAGGCCATGTAAACACAGCCCATTAACCGACCCCATCACTACCACAAATTTAGCCTTATCTGACCCCGAACTGCATCCTCCAAAACTGCACAAACAGCAGCCCACACAGCCCTCAATTTACCGCACAAAATGCACCCTTGAAATCCCATAAAAACCACACGAGCAGTCACCTAAAACAGCCCATAAATACCACAAACAGTAACCAAAAACAACGGCCAGAAACAACAGTAAAAATAGAGAAAACATCAGACTAAAATAGCGAGGCGAAGAATGAAGACATTGAACCAGTGAACCGGAGGAGTTACAAATCATTAACCCTTCCGACGGCCGCATAAAGCACTTCCAATAGGCGACTTAAAAGGTAAGACCTGAGGGCACCCTTTTATTTATTCTCGTTCATCTTTTTTAATTATTTATTATTATTTCTTCGCATGCGTATTGTTGGTACATGTATGTCATTGTTGTGGGATAAATGATTTTTTCCTATCCCTCGTGGTATAACGGATGGAAACCCATACGTAAATTCCGTAGCCGAATCTGAATGGATGGTAGTACGGTCTGAACTTGGGATACAATTCCACGTACTACTTGAGAAACACACATATTTCGTTTCATCTAATCTTGTGTTTATCCATTGTTTATTAGAAATAGCACATTATTTCCATGCATGATTTAGTCATCTCTTTCGCATTAGGTACTTAATGATATCTCTCCAATGTTCATGGTTAGACAATTATTTATTTATGTTTCCGTGTTTATCAATTTAATGTGTTCATGAGATTGTGTGCTTGCCGTTATTCCGACTTACTTTTATGCATGCAAACTTAGATATAGGGTGTATGCGAACTTAGATATAGGTTGTATGCAATTTAGATATAGGTTATCCTTGGGTATGTTTGTTGCGTAGACTTGGTTATATTATCGCGTAAATCCGTTCATTACAAGAGGCATAAGTAAGGGACCATTCCGAACCCAACGGTTTGAGGTCTTCCCTTGCGAGGGGTGAGTGCGGCCTTAAATCATTTCCCAGTTCACACTGGGTGGCGACTCCTTTATTCTCCGGTTTAGTCCCCCGCGCGCTACTCTGTACTCCCGACCAGGCCGCGAGCCTGAAACAGCATCACCGATTTATGTTTCCTACACTAGGGTTGTGAATCTTTCCAATATCTTTTAAAAGATGAAGTGGTTATTTCATGTTTGTGTAATATATCGGTTTACTAACCTGGAACACGAAATTATGCAAAAGCCTCTATCGATGGTCAGATGCAAATACCTAGCTTAACCCAATTGAACCATATGTCTATGTCAACCAAATTACCTGGATTTATTAAGTTTAAGATCCAATTATGGCTACCCCCGCCCGACAGGTATATGTCTATCTTGTAAGGAAATCTATTAAAGGGTTATCTATCCTCAAAGAAGATCGTGGACTACTAAGTCTAAGGCTGAAACCTAAAATTCCTTTGTCAAGTTTATTTTAGATTTACCAGATCAATCTTATTAGTGGCCAGTTAACAAGACGCATTAAGCTTAAGACTTAATAAGTAAACCTTTAAATTACCCAAACTATAAAATAACCTCTTATAAACTGGTGATATTAAAATTCATCACAACCCCAGATAACTAACTTAGTTCCGACACATAACTAGGGCTAGTAAAAACTTAAAAATAAAAGATATAAAGTAAAATGATGAAAAGTAAATACGGTAAAGTAAATACTGAAAAGTAAAATTACAATAAAATAAAATGCTATGGGTTAAATGATCTACTTTTACCACTACTATTTTAGATATCTCCCTTAATATAATATATTAATTTGTGATAACATTACCAACCAGCCATATATGCGGTAACCTGATTAAGTCAAATTAAGTCCAACCTGACATAAATGCGGTATCAATATTTGTCCATAAACCAGCCATATAGGCGATAAATTACCAACCGACCAACCAGGCGATATTCATGATTAGTCAGATTAAAACCAGTTTATAATTGATTACCAACCGACCAATATAGCGGTATCCTTGTTAAGTCAAATTTTAAGTAGTGAATATATTATAATTAAGGGAGATTAATCTAAATAGCAGTAATAAAAGTTTTACCTTTTACCCTAGCAGGGGGAAGTTACCACCTCATAACTGAATAGTAAAAACTGAAAAAGTAAAGAAAGTAAATTATTATTACAGAGAGTAACTAAAAATTAATTACAAAACTAAAATTTAAGGAAAACTAGATACAAACTCCTTATTTACAAACACAAGGTTGGATGATTTCTTACAGTTTGGTCGTCCTCTGGGTCTGTTTACAGCTTCTTTCTGTCATTTCCCTTCTGGTGATTGCTTAGTTTTCTTTTGTCTCATAGCTCAAGTTCCCGTTATGCCCCTCATTTGCGAGGTGGTAGCTTTCTGCACTTCGTTGCTTGCACTAGGTCAAAGTAGATCTCCTGATGTGATGTTGCATATCAACATTATGTATTGCCTCTCACGAGATAATCCTGATAGCTAAACATATTTTCATCCTCAACGGATGCTCCGTGTCGAAACCAAAGAACCTTTAAAGTACTTAATACACTCAAATCCGATCGTCTGAATGAGTGATCTGAACTAGACTCCTAGTGTGTGTGTGCGAAGGCTCTTTCACAGCTTAATCCTTGAGTAAGTCAACTTGATGATTTTATCTCGGAGAATTGGATCAGTGGGTCTAACCAACTTGGATGTCTTGATCATACTCTGTGATTACTTCCTCGTACTCAACATGATATGGTTTTCTTACTTTTTTCTTTTGTCTCTTTCTTTTCTTTCTTTTCATTTTGAACTTTCTTTTTTTTTTTCTCTTTTTTCTTTTTTTTTTTTTTTTTTTGACACACCTACCATTTAAGGTAGCATTTCTCCTCATGGTGGTCCTAATACTCGCCCATGGGTAGCTTCACGCTTATCGGTTATAGACGGTCTATTTTTCCTTTTCTTTTCATAGACTTTTTCTTCGTTTCCAACCATATCACGTATCGTAACATAAGTAAACCAGGATGGACATCTAAGTAAACGGTCATTCACTGATCCGCCATCTCCCTAACTAGTCATCTCGCCAACTACTCAGGCTTTTACCACTAAGATCCTGTAATCAAGTGCTCGCAAGTCTATTTAAGATCAACCACTCAAAATACCGGATGAGAGTATATCTCGCACTTATCGTTTCTAAGGTTCCAACCTAGGAAAAATAATTTCATCATCGGACTAATGCTTTAACTACTGAGGAAAAACTCGAACAAGTAGGTAAAATCAATGTTTTTATTATCAAAAATGCAGGATTGTAATCAAATAAACCAGAGAAAACATCTTCATTGTCTGCGGCATTGTCTTCTTACTCAGCCTATGGTTCTTCACTACTGCCATCTTCTATCTCCATGCAAGAAGCTCGGTGGTTGAGAGTTTGGAGGACAAAAGTTTCAGTAGGCCAGAGTTGATCATGTAGGTGGGTGGTGGAACGGAGTGGTAATTAGGTAGAGGATTTATGTATGTGTTGGGTTGTTCTCTTTCTAGGTCGGATATTTTATGGGAATCAATGAGGTTTCGGATCTCATGCTTGAGACGGGTACAGTTGTCAGTTTCATGGCCTTTCTGCTGGTGGAAGTGGCAATATTGGTTTAAGTCGAAGTAGTGTGGCACAGGGTTTGGAATTGGTCTAGGCTCTAAAGGTTTCAGGAGCCCTTGTCCTTTCAACTTCTCAAGCACCTTTGACAAAGGTCTACCAAGATTGGAGAATCGCCTATTTCTGACGGTAGCGATCTCAGCAGTAGCGTGCTTGGTCTCCGAAGGCCCCCCAAAAGTCCTTCTATTCTGGCCATAAAACTTTATGTTCTCAGCTTCTTCTTCCTCGATGTCCATAATAGTCTCCCTTAACTATCGAAAATCTCCAATCATAGAGGTCATCCTCCTCAGCTTGCCGTAAATAGAGGGCTTAGTGCCCTTGATAATCATCTTGATCTGATCCTTCTCCGAGGGCCAAGTCTGCATTTTCAAAAGCTGGCTCCTCCAGCGATCTATATAATCCTTGAAGCTCTCCTCCGGTTTCTGTTTGGTATTCTCCAAGTCACGAAGTGACAAGTCGATCTCCAAATCTGTGACATACTGTTTCAGAAAAGCTTCTACTAATGCTCTCCAATCATCATTGACCTTCCTCTCCAGACCATGGTACCATACCACGGGTGCCCCCTCAAGTGACATCCCGAACATCTTCTGAACCTGACGCTTCGACAGACCCACTGAACTCATTACAAAAACATATTGTCGGAGATGGACCCTCAGATCCCCATTCCCATTGAACTTGGCCATGTCAGGCATTCTGAATTGAGCCGACAGCTGCTCCTCAAAAGTCATCGCCTCATAGTCTAGCAAATCTTCATGTTTACCCTTCAGCTTGCGGGTAACCGATTCTACCTGATCCCGGAGTTTCTACAATTCGGCCTGAGACCCGGTTATCCTTCCCGCGGCATACTCAGCCATGTCATCATCAAAGACAGGGGTATCATTACTCAACCTATTTGGAGGCTCTTCGCGCCTCACATTCTCAGAGCCTCCTGCAGCGCAGGGCACAACCATATTAGCCATAGCAGTGGTCAAAGCTTGCAGTTCCTCGGTAACCTTAGTGAGACTATTCTCCAGCTGATCCATACGGGGTACCTCGTTCTCTGATTCACTCATGTTTGCTAATGGCCTTTTGACGAGTCTTCCCTATTCCCTAACCCAACGGGTATCTATGGTGTCTTTAAAACCGTATGTTAGTGTAGGACACAGAACTTGGGTGACGCATGCTGTTCTAGACTCGGGGCCTAGTTGAGAATACGGAGTAGTCCGCGGGGAACTAAACCGGAGAATAATGGAGTCGCCACCCGGTGTGAACCGGGACAAAGATTTAAGGTCGCACTCACCCCTCGCAAGGGAAGACCTCAAATCATTGGGTTCGGAATGGTCCCTTACTTATGTCGTTGTGATGATATAATTTGTGCACTAAATCAACCACATCTATCCAATAATCATGTTCAAAGGTCACTTAGATCTAATATGCATTCGCTAACTAAGTCCTAATCTAAGTTTGCATGCTTGAAAGTAAGTCTTTAGACAATAAACACGCAATACCATATATTGAACACATTAAGCCATTAAACCAATCAAAATAAATAATTGCTTAAACATGAACATAAACTAAACTAGATATTATGCATAAAGAATAATGAAATAACATGTCTAAATAACACAATCATGCTTCAAAATTAAATAACGAAATTAAAATAAACCATGCTTAAAATAATAACTAAACTGTTAGACATTATGTCCCATAGCGTCACTGTTTGTAAATGATATTGTATTATTGTACAAAATTAACTATGTGATAATGAAATTGCCTTTTGCCGTTTTGTAATATTATTTACTTTGATATATAAATGGCGAAAGTCCATATGATTAATACTGGATTGAGATGATATGAGACAGTATCAATCCATAAAGGTTTAATAATTAAATATCCCTAGTCGGAGTATTATCGAGATCGGACATCGATAATGCGGAATAGACTAGTATTGCACTTGTGCACGTTGTGAGGGCACAACGGCATAGTTCTCATATATTTAAGTATTGGATACTTATGCAAGTGCGATAGGAGGTTGTGTTTTACCGATGGTACGGAAAACAGCTTCGCTCTAGATAGACCCCACGGAATCCCATTGGTAGTATGTCTGCGTGTCTATGGGAGGCCGCATCAGGGTAGGTGTATATGGTCTTAACTTGAGACTTACATCGCTAGTACTTGCGACAATCGGTAAACTTTGGTTTTGGTGGTTGGGGACCTTAACCGGTTCTGTGTACACCTCTTCTGGGTTTATCGAGAATCGTAGTGTACTTGATGTGATGTCGAGATGGAAGTATCACTTCAGACATATGGAGGTGATGATCACGCAGGACACAGAACTAGTACTCTATAAAAGGTTGCAACCGTCGGGACAATATGACCAGGTCAGGATTGTCCGATTTAAAGAGACTAGTTGCTTGATGTCCGATATATGTTTCGTACCGGGCAGACACATTTCCAGCCCCAGGCCTAACATGTGATCATCCGATACTGGTTCGATATACGCAATACTACGGTAACTATACTACGCTTGATATAGATCTTATATTCCTATAAGAATATTTCTGGAGAATTGGGTAGGCATGGCGCTTTGCTAGAAGCCAACCTTGTCTTGTGAATCGGTAAAAACGTAGTACGAGGCACGTACGTGTTCGGATAATCCGACGACCGTATTTACTGCCAACATATCCGGAGATCTCTTGGGTCGCTTCCCGAAGATTCACCAATGACGTATGATTCAAACTCGATTAATCTTGGATTAATTACGGAGAGACTTTATCTTGGATAAAGTACTATACATAGAGAGAGAACGATTAATTTGGAATTAATCGTAAAATTATTATATTCGATATAATAATCGAAATTCGATTTCGACGCGAAAATAAAATTAGATTTTAATTCGGGCAAACGAGTTAATTTAGAATTAATTCGTTAGCGATGTAAATAATAATTTCGCTAGGCGCAATTATTTATTTAAATTCGATTTAATTAACGTCGCGACGTAAGTTCGGTATTTCGGAAATATCGAACCCGAACGCGTGAGTGCACGTGGGCCCACTTTCATTTGGAAACGTGTGGGGCCCACATGACACATGTCATATTATGCATTATTTAACTCTAATGCATTGCATGGAGATAGTGTACAATGCACTCAATGGTTTTGCATGGAAATTGAGTGTTTGACACTCTAAGCCATTGCATGATTTGTGTCATAAGTTTATTATTAATTTAATAAATATTATGGCATAAATATAAATTGATTTTTTGTAACAAAAATCATTGAACTCCTCTCCTCTCACATTGCCGAAACTGCATGCAGTTTTTGGCTCTCCATTTCTTCATTTTTGTGGCAAGATTTGAAGAAGTTGTGCATTCAAAATCACAACAAAGGCTAGCACCTTCAAGGGATCATACAAAGGTGTTATGGGAAACTAATCCTTGAGCTTGGGAGGATCAAACAAAGCTTGGAGCTGCACTTTCCACCTTGGCCGAATTCATCACTGCACAAAGGAGAAGTTTTCATTTCATCAACGCATCCGCATTCCGATTTTTGTGAGTATGATTCCGCCATACTTCAATTAATTCATTCATGTATTTATATATTTTGTTTGCTCTTGTTGATCTTGGGGCTTGGTAATAGAAACCAACAATGGTATCAGAGCAAGGTTAAAGAGCATGCAAATATATTAGGATGTTATTTGGGGAAAATTGTATGAAGCATGATTTGATGAGTTTGCTTGATTAAATATGCTTAGATGTATGTTATTTAGATTATACATCATCAATTTCATGGAAAATAAATTGGATTAATTTTTCCAACCCAAATGAGGCTTGGCCGAATACATGCAAGCATATGGACTAGATGATTTTTTAATTTTAAGACATTAGAAACACTGGGTGTTATTTATATAAAAATGATGCAGAAATTTGCACAGCTGTTGCAAATAACGGTCTTTATATTTTGAATCTAAATGAATCTCCTAAAATGACAAACAAAAGGCTCAAAATGAGTAATCTAAAAGATGAAGCTTATATGTGGCATTATCATCTAGGACACATCAACAAGACTCGCATATCCACTTTCGAAGAGTGGGTACTTGGACGAATTTGATCCCAATTCATATGACGTCTGCGAATCTTGTCTTTTAGGCAAAATGCCTAAATCACCTTTTAGCGGTAAAGGTGAACGTGCCACAGAACTGTTGGCTCTCGTTCATACTGACGTATGCGGGCCCATGTCTAGCCAGGCTAGTGGTGGATTTCATTACTTCGTAACCTTCACAGATGATGCATCTCGTTACGGTTATGTGTATCTTATGAGACACAAGTCGGAAACCTTTGAGAAATTCAAAGAGTTTCGACACGAAGTGGAGAAACAAACAGGGAAGAGTATTAAGACATTACGGTCAGACCGTGGTGGCGAATACTTAAGTTATGAGTTTCAAGATTACTTGAAAGAATATGGTATTCTTTCATAGTGGACTCCTCCTGGAACACCGCAATTAAACGGTGTGTCCGAACGGAGAAACCGCACCTTGTTGGACATGGTAAGGTCAATGATGAGTCGCACTGAGCTACCAATATCCTTCTGGGGATACGCATTAAACAGTGCTATACTTATTTTGAATAAGGTACCGTCGAAGTCTGTTGAACAGACTCCATATGAGATATGGACAGGAAGGAAACCAGGTTTCTCTTTCCTGAAGATTTGGGGATGCTGGGCATATGTTAAACGTTTGGAAGGTACCAAACTTGAACCCAAATCTGATAAATGCCTTTTCGTAGGATATCCTAGGGAAACCAAAGGATATTACTTCTATCACCCACAAGAGAACAAAGTATTTGTTGCTCTACAAGCATTTTTCCTTGAGAAGGATTTTATAAATGCAGTGGTAAGTGGGAGGAAAGTAGAACTCGATGAAGATCGTAGTGATACTGTTCCTGGCAATGAATCAACGACGGAACAAGAACAGACCGTCCGGGATGAGTCTGTACCACAAACTTCACATACACAAGGACCGCGTAGGTCGGAGAGAGTCAGAACAGTACCTGAGAGGTATGGGTTTCTGATCTCACCTCATGTAGATATTAATCTTATTGAGGATAATGAGCCGGCTACGTATGAGGAAGCGATACAAAATATCGATTCCGCTTTATGGCAAGAAGCCATGAAGTCCGAGATGGATTCCATGTACGCCAACCAAGTTTGGACACTGGTTGATGCACCAGAAGGCGTAAAGCCTATTGGATGCAGATGGATCTTCAAGAAGAAGACCGACATGGATGGCAACGTACAAACGTACAAAGCTAGGCTTGTAGCGAAGGGGTATCGTCAACAATATGGTATTGATTATGACGAAACCTTCTCACCCGTTGCCATGATTAAATCCATTCGGATAATGCTTGCAATAGCTGCATATTTCGATTACGAGATATGGCAGATGGACGTTAAAACCGCTTTCCTTAACGGAAACCTTTTGGAGGATGTTTATATGCAACAGCCTGACGGTTTTATCGTACCTAGACTTGCAAACAAGGTTTGTAAGTTAAATCGATCCATTTATGGATTGAAGCAAGCATCACGGTCATGGAATCAGCGTTTTGATGAGATCATAAAAGAATATGATTTCGTGCAAAACGCAGATGACCCTTGTGTATACAAGAAGGTTAGTGGGAGAGCACTTAATTTTATTGTCCTTTATGTCGACGACGTATTGCTTATAGGCAATGACATTCCCATGCTAACGTCGGTGAAAGCTTGGCTTTCATTAAAATTCTCCATGAAAAATCTGGGAGAAGCAGCCTTTATTCTTGGAATAAAGATCTACCGGGATAGATCTAGAAAGCTGCTTGGACTCTCCCAGAGTACATACATTGATAAAGTGTTGAAGCGATTCAACATGGAACAATCCAAGAGGGGATTGGTTCCAATGGTACGTGGTACCTCTCTGTCTAAGGACATGTGTCCTAAGACTCAGGAAGAGAGAGACAACATGAGTCGGATACCGTTCGCCTCGGCAGTCGGATCGATCATGTATGCCATGATATGTACACGACCTGATGTCTCATATGCTTTGAGCATGTGCAGTCGCTATCAGGCCGATCCAGGTGAAGGTCACTGGATAGCAGTTAAGAATATCCTTAAGTATCTTAAACGAACTAAGGATGCTTTCTTAATTTATGGAGGTGGAGAACTTGCGGTATCTGGGTATACCGATGCAAGTTTCCAAACCGACAAGGATGACTACAAGTCGCAATCCGGGTACATTTTTTGTTTGAATAACGGAGCAGTGAGCTGGAAATCTTCCAAGCAAGATACTGTTGCCGATTCAACAATAGAAGCGGAGTACATCGCTGCATCTGAAGCAGCAAAGGAGGCAGTTTGGATCCGAAAGTTCCTAATCGGATTAGGAGTAGTTCCGTTAGCAGCTGAGCCCGTTCCATTGTATTGTGACAATAACGGGGCTATAGCACAGGCTAAGGAACCAAGGTCTCATCAACGGTCCAAGCATGTTCTTCGACGTTACCATCTGATTCGGGAGATTATACATCGTGGCGATGTAAAGGTCGAGAAGGTCACATCAGATGACAACATTGCAGATCCGCTGACGAAGGCTATTCTTCAGTAAGTTTTTGAACGACACATACATAGTTCGGGTATTAGATGCTTGAGTGACTGGCTATAGGCCAAGTGGGAGATTGTTAGACATTATGTCCCATAGCGTCACTGTTTGTAAATGATATTGTATTATTGTACAAAATTAACTATGTGATAATGAAATTGCCTTTTGCCGTTTTGTAATATTATTTACTTTGATATATAATGGCGAAAGTCCATATGATTAATACCGGATTGAGATGATATGAGACAGTATCAATCCATAAAGGTTTAATCATTAAATATCCCTAGTCGGAGTATTATCGAGATCAGACATCGATAATGCGGAATAGACTAGTATTGCGCTTATGCACGTTGTGAGGGCACAACGGCATAGTTCTCATATATTTAAGTATTGGATACTTATGCAAGTGCGATAGGAGGTTGTGTTTTACCGATGGTACGGAAAACAGCTTCGCTCTGGATAGACCCCGCGGAATCCCATTGGTAGTATGTCTGCGTGTCTATGGGAGGCCGCATCAGGGTAGGTGTATATGGTCTTAACCTGAGACTTACATCGCTAGTACTTGCGACAATCGGTAAACTTTGGTTTTGGTGGTTGGGGACCTTAACCGGTTCTGTGTACACCTCTTCTGGGTTTATCGAGAATCGTAGTGTA
Organism: Zanthoxylum bungeanum; assembly: GCA_019454045.1. Lineage (NCBI taxonomy): Eukaryota > Viridiplantae > Streptophyta > Magnoliopsida > Sapindales > Rutaceae > Zanthoxylum > Zanthoxylum bungeanum. The sequence continues at coordinate 117,106 of SKCR01043255.1, forward strand.
CTGGATGTGATGTCGAGATGGAAGTATCACTTCAGACATATGGAGGTGATGATCACGCAGGACACAGAACTAGTACTCTATAAAAGGTTGCAACCGTCGGGACAATATGACCAGGTCAGGATTGTCCGATTTAAAGAGACTAGTTGCTTGATGTCCGATATATGTTTCGTACGGGGCAGACACATTTCCAGCCCCAGGCCTAACATGTGATCATCCGATACTGGTTCGATATACGCAATACTACGGTATACTACGCTTGATATAGATCTTATATTCCTATAAGAATATTTCTGGAGAATTGGGTAGGCATGGCGCTTTGCTAGAAGCCAACCTTGTCTTGTGAATCGGTAAAAACGTAGTACGAGGCACGTATGTGTTCGGATAATCCGACGACCGTATTTACTGCCAACATATCCGGAGATCTCTTGGGTCGCTTCCCGAAGATTCACCAATGACGTATGATTCAAACTCGATTAATCTTCGATTAATTACGGAGAGACTTTATCTTGGATAAAGTACTATACATAGAGAGAGAACGATTAATTTGGAATTAATCGTAAAATTATTATATTCGATATAATAATCGAAATTCGATTTCGACGCGAAATTAAAATTAGATTTTAATTCGGGCAAACGAGTTAATTTAGAATTAATTCGTTAGCGACGTAAATAATAATTTCGCTAGGCGCAATTATTTATTTAAATTCGATTTAATTAACGTCGCGACGTAAGTTCGGTATTTCGGAAATATCGAACCTGAATGCGTGAGTGCACGTGGGCCCACTTTCATTTGGAAACGTATGGGGCCCACATGACACATGTCATATTATGCATTATTTAACTCTAATGCATTGCATGGAGATAGTGTACAATGCACTCAATGGTTTTGCATGGAAATTGAGTGTTTGACACTCTAAGCCATTGCATGATTTGTGTCATAAGTTTATTATTAATTTAATAAATATTATGGCATAAATATAAATTGATTTTTTGTAACAAAAATCATTGAACTCTCCTCTCTCTCACATTGCCGAAACTGCATGCAGTTTTTGGCTCTCCATTTCTTCATTTTTGTGGCAAGATTTGAAGAAGTTGTGCATTCAAAATCACAACAAAGGCTAGCACCTTCAAGGGATCATACAAAGGTGTTATGGGAAACTAATCCTTGAGCTTGGGAGGATCAAACAAAGCTTGGAGCTGCACTTTCCACCTTGGCCGAATTCATCACTGCACAAAGGAGAAGTTTTCATTTCATCAACGCATCCGCATTCCGATTTTTGTGAGTATGATTCCGCCATACTTCAATTAATTCATTCATGTATTTATATATTTTGTTTGCTCTTGTTGATCTTGGGGCTTGGTAATAGAAACCAACATAAACATCCTATAAACTACAACATGCTCAAACAAAAATTTGGATGGGACAAAACATATGTCTCTTAAGTGGTACGTGGCGTTGTATTCCGAGTACAAACCGCACTACCGTCCATTCGGATTCGGCTACGGAATTTACGTCTGGGTTTCCATCCTATATACCACAAAAGGGAACACATGTCCTGCCCATCCAACAATCAAATCATGCCTCAAACGACTCTCATGCAATTATATATCAAAGTAAAATAAAATAAAGAATAAAGAAGATAGGTAAAAGGTACCCTCAGGTCTAACCTCTTTTGTCGATCTTTGGAGGCGCGTTCCAAGTCCGTTGGAAGGGCGAATGATCCGAAACCTTTCCAAATTGTTTGCTCACTGTTTTCCCTTGTTGTTTTGATGCTTGGGCTGCTGTTTTTACCTTCGTTTCACCGCCGTTTGGTCGCTGCGTTTCAGGTCGCTGTTTCGGGCGTTTAGTGGACTGTTTTGGGTGATTTTGGTGGCTTAGGGAGGTGCGTTTGTAAAGATTTTTTAGGGAAACTTTTTTGGGGATTTTTGGGATGGTTTCTAGATGGTTTTAGGGCTGTTTTGATGGGCTAAGGACGCAAGGGACCTGGCCAGAACAGCGGCTAAAACACAGCAGTTCACTGGTGCAGTGAAGCCGTTTTCAGGGGCTGTTTTGGCGCTACTTTGGGGCTGCTTCGGGGCTGCTTTTTGCGGCACTTCAGGGGCTGGAAATAAGGTTTATTTTAGGGTAATTTAGGGCTGTGAATGGTGGTTGTAAGTTGGCAAAGGAAGGGTGTGATTGTGGGTCGTGCGTGAATGGTGTTGGTGGATGGTGGTGGATGCGGCAATGGAGGTTTCTTTGCTTCAAGAATGCGGCAATGGGGGGTCTTGGGGGATGCTTGGGGCGTGCAAGGATGCTTCACAAGATGCTTGAATGAGGTATTTGAGCTTGGGTTGTGTATGGGGCAAAGGTCTCTTTTTATAGACAAAGGGAAAAGGCTTTCCTTTTTAGATTATGAAGGAATCTCCTAATTGATTTCTAATAAGGAATGCATCTCCTAATTAGGATTTGGGATTGGATTCGATTTGGTAATGATTTTATTTGATTTCTTTTACTTAGGCAAGGATTTAACAAGATTTAAACATGTGATTAATGTGCAATTACCTAAATAAAGGGCAATGGGCGTGAATCATGTCCAATGGGCATAGGTTTGGTTTGACTTGGTTTGACTTGGGTTGACTTGGGTTGACTTGGGTATTTGGGCTTGGTTTGGATTAGGTATGTGGTCTATGGGAGTTTTGGGCCTAAGGTGAGCTTAGAAACGGAGGTATAACAAGCAACCGAAGCGAAACAACTCGGGTAAATCCATCAAAAATTATATTTTCCAACTTTACCCTTCCAACGTTCTTTTCCCGCGGCTTTCATGACTAAGAGGGAGTTGTCTCCATATAAGACTCCTCATCGGGTGTTATGCAAAAATGCAATGCCTACAGTTAGCATGTATGCGTGCGATGTATGGAATATACAAGCCCATTAAGATTTTTATACTAGTTGGCCCATTATCATTTTAAAGCATTCAATCATACTTTTGCGCGGTGCAAACTTGTCCCAGTTGAAAAGGCCCAACAAGTTTACACTTTTGCGATAACATGGCTAAACAACTTCAAATGATAAGAGGCCCAAACACAAAATGGCCCATCGTCATTTTAGAAGCTTTTGGCCCAATTGTCAAATGACACAAACTCGTCCCAGTTTAAATGGCCCAACAAGTTATCTTTTGACAAGAAGTCCAACTGAATCCAAATGATGATGATCCTAAGTTCTATTGGTCATACAACTATGGTTCACATGTGGGTTTATGGGAGTGTAGACAAAGGCTCCCACTGATGAAGGATTGCCCATAACTAGGACTCCCCACTCAAGGGTTTGAGTGACCAAGTGAGCGCACCTTTTTTATACCTTAAGGTACGTGCCAACGGGTTATGGTGCATGACTGACTATCAAATGGATTTCCTATTGAAGATTCCCTAGAGGGACGGTGGAGCGAACTCTCTTAAATACCCAAGCCTCTTAGGCTCTTATCGCCTTGGTGACAGGAATAAATAACAAGTCCTCCAAATTAGTCCATCACAGTGAGCTATGGGTAAATGGTTACCTAGGTGCCTTCACAGCTTTTCCTTATAGAAAGGTAGTGAATGAAGGAAGACACCAAACCATCACCTAGCCTTAATAATGCCTTTGATTAAACCCCATGAACCCACTATAGACACGGTTAACTAAAGCACAAATCACAATCATTACAAGACATTATTTTGGGGCCGATTCTCTATCCCCAGTGGAGTCGCCAGACTGTAGGACACAGAAATTGACGACACTGTTTTAGGCTCGCGGCCTAGTCGAGAGTACGGAATAGCCCGCGGGGGACTAAACCGGAGAATAAAGGAGTCGCCACCCGGTGTGAACCGGGAAAATGATTTAAGGCCGCACTCACCCCTCACAAGGGAAGACCTCAAACCGTTGGGTTCGAAATGGTCTCTTACTTATGCCACTTGTAATGAAATGATTTGTCCAATAACTTAACCGAATCTACACAATATATATATTCAAGAATAACCTAGATCTAGTTCGCATTCATAAAAGTAAATCCTATATCTAAGTTTGCATGCTTTAAAAGTAAGTCATCATAACGGAAAACACACAATAACACACAATAATCTCATGAGCATATTGAATTATTAAACAAAAAAAAAATAACAACCTAAACTTAAACGTGACTTAAATTCTTAATGCAAAAGAAAATTACTAAATCATGCATAAATAAATATCATACTAACAACTAAATCATGCTTAGAAATAGATAACATACTAACGACTAAATAGATAACATACTAGCGACTAAATCATGCTCAAACACAAGGTTGAATGAAACGAAATATGTGTGTCTCTCAAGTAGTACCTGAAGTTGTTTCCCAAGTACAGACCGCACTACCGTCCATTCGGATTTGGCTACGGAATTTATGTTTGGGTTTCCATCCGATATACCGCAAGAGATAACACATATTCCGTTCATCCGAAAGTCATATCATACACCAATCCACAATACTCATGCGAAGTAAAATAAGAAAATAAATAAAAATAAAGGAGAATAAATAGAAAAAGGGTGCCCTCAAGTCTAACCTCTTAAGTCGTCTCATGGAAGTGCGGTACGCGGTTGTCGAAAGAGTTGATGCTCCGAAATTCCTCCGGTTCACTGGTTCAACGTTTTCCTTCGCTGTTTGGGCTGCTGTTTTACTCCATTTTGCGACTATTTCTGGTCACGGTTTTGGCTTACTGTTTTGCGGTAATTATGGGCTGTTTTCAGTGTAGTTTTTGGTGGTCAGGGGCTGTGTTTTCAGTGCAATTTTCGGTGGTCAGGGGGTGGGTTTTTAGTGCAGTTTTTGGTGGTCTTAAGGGTGATGTGTGGACTGTTTTATTCAGTAATTGTGAGGCAGTTTGTGAGGTAGTTTGTGGCGTTGATTTAAGCAGTGTGTGAGGGGAGCTTTGGCGTTTGTTTTAGGGGCTGTTGTGGGGGGCGGCTAATGCGTGAAAGGGCTGATGGTTTGTAAGGGTGTTGATGCGTGAAGGGCTATTGATTTGTGAGGGTGTTGATGCGTGAAGGGCTGTTGATTTGTGGAGGTGTTGATGCGTTAAAGGGCTGTTGGTTTGTGGAGGTTTTATTGGTGCGTGAATGGAAGCAGTTTTGTGGAGGGCTTATGGTGCGTGAATGGGAGGCTAGATGCGGCAGTGGGGGAATGATATCTTGATTGTGTTTTTGCATGAACCCACTAGGGCTTCTAAGGTTGGTTTAGGCTTCTTTTTATAGGCAAAGGTTAAGGTTATCCTTGTTTGAATAGGGAAAGGATTTTGTAATTATGGGGGTATCTTCTTAATTAGTATGTGATAAGGAAAACACTATTTAATTAGGGATGTGATTTAATTGAATTAGGAAAGTGTTTGATGAGATTTGATTTGAATCTTTTAATTAGGGAAGATGATTTGTCTTGATTTTAGCATGTGTTTAATGTGTGATTTTGTTATTTTGGAAGGCATGGGCGTGACTTTGGTCTTTGGGCGTGGGCTTGGCTTATTTTGGTGGGTTTGGTGTGTGGCTTGGTGGTGTGTGGGCTCGGTGTGTGACTTGCGGGGGTTTGGGCTAAGGATGTGTTTTAAAACAGAGGTCCAACAAGCAAACCCGAAGCTAAGCAAGCGAATTAAATCCAACAAAGTGTCAATTTCTGACTCTTCCCTTCCGACCTTCGTTTCCCGCGACTTCCACAACTTAAAGAGTAGTGACTCCATATGAGACTCATCATCGGGACTTATATGCAAAAATGCAGTGCCTACAATAACGCAAGAGCACGTATCATTCAAGTATTATAAAAAGTATCGATCCCACGAGGACTTAATACCTAATCTATTAATTTTATGAGGTCAAATGATTACTAGTATCTAACAGGTTGATTGATTGATTTGAAATGGTGACGATTTTAAACTTAAATAAAATTACTCAAAATTAAATTAAATAAAATTCAATATTAAGAAACTATCCAGGGTTGTGAATCTTTCCAATATCTTTTAAAAGATGAAGTGGTTATTTCATGTTTGTGTAATATATCGGTTTACTAACCTGGAACACGAAATTATGCAAAAGCCTCTGTCGATGGTCAGATGCAAATACCCAGTTTAACCCAATTGAACCATATGTCTATGTCAACAAAATTACCTGGATTCATTAAGTTTAAGTTCCAATTATGGCTACCCCCGCCCGACAGGTATATATCTATCCTGTAAGGAAATCTATTAAAAGGTTATATATCCTCAAGGAAGATCGTGGGCTACTAAGTCTAATGCTGAAACCTAAAATTCTTTTGTCAAGTTTATTTTAGATTTACCAGATCAATCTTATTAGTGGCCAGTTAACAAGACGCATTAAGCTTAAGACTTAATAAGTAAACCTTTAAATTACCCAAACTATAAAATAACCCCTTATAAACCGGTGATATTAAAATTCATCACAACCTCAGATAACTAACTTAGTTCCGACACATAACTAGGGCTAGTAAAAACTTAAAAATAAAAGACATAAATTAAAATTCTAAAATGTAAATGCGGTAAAGTAAATACTGAAAAGTAAAATTACAATAAAATAAAATGCTAAGGGTTAAAGGATCTACTTTTACCACTACTATTTTAGATATCTCCCTTAATATAATATATTAACTTGTGATAACATTACCAACCATCCATATAGGCGGTAACCTAATTAAGTCAAATTAAGTCCGACCTGACATAAAGGCGGTATCAATATTTGTCCATAAACCAGCCATATAGGCGGTAAATTACCAACCGACCAACCAGGCGGTATCCATGCTTAGTCAGATTAAAACCATTTTATAATTGATTACCAACCGACCAATATAGCGGTATCCTTGTTAAGTCAAATTTTAAGTAGTGAATATATTATAATTAAAGGAGATTAATCTAAATATCAGTAATAAAAGTTTTACCTTTTACCCTAGCAGGGGGAAGTTACCTCCTCATAGCTGAATAGTAAAAACTGAAAAAGTAAAGAAAATAAATTATTATTACAGAGAGTAACTAAAAATTAAATACAAAACTGAAATTTAAGGAAAACTAGATACAAACTCCATATTTACATCAGAGAAATCAGAGAGGAAGGTACATCTGAAATCAGAAGAATGAGCTGAATTTATAGGCCTCGGTGGTGGTGACGCATCGCGACGCGCGTGATTGGCGATGTGGAATGCGGAGAGCTCGACACGTGGCAATGGATAAGGTGATAAGGTGACATATGGCAGAGGCGGCTGGGAGCTGAATGATTGAGATGACATGGCAATGACATGGCCACACGTGGCGATGGCGATTTTCGGTACCGTAGGATTGTGACACGTGGTGCGCTATGATTGGCTGATGATGATGTGGCGGTGACGTGGCAAAGTTGACTCGGTCTTCTAGTGACATGGTGATGACGTGGCTGACAGGTGGGGTGACACGTGGTGATGGCGATTGTCGGTACCATAGGATGATGACACATGACACGACACACATTAGCAGATGGGCTGTGATGTTGACACGTGGCACGACGCATGTTAGCAAAGTCAAACTTCTCAGATTCTGACACATGTCCCCAGCGCATGTTAGCATGGAGCGGCGCACGTTAGGCGTCGTGACGCCCCAAATTACCATTTTACCCTTTTGTGTTCTTTTTCAATGTTTTGGCTCCAAATCACCTCCAGATTGTCCTAAAACTTTATTTATCTACAAAATAACACAAAACACATCAAAATATTCATAAAACTCAAGAAACTATACAAAATATTAGGTCAAATGAGTGGGAAATAGTGATACATTTACCACTCATCATTCACCAAGCCCATTAACGTGGACAGGCTGAAGCAATACTTTGCATAAAAAAAAAAGAAAAAGTAAAAGAAAGGCTCGTTGGGTTGAAAATCCGCAAAGGACAGCCTAAGCAAAAAAGGCATAAGTGAGCAAGAAAAATAGCTAATTATAAAATCCGTGAGGAACAGTTAGCGACAGAGGTACCATTGCAATGTAGTTTATTTCCTACATATGTACTGAAAAGTAATGCAAACGCCTTTATTGAAATAAATGTTCAAGATGTTCATAGATTGCATAAATCCCAGCTAACCGGGGAATATTAGAGTCAAGTAATTACAAATTACATATTTTATTTCTTAGATGCTGGACCAAGGTCAGGAGATCTAGGAGAAGAACTCCGGGAATGGAGAAAAGCCTCAAGAATGAGGACGAAGCAACTCCAAGAATGGAGAAGAGCCTCGAGAATGAGGACGAAGAACTCCGGGAATGGAGAAGAACATTGAGAATGGAGAACGGCCTCGGGAATGACGACGAACGAAGAACCTCATGAATGAGAAAAAATCGAACAAAAAAAAACTTTTAGCGATCCGCTAACTGAAATTCTGAAAGGACAGCTTAGGCAAATCGTAAAAAAAAAAAAAAATTAGCTCACTGAGTTGAAAAGGCGACTCAAGCAAGATAGAGCAATTCGCTATGTTGAAAATCTGAAAGGACAGCTTAGGCAAGAGATATGATGAACTTACAAGACAAAGGGACACAACGGGATCATGAGCCATGAGGCAAAATAACTGAGCGATCACCGGAAGAGAATTGGCAGAAGGGTATTCTAAGCAGGCCCAGAGGGCGACCAAAGACTTCTATAGGCAAAAGGCACCCAAAGAGCGCAAGGAAGGCCTAGCCAAAGATAACATCAAGCCAATAGGACAAAGAAACCCCAACGGAATAGGGAATGCATCCATCTATACATGCATACACGTCGCATACACATAATTTTGTTTTGTGTTCGCAGGCTTTAAAAAAACGACAAAGACAAGTAACTCATCGGGAATGAGGACGAGCAAGCTGGGAATGGCACTCCGGGAATGAAGAACAACCTCAAGAATGAGGATAAGCAACTCCTCGGGAATGAGGATGAGCAAGCCGGGAATGGCACTCTGGGAACTGACGGTGAGGCGCTTCGACCTCTGGGATTCATTCCCGAACCATACTGGGTGTGAGATGCTTCGATCTCTGGGATTCATTCCCGAACTAACGGTGAGGTGCTTCGACCTATGTGATTCATTCTCGAACCAAATTGGGTGTGAGATGCTTCGATCTATGGGATTCATTCCCGAACTGTTGATAATATAGGCCTCGATCCTGGGATTCATTCCCAAATCTGTTGAAAATGTGGGCCTCGACCTTGATATTCATTCCCAAACTGTTGATAATATGGGCCTTGACCCTGGGATTTCTTCATGAACTGTCGAACTGATGGTGGTGAGGCACTTCGACCCCTAATCTATTCTCATTCTCGAGGCTCTTTGCTCGTCCTCATTCCCTATGTTGTTCTCCATTCTCGGAGTTCTTCTCCATTCCTGGAGTTCTCCGTCCTTATTCCTGAGGTTGTTCTTCATTCTTGGAGTTCCTCCCTATTCCCGGGGTTCTTCGTCCTCATTCCCGAGGTTGTTCTCTATTCTCGAAGTTCCTCCTTATTCCCGGGGTTATTCGTCCTCATTCCCGAGGTTGTTCTCCATTCTCGGAGTTCCTCCTCATTCCCGAGGTTCCTCTCCATTCTTAGAGTTGCCCGTCCTCATTCCTGAGGTTCCTCTCCATTCTTGGAGTTGTTCGTCCTCCTTCCCAAGGTTGTTCCTCTCCATTCTCGGAGTTCTTCTCCATTCTTGGAGTTGCTTCTCCACTCTTGGTATTGCTCATCCTCATTCCTGAGGTTGCTCTATTCCTCTCCATTCTCGACGTTCCTCTCCATTCCCGGAGTTCATCATCTTCATTCCCGAGGTTACTTTATTCCTCTCCATTATTGGAGTTCTTCTCCATTCCCGGAGTTATCCGTCCTCATTCCTGAGGATGTTCTCCATTCTAGGAGTTCCTCCTCATTCCCAGGGTCTTTATCCTCATTCCCGAGGTTGTTCTCCATTCTCGGAGTTCCACCCCATTCCTGAGGTTCTTCGTCCTCATTCCCGAGGTTGTTCTCCATTCTCGGAGTTCCTCCTCATTCCCGAGGTTCCTCTTCATTCTTGGAGTTGGTCGTCCTCATTCTTGAGGTTCCTCTCCATTCCTGGAGTTGTTCGTCCTCCTTCCCGAGGTTGTTCCTCTCCATTCTCGGAGTTCTTCTCCACTCTTGGAGTTGCTCATCCTCATTCCCGAGGTTTCTCTATTCCTCTCCATTCTCGGCGTTCCTCTCTATTCCCGGAGTTCTTCATGCTCATTCCCGAGGTTGCTTTTTTCCTCTCTATTCTAGGAGTTCGTCCTCATTCCCGAGGTTGTTCTTCTCCATTCTTGGAATTGCTCGTCCTTATTCCTGAGGTTGTTTCTTTCCATTCTTTGAGTTGCTCGTCCTCATTCCCGAGGTTGTTCATCTCCATTCTTTGAGTTGTTTGTCTTCATTCCCGAGGTTCCTCTCCATTCTTGGAGTTGCTTATCCTAATTCCTGAGGTTCCTCTCCATTCTTGGAGTTGATTGTTCCCATCGTTTTTTCTTTTTCTTCAAAGCCTGCGAACACAAGACAAAAATTATGTGTATGCGATATATGTGCATGTATGCATGGATGCATTCCCTACTCGGATGGGGTTTCTTTATCCTATTGGCTTGATGTCATCTTTGGTTAGGCATTCCTGGCGCTAGAGATTTTTCTTCACCCATTGTTTTATTGGTTCGTTCTATCTTTTGCCTAAGCTGTCCTTTCAAATTTTCAACTTAGCGGAGTGCTCTATCTTGCCTTAGTCGCCTTTTCAGGTTTTCAACTCAGCGAGCTAAAAAAATTTCTCTTTTTTTTTCTTTTTTTTTTCTTTTTTTTATCAGATCTGGTTGCAAGAAGAGTTAAGGCTTATGGTTCCTCCTCCGGCTCCTGTCTTTATTTCTTATGACCCTCGTCACCACCTTACTCGGGCTTTAATGAAGAAAAACCTTACTTATGCAGAATGGCATGAGTGGCTGATGCGCCTTACTACTACAAACATCATATGGATGTGTCCTTGGTGGCGTCTTAGTCATGTCATCGTAGATTTCCTCGGGCACTGCGTACCCCTTACCGGTCTACACTCCAACTCATTCTATCTTCCCGCCAGGGTTCCTTGACAATATGGGTGTCTCCATTACTCTGTCCCAAGACATCGCACTTTCCAAAGTGGGCCTCTGTCTCGCCGCCTCTTGGACCATTTCCAGACCAAGTGGTCTCAACGCCGAACGTGGCCCGTCGCTGCCCTGGGGCCTCCCAACACTCATTCTCCTAGATCTTCTGACCTTGGTCCAGCATCCAAGAAACAAAAGACGTGATTTGTGATTACTTGACTCTAATCTTTCCCGATTAGCTGAGATTTATGCAATCCATGAACATCTTGAACATTTGTTTCAATAAATTTGTTTGCATTACTTCTTAGTACATATATAGGAAATAATGAACTGCATTGCGAGGATACCTCTATCGCCAACTATTCCTCAAGGATTTTACAATTAACCATTTTTCTTGCTCAATCATGCTCTATATTTTGCTTGGGCTGTCCTTTGCGGATTTTCAACCCAAATAGCCTTTCCATTTTTTTATGCAAAGTATTGTTTCAACCTGCCCACGTTGATGGGCTCGGTGAACTCATTCCCTTCCAAATCTGACAGTCTCTTTGCCCCATTCCCCATCACCTTCTTAAATACGTAGGGCCTTTCCCAATTGAGCCAGAACTTTCCCCTTGGGTCCATTATCAGTGGCTTCGATTGCTTGAGCACTAGATCACTTTCCCTGATCTTGGTGGGACGTACTTTCTTATTGAACGGCCAGGCTAACCTTTTCTGGTATAGCCGCATACAAAATTGCACGGGCTGTCAGAACTATGGCCTTTCTCAGCATGTGGTATTGACATAATTGGAGAAATCAAGCCACATGCATCAAATGTAAACCGCTTCACAGTGGTGGCGGTAGACTATTTTTCGAATGGGTGGAGGCCGAGTCATTCCGTAATATTACGGCGAATCAGATGGCCAAGTTCATAACCCGAAATATAGTATGTCAATACGGAATGCCACATCACATAGTGACAGACAATGGTGTCCAGTTCAGGGAGAAACAAAGGCGATGTTGCAGATGTATAAGATAGGGCATCATAAATCATCACCTTATAGGCCACAAGATAATGGGGCAGTAGAGGCGGCCAACAAAACCATTAAGAAAATACTAGCCAAGATGACATGAAGTTATAAAGATTGGGCTGAAAAACTGCCATATGCCATGTGAGGGTATAGAACTTCGGTGAGAACGGCAACGGGAGCCACACCTTTATGCTTTGGTTTACGGGATGGAGGCAGTGTTACTAGTGGAAATAGAGATACATTCAATGAGAGTACTAGCAGAGGCGGAATTGCCTTAGCAGGAATGAGCCTCGTAGAGGTTCGAACAACTAGCACTCCTGGATGAGAAAATGATGAAGTTCTTATACCACATGCAGCTATACCAGAAAAGGTTGGCCCGGGCGTTCAATAAGAAGGTACATCCCACCAAGATCAGAGAAGGTGATCTAGTGTTGAAGTAGTCGAAGCCACTGCTAATGGACCCAAGGGAAAAGTTCAGGCCCAATTGAGAAGGGTCATACCGAGTCAAGAAGTTGATGGGGAATGTAGCAGTAAGACTGTCAGATTTGGGAGGGAACGAGTTCACCGAGCCTATCAACGTGGACAGGCTGAAGCAATACTTTTCATAAAAATAAAAAAGAAAAAGAAAAAGAAAGGCTCGTTGGGTTGAAAATCCGCAAAGGACAGCCCAAGCAAAAAAGGCATAAGTGAGCAAGAAAAATGGCTAATTATAAAATCCGTGAGGAACAGTTAGCGACAGAGGTACCCTTGTAATGCAGTTTATTTCTTACATATGTACTGAAAAGTAATGCAAACGCCTTTATTGAAATAAATGTTCAAGATGTTCATAGATTGCATAAATCCCAACTAACCGGGGAAGATTAGAGTCAAGTAATTACAAATTACGTCTTTTATTTCTTAGATGCTGGACCAAGGTCAGGAGATCTAGGAGAAGAACTCTGGGAATGGAGAAGAGACTCGAGAATGAGGACGGAGAAGAGCCTCAAGAATGAGGACGAAGAACTCCGGGAATGGAGAAGAACTATGAGAATGGAGAACGTCCTCGGGAATGACGACAAACGAAGAACCTCGAGAATGAGGACAAATCAAAAAAAAAACTTTTAGCGATCCGCTAAGCTGAAATTCCGAAAGGACAGCTTAGGCAAATCGTAAAAAAAATAAAAAATAAAAATTAGCTCGCTGAGTTAAAAAGGCGACTCAGGCAAGATACAGCAATTCGCTAAGTTGAAAATCCAAAAGGACAGCTTAGGCAAGAGATAGGATGAACCTGCAAGACAAAGGGATACAACGAGATCATGAGACATGAGGCCAAAAGAACTGATCGATCACTGGAAGAGAATTGGCAGAAGGAAACTCTAAGCAGGCCCAAGGGCGACCAAAGACTTCTATAGGCAAAAGGCAGCCAAAGAGCACAAGGAAGGCCTAGCCAAGGATAACATCAAGCCAATAAGACAAATAAACCCCAACAGAATAGGGATTGCATCCATGCATACATGCATACACATCGCTTACACAGAATTTTGTTTTGTGTTCGCAGGCTTTGAAAAAACGACAAAGACAAGTAACTCCGCGGGAAAGAGGACGAGCAAGCCGGGAATGGCACTCCGGGAATGGAGAACAACCTCGAGAATGAGGACGAGCAACTCCACGGGAATGAGGATGAGCAAGCCGGGAATGGCACTCCGAGAACTGACAGTGAGGCGCTTCGACCTCTGGGATTCATTCTCGAACTATACTGGGTGTGAGATGCTTCGATCTCTGGGATTCATTACTGAACTGATGGTGAGGCGCTTCGACCTCTTGTATTCATTCCCAAACCATACTGGGTGTGAGATACTTCGATCTTTGGGATTCATTCCCGAACAGTTGATAATGTGGGCCTCGACCCAGGGATTCATTCCCAAATATGTTGATAATGTTGGCATCGACCCTGAGATTCATTCCCAAACTGTTGATAATATGGGTCTCGACCCTAGGATTTCTTCCTGAACTGTCGAACTGATGGTGGTGAGGCACTTAGACCCCTGATCCGTCCTCATTCTCGAGGCTCTTTGCTCGTCCTCATTCCCGAGGTTGTTCTCCATTCTTGGAGTTCTTCTCCATTCCCGGAGTTCTACGTCCTCATTCCCGAGGTTGTTCTCCATTCTCGGAGTTCCTCCCCATTCCCGGGGTTCTTCGTCCTTATTCTCGAGGTTGTTCTCCATTCTCGGAGTTCCTCCACATTCTCGGGGTTCTTCATCCTCATTCCCGAGGTTGTTCTCCATTCTCGGAGTTCCTCCCCATTCTTGGAGTTGCTCGTCCTCATTCCTTAGGTTCATCTCCATTCCTGGAGTTGCTCGTCCTCCTTCCCGAGGTTTTTCCTCTCCATTCTCGGAGTTCTTCTCCATTCTTGGAGTTGCTTCTCCACTCTTGGAGTTGCTCATCCTCATTCCCGAGGTTGCTCTAATCCTCTTCATTCTCGGCATTCCTCTCAATTCCCGGAGTTCTTCATCCTCATTCCCGAGGTTGCTTTATTCCTCTCCATTCTTAGAGCTCGTCCTCATTCCCGAGGTTATTCTTCTCCATTCTTGGAGTTGCTCGTCATCATTTCTGAGGTTGTTCTTCTCCATTCTTGGAGTTGCTCATCCTCATTCCCAATGTTGTTCCTCTCCATTCTTGGACTTGTTTATCCTCATTCCCGAGGTTCCTCTCCATTCTTGGAGTTGCTTGTCCTAATTCCTAAGGTTCCTCTCTATTTTTGGAGTTGTTTGTTCTCATCGCCTTTTCTTTTTCTTCAAAGTCTGCGAACACAAGACAAAAATAATGTGTATGCGACATGTGTGCATGTATGCATGGATGCATTCCCTACTCTGATGGGGTTTCTTTGTCCTATTGGCTTGATGTCATCTTTGGTTAGGCATTCCTGGCGCTATAGGGTTTTCTTCACCCCTTATTTTGTAGGTTCGTTCTATCTTTTACCTAAGCTGTCCTTTCAGATTTTCAACTTAGCGGATTGCTCTTTCTTGCCTGAGTCGCCTTTTCGGGTTTTCAACTCAGCGAGCTAAAATTTTTTCTCTTTTTTTTCTTATTTTTTTCTTTTTTCTTTTGTTTTTATCAGATCTGGTTGCAAGAAGAGTTAAGGCTTATGGTTCCTCCTCCGGCTCCAGTCTTTATTTCTTATGGCCCTCGTCACCACCTTGCTCGGGCCTTAATGAAGAAAAACCTTCCTTATGCAGAATGGCATGAGTGGCTGCTGCGCCTTAATACTGCAAACATCACGTGGATGTGTCCTTGGTGACGTCTTAGTCATATCACCGTAGATTTCCTCGGGCACTGCGTACCACTTACCGGTCTACACTTCAACTCATTCTATCTTCTCGCCAGGGTTCCTCGACAATATGGGTGTCTCCATCACTCTATCACCGAACAGCGCACTTTCCAAAGTGGGCCTCTGTCTCGCTGCATCTTGGACCACTTCCAGACCAAGTTGTCTCAACGCCGAACGTGTCCCGTCGCTGCCCTGGGGCCTCCCAATGCTCCTTCTTCTAGATCTTATGACCTTGGTCCAACATCTAAGAAACAAAAGACATGATTTGTGATTACTTGACTCTAATCTTTCTCGATTAGCTGGGATTTATGCAATCTATGAACATCTTGAACATTTGTTTCAATAAAGGCGTTTGCGTTACTTTTTAGTACATATATAGGAAATAATGAACTGCATTGCGAGGATACCTATGTCGCTAATTATTCCTCACAGATTTTACAATTAACCATTTTTGTTGCTCACTTATGCTCTATATTTTGCTTGGGCTGTCTTTTACGGATTTTCAACCCAACGAGCCTTTCCATTTTTTATGCAAAGTATTGTTTCAGCCTGCCCACATTGATGGGCTCGGTGAACCGTTCCCTTCCAAATCTGACAGTCTCATTGCCCCATTCCCCATCACCTTCTTGACTAGGTAGGGTCATTCCCAATTGGGCCTGAACTTTCCCCTTGGGTCCATTATCAGTGGCTTCAACTACTTGAGCACTAGATCACCTTCCCTAATCTTGGTGGGACACACTTTCTTGTTGAACGGTAGGGCCAACCTTTTCTGGTATAGCTGCATGTAGTATAAGGCCTTCATCATTTTCTCATCCAGTAGTGTTAGCTGTTCGAACCTCTTCGAGGCCCATTCCTGCTCAAGCAATCCTGCCTCTACTAGTACCCGTATTGATTGTATCTCTATTTCCACTGGTAACACAACCTCCATCTCGTAATCCAAAGCATAAAGTGTGGCTCCCGTTGCCATTATCACCGAAGTTCTATACCCCCACAGGGCATATGGCAATTTGTCAGCCTAATCTTTACAGCTTTCTGTCATCTTATCTAGTATTTTCTTTATGGTTTTGTTGGCTGTCTTCATCGCCCCATTAGCCCGTGGCCTGTAAGGTGGTGATTTGTGATGCCCTATCCCGTACTTTTGCAACATCGCCTTTGTTTCCCCCTGAAATTGGACTCCATTGTCCGTCACCATGTGATGTGGCATTCCGTATCGACATACTAAATTACGGGCTATGAACTTGGCCATCTTCTTCGCCGTAACATTATAGAATGACTCGGCTTCCACCCATTTCGAAAAATAGTCTACCGCCACTACTATGAAGCGGTGTCCATTTGATGCATGTGGCCTGATTTCTCCAATCATGTCAATACCCCACGCTGAGTAAGGCCATGGTTATGAGAGTTCTTACAATTTTGTAGATGGTAGATGGTTCAAATTTCTGTTTGCCTGGCAATCGTGACAGTGTTTCACCAGCTTTGCGTAGTCAGCTTCCATGGTCGACCAGTAAAATCCATGTCTCACTATCTTGCGAGACAAATTCAATCCATTCATGTGCGGTCCACATAATCCAGCGTGCACCTCTTCCATCACCTTCTGAGCCTATTCTTTTCTTAAACATTTCAGCTAGACGCCATTGGCTTGTCTCTTGTATAGCTCTCCCCTCAAACTCACGTACTGGGAGGCCAATTTCTGAATGGATATTTTATCTTTCTTACCGGCTCCTTCTTGGAACTCTCCATGTTCTAGATACTGTAGAATGTCATAGTACCAAGGTTTTCCATTGTCGACTTCTACTTCTAAGATTCTCTCTATCTCATAACTGGGTCTGCTAGCTGTTGTCATCACAAGGGGTCTCATTACCAGTTTTTTTGGGTTTTCCCAAGTTACGGCTAGGGTGGCTATTACCTGTGCCAACTTCCTTAGATGGAGTAGGTAGGGTCTCAACCGGTCTTCATTCAATTCCCATTCCCCTCGCATCTGTCGAACTACCAACATCGAGTCTCTATAAACTTCTACGTCCCTAGCTCATAGGGCTATTAGTGTCTTCAGTCCAAAGACACGTGCTTCATATTCGGCCATGTTGTTGGTTACTCCGAACATCAACCTTTTGGCCATAGGTAGGGTTTCGCCTTCGGGGGTTACTATCACAATTCCTATTCCAGCTCCTTTTTAATTCACCACCCGTCGAAATACATTTTCCACCCCTGGACCGTTATGAACTGAACCTCCTCGTCCGGGAATTCGAACTTATACCGATCTCCTTCTATAGGTTTTAATGCCAAGAATTCCGCTACGGCTCACCCTTTAATTACCTTAGAGGTGATGTATTCTATATCAAACTCCATCAGCAACACCAACCATCTGCCCAACTTCCCTACCAGTGAGGGTATTGACTGCAAATACTTTAGGGGATTCTCCTTTACTACTGCTTGTATTTTATAGGATTGGAAGTAATGACGTAACTTTCGGGAAGCCCATATCACAGCCAAATAGATCTTTTCCACCTGTTGATAGTGGGCTTCATACAAAAGCATCTTCTTACTGAGGTAGTAGACTGCATTTTCCACCATTGTCTCATTTGCCTGTACCATCATCGCCCTCAGCGCTTCGGGTTCTATGGCCAAATACAACACCAAGGGTTTGCCCGGCCTTGGAGGTTTCAAGACGGGTGGTTTAACCAAGTATTCTTTGATTTTGTCAAAAGCTTCTTGACATTGCCTATTACACTCCACATGTTGGTCGTTCTTCAATAATTGAATATGGGCTCACATACTAATGTTAGCTTGGCAATGAATCGACTAATACACTGGATTTTCCTGAGAAAAGGTCTAACTTCCTTTTTTGTCTTCGGTGCGGGCATCTCAGTAATTGCCTTGATCTTTTTAGGGTCCATTTCTATCCCTCACATTTGTTGGATAATATGACCCATAGCGTCACTATTTGTACAGATCATGGTGTTGTTGTACAAATTAACTATGTGACAAAGGAGATTGCACTCTTATCATTTGTGATTAGATCACCTTAGATATATAAATGATGAGAGGTCCCTATGATTTGTTCCTGGACGGAGAATGATATGAGACAGTATCAGTCCACGTAGGATAAATCATTAAATATCAGTCGTAGTATTATCGAGACAGGACATCGATAATGCAGAATAGGCTAGTATTGCACTTGTGCGCGTTGTGAGGGCACAACGACATAGTTCTCATATATTTAAGTATTGGATACTTATGCAAGTGCGATAGGAGGTTGTGTTTCACCGATGGTACGGGAAACAGCTTCACTCTGGATAGACCCCTCGGAATCCCATTGGTATTATGACTATGTGTCTATGGGAGTCCGACATCAGGGTAGGT
Source organism: Zanthoxylum bungeanum (assembly GCA_019454045.1). Taxonomy (NCBI): domain Eukaryota; kingdom Viridiplantae; phylum Streptophyta; class Magnoliopsida; order Sapindales; family Rutaceae; genus Zanthoxylum; species Zanthoxylum bungeanum. Next base: position 135,849 of record SKCR01043255.1, read on the forward strand.
GTATTTGGTCTTAACCTGAGACTTGCACCGCTAATACTTACGATAATCGGTAGACTTTGGTCTTGGTGGTACAAGGCTTTAACCAGTTCTTCGTACACCACTTCTGGGTTTATCAGAGAGTCATAGTGTATTGGGTATGATGTCAAGACGGAAGTATCACTTCAGTCATAGTGGAGATGATGTCACGCAGGATACGGTACTAGTGCTCTTGAGTGATGCGCATCCAATCATGATATTATGACCAGGTCATGAATATCTGATTATAGAGACTAGTTACCAGACATCCGACATGTGCTTCGGATGGGGCAGACACTTATCCAGCCCCAGCCCTAGCACGTGACTATCCGATACTGGGCCGATATACACAATACTACGGTATACTACGCTTGATACAGATCTATATATTTCTGTAAGAATATTTCTGGAGAATTGGGTAGGCATGGCGCTTTGCTAGAAGCCAACCTTGTCTTGTAAATCGGTATAAACGTAGTACGAGGTACTTACGTGTTCGGATAGTCCGACGACCGTATTTACTGCCAACATATCCGGAGATCTCATGGGTCGCTTCCCGAAGATTCACCGATGACGTATAACTCGCACTTAATTAATCTGGGATTAATTAGAAGAGAGAGAAAATTAATCTAGGATTAATCACGGAGATATTTTATCTGGGATAAAATATTAATTAAAGAGAGAGAACGATTAATTTGGAATTAATCGATAAAATAATATATTTGATATATTAAACGAAATTAGATTTCGACGCGGAATTAAAATTAGATTTTAATTCGGGCGAACGAATTAATTTAGAATTAATTCGTTAGCGACGTGAATAGTGATTTCGCTAGGCGTAATCATTTAATTACGACGCGACGGAAAATTCATTAATTTGGAATTAGCGAACCCGAGCCCGAGAGTGATTGCGAGCGCATTTGTATTTCGAATTCGAGTGCGGCACGCAAGTCATATCAAGCGTCAAATCACTAGTTGCGTCAATTGTCAAATCACTTGTCACTTTGAGTGATGTGACATGACAAGTTGTCACTTTATTAAAGTGAAGTGACTTGATGTAAAAAGAGAAGTGATGGGTGAAAAGTTGAAAGCTTTTTGCTTTTGCTTTTGACTTTTTTTAATTAAAAGTTTTGTATATATTTTATTTATATTACTTGGTAAATAAAAGATAAATAAAATGATATACAAAAGAATAACTCTCTCTCTCTCTTCATAAGTGACTTACGGTTTTAGGCTTTTGGAGCCAAAAACCCTTCACCTCTCTCACGGTCTCCTTGGCCGATTATTCTTCATCTCACGGCTTGGAGCCATTTTTTCTCCTAATTTTTTCTGGTTTGACCGAAATTTTGAGAAGCAAATGAAGAAGAGTAGTGCTAGCACACACTTGGGTTATACATAGGTGATATGGAAATGAATTTATGAGCTTGGATTTGTTATTGAAGCTTGGAGCTTCAATGGTGGTCTTCCATGGCCAATTTTTGGAGCATCAAAACAGCCCCCCACCGAGCAGTCCCTGCTGTTTTTGGAGGTCAAAACCGAGCTTCAACATGGAGCAAAATGGGTCTTGTTCTTCCTAGCATCAAACCATTCAATGTGAGTATGAATTCCGCCTTATTCCTTTGATGTATTCATGCGATTTCTTGCTTGTTTTGGATGATTCTTGGGACCTAATTAGGAACTCAACAACATTCCTACCGTATGCCCCCAACAACTTTCCAGATGTTACCCCAAACACACACTTCTTGGGGTTGAGTCGGAGGTTATACTTATCGACTATTTGAAGGAATTTATCTAGTGCTTTTATATGTCCGACCCTCGTCTCTGATTTAACCATCATGTCATACACGTATACCTCAATCTCTTTATGCATCAAGTCATAGAATAATATGGTGGCCATTCGTTGATAAGTGGCTCCCGCATTCTTAAGTCCAAACGGCATCACCTTTAATAATATGTACCCCACTCAGTGACGAAGGCAGTCTTATGCTTGTCTTCTTCAGCCATGAAGACCTGGTTATATCATGAGAATCCATCCACGAATGAGTACATAGCAGATAAAGACGAGCTATCAACCAACACGTCTATATGGGGTAGGGTAAAATCATCCTTTGGGCAAGCTTTGTTGAGGTCCCTATAATCCACGCACATTCTGACCTTTTCATCATTCTTCGGTACCGGCACAATATTGGCTAACCACTCGGGGTACTTCACTACCTCCTATAATCCACGCACATTCTGACCTTTTCTATCTGCTTCTTGACTTATTCCCTAACTTTTTCGGCCCATTCTGGCCTCATTCTTCAGAGCTTCTGTTTTACTGGTCTCATGTTCGGATAAGTTGGTATCATGTGCTGGGCAATACCCCTGTCCACTCTTGGCATGTCTTCATAAGACCAGGCGAATACCTTTGCATATTTTATTAATATTCTCTCTAATTCTTTTTGCTCATCAGAGTTAACCTCACTTGTAATTGAAATTTCCTTGGGGTTTTCACATGTACCAAGATTAAATACATTTGTCTTTATTGAGTCAATGTCAAATATGCTCATGTCATGCATGTTATGATGCGGACTAACAGGAAAATACTCGAACAAGTAAGAAAAATCAATGTCTTTATTATTAATAAATGAAGGATTACAATCAAATAGGTCATGAAAATAAACATCTTTGTAATTTGCAGTCTTATCTTCTTACATCTTCTTGCTTTCTTCGAGCGTCAGATTCTCCAACTGCAGTATTTCTTCTTCCCATTTAACTTCCTCTTTTGCAACTTCCTCTGCCTATGGTTTTTTTCCTATTACATCATTGAAGATTTCAAATCTTGGTACTATGATCCCATTGACTTCTACGGGTTCAGGCTCTCCTTGATACCCTATGGCTTTCACAAAGTATTCCATCAGATTCATCACTTTTTTCTTGGTCTTCGGCTCATTCCTATCGGATTCATACGCCAATCCTCTTTTAGTGGTTTGTCCCTTGAAATCTGGAAGTGCTATTTTTCCCTGGCCTCTAGCACTCAAACATGTGCCCGTCTCATATTTCATTCTTTCCATAACTCTAGCCACTTTAGGGTCCACCAATTCTTCGAAGTTTACCGCCACTTGGAACCTTGTGAAAGGCTGAATATCTAAAGCAGCCACAACATTGTCTACTTCAGCCCTGATGGTGACGACTTCCTCTCCATACGGGAACTTAATAACCTGGTGCAAAGTGGATGGCACGCCCCCAAGTCAATAAAACCATGGCCTCCCCAATAATAGAGAAAATGTAGCTGGGATATCAAGCACTGTGAACTCCACCTCATCTTCTATCGGGCCCACTTTGACTATTGTGATGAAAGTACCTTCGACTCCATGTTTGCTATCGTCATATACTTTGATAGTCATGCTGGGGGGCTTAGATCTGTTGTCCGCATACCCAACCTTGATAGAATCTTCAAATGGCACACATTGATAGATGAGCCATCATCCACCATCACACAAGATGTCTTCTTGCATTTTACTTCCACTTTTATGAATAGCGGCTTGTTGTGATTCCTCCCCTCCATCGAGAGCTCTTTTTAAGAGAATGTTATCATATGCCTACCCTCTTTCTATACCGAGCCAATGAACATTGTCAGGTTTGCATCTTCAGGTACCATTATCTTGCTCAGAGCTTCTACCACGGCACGCCTGTGTTCTGGAGAGGCGCATAATAACTCTCATATGCTCACTTGTACCTGTGTCTTCTTCAATTAACGTAACACAATATCCCCTTCTGTGTTATCCGTATTCTCCGTCACCTCTCGGCTTTCTGTTAGCATTTCTTTGCCTTTCTCTGTTACATCACTGTAAAAACAACCACTGCGAGTCATCCCATTTACCTCATCTTCGTCACTACTCAATAAGTTTTCCCAGAAATCTCTCCCCTGCTCTGATTCATCTTCACTACTACTATCCCATATCCCCATCCAAGAAGCATGGTGGTTGAGAGTTTGGAGGACAAAGCTTTCGGGTAGGCCGGAGTTGATCATGTAGGTGGGTGGTGGAACGAAGTGGTAGTTGGGTAGAGGGTTTTCGTGTGTGTTGGGTTGTTCTTTTTCTGGGTCGGATATCTTATGGGTGTCAATGAGGTCTTGGATCTCATACATGAGGCGGGTGTAGTTATCAGTTTCATGGCCTTTTTGCTGATAGTAATGACAGTATAGGTTTAGGTCGAGGTGGCGTGGCTGGTTTGGAAGTGGTTTAGGTTCTAAGGGTTTTAGGAGTTATTGCCTCTTCAGCTTTTTAAACACCTTTGGAAAAGGTCTACCAAAATTGGAGAATTGCATATTTCTGATGGCGGCGACCTCAGCAGGAGTGAGCTTGATCCTTGAAGGCCCCCCAATGGTCTTTCTATTCTGGCCGTAAAACTTTCTGTTCATGGCTTCATCTTCCTCAATATCCATGACAGTTTCTCTTAACTGTCGAAAGTCGCTAATCATGGAGGTCATCCTTCTCAGCTTGTTATAAATGAGGGCTTAGTGCCCTTAATGATCATCTTAATCTGGTCTTTCTTCGAGGGCCATGTCTGCATCTTCAAGAGCTGACTTCTCCAGCGATCCACATAATCTTTGAAGGTCTCTTCTAGCTTTTATTTGGTGTTTTCTAGGTCATAGAGCGACAAGTCTATCTCCATGTCTATGACATATTGGTTCACGAAGGCCTCTGCTAATGCCCTCCAGTCATCCCTGAAATTTCTCTCTAGGCCATGATAGCAAACTATGAGCGCCCCTTCCAGTGACATCCCGAACATCTTTTGCACCTGCCACTTCGACAAACCCACTGAACCCATCACTGAAACATATTGTCAGAGATGGACCCTATGATCTCTGTTTCCATTGAACTTGGCCATGTCAAGCATCTTAAACTAGGGAGGCAGCTGTTCTTCGAAATTCATCACATCATAGTTGACCGGCGTAAACACACACGTATAACGCAAGCGCACGTATCGTTCAAGTAGTATAAAAATATCGATCCCACGAGGACTTAATATCTAAACTATTAATTTTATGAGGTCAAATGATTACTAATATCTAACAAGTTGATTGATTCATTTGAAATGGTGACAATTCTAAATTTAAAAGCAAGTAAATAAATTTGTCGAAAATAGGTTTTAAGAAAATTCAATATTAAAAACTATCTAGGGTTGTAATTTCTTCCAATATCATTTTAAAGATGAAGTGGTTATCTTAAAGTTGGGTAATATATTGATTTATTAACCAGGAACACTAAATTATGTGTAAGCCTTTGTCGATGATCAGACACAAATACCCAGTTTAACCCAATTGAACCATATGTCTATGTCAACCAAATTATCTGGATTCATTAAGTTTAAGTTCCAATTATGGCTACCCCCGCCCGACAGATATATTCCTATCCTGTAAGGAAATCTATTAAAGGGTTATCTATCCTCAAGGAAGATCGTGGGCTATTGAGTCTAAGGCTGAAACCTAAAATCCCTATGTCTAGTTCATTTTAGATTTACCAGATCAATTTTATTAATGGCCAGTTAATGAAAAAGCATTAAGTTTAAGACACAATAAATAAATCTTTATATTACCCAAGCTATAATCTAACCCTTATAAAATGGTGATATTGGATTTCATCACAACCCCAGATAACTAATTTAGTTACAACACATAACTAGGGCTAGTAAAAACTTAAAAATAAAAGACATAAAGTAAAAATGCGGTAAAGTAAATACTGAAAAGTAAATTACAATAAAATAAAATGCTAAAGTAAAAGAAATTACTTTTACTACTACTAATTTAGATATCTCCCATAAAATAATATATAAACTCGTGATAATATTACCAACCGACCAATCTGGCGGTATCCTGATTAAGTCAGATTAAGTCCAACCAGCCATTAAGGCGGTAATATTTGTCCATAAACCAGCCATAAAGGCGGAACCAAAATTAAATTACTAACCGACCAATCTGGCGGTATCCTTGATTAGTCAGGTTTAAACCAGATTAAGATTAAATTACCAACCGACCAATATATTGGTATCCTTTTTAAGTCAATATTTTAAATAGTGAATATATTATTTTTTAAGGGAGATTAATCTAAATAACAATGGTAAAAGAATTACCTTTCACCCTAGGTGGGGAAGTTACCTCCTCATGGTGAATAGTAAAAACTGTAAAAAGTAAAGAAAATAAATTACTATTATTACAAAAAGAAATTAAAATTATTACAAAACTAAAAACTAAAAATTAAAACGAAACTTAGAGAGAGAAGAACTCCCTATTTACATCAAAGAAATGGGAGAGAATGGTGCACTGAATTCTGAAATCTCGAGCTCAATTTATAGGCCTCGGTAGGCTTCTCGCGTCGCGACGCCAGGGTCCTCAGCATCGCTACGCCAGCTTTTGTCGACGTGGCACGCTCTGGTTCACTGGTTTGAAGATTCTAGATAAGCTGATAAGGTGACACGTGGCGCGGTGGTTGGGCTTCAATTATTGTGACACGTGGCGGCTTCTGATTGGTCGCTGAGATTCTTATCCGCCACGTGTCAGATAAGGATTAGATACAACTGTCGGCACCGTAGAATTGCGACACATGTCACTTCTTGATTGGCTGATGATGATGTGGCACGACACGTGGAAATTTTGACTTGTTGACTTGCTGACGTGGCTGATGACATGGAGACACGTAGGATGACACGTGGCACACATGGCGATGATGACTGTCGGCACCGTAGGATGCTGACACGTGGCACGGCGTATGTTAGCAGATCGGCTGTGATGGTGACACGTGGCACGGCGTATTTTAGCAAAGTCAAACTTTTCTCAGATTCTGATTTGTGGACCCGGTGCACGTTAGCACTATTCGGCGCATTTTAGACGTCGCGACGCGAAAGGCTTGGCGTCGCGACGCGCTTAAGACCAAAATATCCTTGTTGACGTATTTTTGTCCGTTTTTGCCCCAAATTGCCTCCAATGCTTTCCAAACTTTATTTATCTACAAAATAACACAAAATACATCAAAACGTTCACAAAACTCGAGAAACTATACAAAATATTATCGAAAGAGAGTAATATTTTTGTCCTAAAGTTCTATCAGATTTCACACCTTTTTGTAGCAATGGAATAATTTTTCTCATTTTTCTGATTTTTTTTTTTACTCCATTGCTTTTTGAGATGCTTCCTCTAATTAAACTAGAGCACTGAATATTACAAACTTTTCAATTTTAGCTCATGTCCGTATGTTACTATATATGTTAATAATATTTGCTAACTGAACATATGAAGATCAATTTTTGTCCGTTTTAAGGAGAATTCACAAATTAAATAATTCAAAATAAAATAAACAAAAATTAACTTATTTCGAAAATAGGCTTGAGATACGTATCAGGAGTGGAAACTCCTTACTCAGCTATCTCTTACCAATTTCACCTTTTTAGTCAAAATAAAAACACAAAAACATAAAATATTTTTGTAATTTTTGAAAATTTTCCAATTTTTTTGTATTTTTCGAAAAATTTTGGACTAAAAATAAAAACAACATACAAACTAAAAACTAAAAACAAGGTACTAATCAACTAATTCCCTCCCCCAAACCTAAATGAGACATTGTCCCCAATTTCTTAAACAGAAAAAGAATGTCGTACCTGGTTAGCTGAAAATCTAAAGGAAATTAAAGGTTAAGATCCAGATTAATTCGACGCCTCTTACCATGATCGTCCTTGGACCAATTTATCTTTGAAAGGATAGGGTCAACTTGTGGTTCATAGGCTATGAGTTGGTCTATTAGATCCGGAGCAGTTCTGGCAGTGAAGAGGAGTTCTTTCAAAGGTTTTGACACGAACCCATTTCTCCGAGCATCATCAAGAAACACATAAAGAAAATCATAAAATCCATCAACGTTAAACAGTCCAAGCGGTTTCTGGTGTATGTTCAGGTTCGCCCAAGATAGAACTATAAAAATTTCCTCCAGTGTACCCAAGCCACCTGGCAAAGCAATAAAAGCATCAGCACGGTTAATCATTTCTACCAGTCGTTCAGACATACCTGGCACGATCAATTCCTCTCCGTTTGATGATCCAATAAGATTTGCCTCTGCCAAGGGTTTTGGGATGATTCCCAAAACGTTACTGCCTCCTTCCTGTACAACCTTTGAAACAATCCCCATTAGTCCAAGATTGCCTCCGCCATAAATTAAGTGCATATTCCTTGCAGCTAAGACTCGACCCAATTCCTGTGCTGCTTCTACGTATTGTGGTTTAGTACCAACACTACTACCGCAAAACACACAGATGTTCTCAACTCGTCTTCTTGAAGTGGCTTCCATTTTTTATGTATTTCTTTCTCAACTCGGGATGCCTTCAAAAGTGCAATGACGGGCTGAATTTATAGTACCTGAAAATGGTGAGTAAAAATAGCACAAGTATCTTCCAGAGGACGATTAGTAGCGAAATAATATCGTGATAGTCAAAAAGGTCTGGATCCTGTCGGAGAAAGAAAACAACAAAACAAATTACAATTATTAAGAAAAGACAAAGAGATATAATATTTACAAGAAAAGTAACGACTTGATTGACGTCTATGCGTCAGGGACAAGCTTCCCATCCAATTTTCTTATAAATTGGCAAACAGGGTCTTTTTGAGTCAGATTCCCGAGACTTAACAGTTGTCTTTCTTTTTGGAATTGTGTATGTAATTTGCGAATGGCTATGTGAACATATCCACTGGGATGCGTCTCAAGAGTTAAAGATATATCATCTAAAGACTCCTTACTCAAGCCATCCCTAATGAATTTAATTTTGTCTTCGCGATTATCAGACACCATTCCTAAAAAACGACAACGAGTGTTGCAATTAAATCGTGCACATTTGAAACAAACACCCATTTGCTTAGCTCTACGTTTCTTTACATAGGTGCTTCTTCCAAAACCAGGCAGATGTGAAATAAAAGAGTCAGAAGACTCACCTGCCAATCAGACTCGTGCTTCAATTACCCAACGAATGTCATTGGGCACACCGTGGATCGTCAGTAGTCGCATTTGTTCCAAGCGAGCTTTGTAAACTTTCATTAGAGATTTTTTAGGGAGAGAAGGAAATTGCTTGTGAAGATTTGCGAGAGCTTCTTCCATTTTGAAATGACTAAACCTGCAAAAATTAAACACACAAAAATAAAACACACCAAATCACAATATATACACAAATTGCATAGGTTGCCTCCCTACGAGCACTAAGTTTAAAGTCGTCAGCTAGACGTGACTGCTCGATCGTTTATGATGGATCTGAAAGTGTGACACTTTCTTTTTGTCGCTCAAATGATTCTCCCCAGTAGTGCTTGACACGCTGACTGTTAACCTTGAATGTGTTGTTGGTATTGGGATCCAATAACTCAACAGCTCCATACGGTAAAACCTGAGTGATCACAAATGGTCCAGACCACCTAGATTTCAACTTTCCAGGGAAAAGTTTCAACCTTGAGTTGTACAACAACACCTGTTGCCTTGGTTCCAACTGTCTGTGCACTATTTTTCGGTCATGCCATTTTTTGGTCTTTTCCTTGTACAATTTGGCGTTCTCATAAGCCTGTAGACAAAACTCCTCCAATTCATTGAGTTGGTGAAGTCTTTTCTCTCCTGCGCTTGTGAATCAAGATTCAACTTCTTCAGTGCCCAGTACGCCTTGTGTTCAAGCTCAACTGGCAGATGGCATCTTTCCCGAACACCAATCGATATGGGGACATACCAATGGGTGTCTTGTAAGCTGTTCGGTAGGCCCATAATGCATCATCTAGTTTTGTTGACCAGTCCCTCCTTGTTGATCCAACGGTTCTTTCTAGGATTCTCTTGATCTCCCTGTTTGAAACCTCAACATGTCCATTTGACTGTGGATGGTAAGCAGTGGCAACCTTGTGAGTAACTCCGTATTTGGATAGGAGTGCATCGAAGTATTTGTTGCAGAAATGAGAGCCACCATCGCTGATGATTGCTCGAGGTGTTCCGAACCGAGTGAAAATGTTCTTTTTCAGGAATTTGATCACCACTTTTGAATCATTGGAAGGTAGTGCAATTGCTTCAACCCATTTGGAGACGTAGTCTACAGCAACCAGGATGTACATGTTTCCAAATGATGGAACAAAGGGTCTCATGAAATCAATACCCCATACATCGAATATCTCCACTTCCAGAATGTTTTGCAACGGTCCTTCGTTTCTCCTCGAAATATTCCCCGTTCTCTGGCACCTGTCACATTGAAAAGCAAAAAGATAAGCATCTTTAAAAAGTGTGGGCCAGAACAAACCTGATTGAAGAACTTTTGCTGCAGTTTTGTTTCCGCTGAAGTGTCCGCCGTATGGTGATGAATGACAGTGTTGCAGAACACTGTTGACCTCCTCCTGTGGAACACACCATCTCAATAATTGATCAGCACATCGTTTAAACAGGTACGGTTCATCCCAGATATAGTGCTTGACTTCTTTGAAGAACTTCTTTCGTTGCTGAGTTGTCCATTCCAACGGCCATTTTCCTGACACAATGTAGTTGACATAGTCAGCATACCAAGGGAATTCCTGTTGTTTCATGGCAAACAGCTGTTCATCTGGAAAATTTTCTTTGATTGATAATTCTTTGCCAGCTGTTTCTCCATTTTCGATCCTCGATAGATGATCTGCCACCTGATTCTCTATCCCTTTACTGTCTCGAATCTCCACGTCGAATTCTTGCAGAAGAAGTATCCAACTGATCAATCTGGGTTTGGCATCTTTCTTTGTGATCAGATATTTGATTGCTGAATGATCTGTGTAGACCACCACTTTGGGACCCAACAGATAGGAGCGGAATTTGTCAAAAGCGTACACAACTGCTAGCAACTCGTTTTCAGTGGTTGTGTAGTTAAGTTGAGCTTCATTTAAAGTTCTACTGGAATAGTAAATGGTGTGGAAAATCTTTGCTTTGCGTTGTCCCAAAACTGCACCTACAGTAAAATCACTAGCATCACACATTACCTCAAATGGAAGGGTCCAGTCTGGTGCTATTATGATGGGGGCAGAAATCAGCTTCTGTTTTAAGATCTCGAAAGCTTCCTGGCATTATTTGGTGAAGTTGAAAGACACATCATTTTCCAGAAGATTGCAAAGAGGTTTGGCAATCTTGGAAAAGTCTTTGATAAATCTCCTGTAAAATCCTGCATGTCCGAGAAAACTCCGTATGCCTTTTACGGATGTTGGTAGAGGTAGTTTCTCAATTGTATCGATCTTTGCTTTGTCTACCTCGATTCCCTTTTGTGAGATCCGGTGTCCAAGAACAATGCCTTCTTGCACCATGAAGTGGCATTTCTCCCAGTTGAGTACCAGGTTTGTATCTTCGCACCTTTGTAACACATGTTCCAAATTTTGCAAACAATTGTCAAAAGAATCTCCAAACACAGAAAAATCATCCATAAAAAGCTCCATATTCTGCTTCAGCATGTCTGAGAAGATGGCCATCATGCAACGCTGAAATGTAGCAAGAGCATTACATAATCCAAATGGCATCCTGCGGAAAGCAAAAGTACCATAGGGACATGTAAAGGTAGTTTTCTCCTGGTCTTCTGGTGCGATGGCAATCTGATTGTATCCTGAATATCCGTCCAGAAAGCAATAGAACTCATGTCCTGCAAGTCTGTCTAACATCTGATCAATAAATGGTAGCGGAAAATGGTCATTTCTCGTGGCTTTGTTAAGTTTCCTGTAGTCTATGCATACTCTCCATCCAGTCACCGTTCTTGTTGGGATCAACTCGTTCTTTTCATTGGTGACCACAGTAATTCCTCCTTTCTTTGGTACACACTACATAGGACTCACCCAAATGCTGTCTGAGATGGGGTAAATGATGCCAGCATCCAACCATTTGATGATTTTTTTCTTCACAACTTCCTTCATGATTGGATTGAGTCTCCGTTGATGCTCCACTGTGGGTTTGTATTCATCATTCATCAGAATCTTGTGCATGCAAAATGATGGACTAATGCCTCGAATGTCTGCTATAGTCCAGCCAATGGCTCTTTTGTGCTCTCGTAATACTCTCAGTAGCTTTTCTTCCTGATCCATGTTAGTGAAGAAGAAATAATAACAGGTAATTCAGAAGAGTTTCCAAGAAATGCATACCTGAGATGGCTCGGAAGTGACTTCAGCTCCAGCTGTGGTGGTTCTTCAATCGAAGGCTTGATTCGATCTTTCTTTGGCAATTCCAAGCTTTCAACTCATGGTGTTGCTTTGAATCGGAATGGTTTGTCAAGGTAGTTGATACATTCCAAGATTTCAGCATCTAGCTCACTGTCAGTCATGTTGGTAATGCAAGCTTCAAGTGTATCTGTGGGATTTGGCTCAGTATTTTGAACGATACTTTCAACAACATCAACTCTGAAGCATTCTTCTTCCTTTTCATCACTCAGAAATTTCATGGCTTTGAAAACATTAAAGGTCACTTCTTGGTCCTGCACTTTCATGGTCAGTTATCCTTTTTGCACATCAATCACTGTTTTACCTGTAGCCAAGAATGGTCTCCCAAGAATGATAGGTATTTCTTTGTCTTCTTCCATGTCAAGGATGATGAAATCTGCTGGAAAATTAGTTGTCTACTTTCACCAGCACATCTTCAACAACACCTCTTGGAAATGCAAGTGTTCGGTCAGCAAGTTGCAATGAAACTGAGGTAGGCATTGCTTCTCCAATTTGCAGTTTCCTGTAAATAGAAAAAGGCATCAAGTTAACACTAGCACCTAAATCACATAAAGCCTTACCGATATAATTTCTCCAATGGTGCATGGAACTGTGAAACTGCCAGGATCTTTCAACTTCGGGGGAAGTTTCCTCTGAATAATGGCGCGCCGCATTCTTCCGTTAATGCTACTGTTTCGTAGTCTCCCAATCTCCATTTTCGTGAAAGAATGTCTTTCATGAATTTGACATAACTGGGCATTTCTTCCAAGGCTTCTGCAAATGGGATGTTGATGTGCAGCTTTTTGAAAACCTCCAGGAATCGAGCAAACGGCTTGTCCAATTTGTTTTTCTGAAGACGCTGAGGAAAAGGTGGAGGTGGAGTGATCTGTTCTATTTCCTTTGCTTCTTTTTCCTTTGCTTCTTTTTCCTCCATCTGTTGTTCAGCTTCTTTTGGAACTTCTTCTTGGGACATCTTGATTCCAACATCTTTGTTGATTTCAGTACCGCTTTTCAAAGTAATGGCTTGACATTGCTCCTTCCCTCGGTTCCTTGGATTGGGTTCTGTGTTGCTGGGAAGATTTCCTGGTGGTCTGTAACTCTGAGCATTGGCCAGTTGGCCGATTTGATTCTCCAGTGCTTTGATGGAAGCTGATTGGCTCTGAAAGATGGCATCGTACTTTTTTAACTGAGCCAGGACTTCTGCTATTCCTGGTTCATTTGCCTGCTCCTGGCCTTTGTTCTGTTGCTGGAATCCAGGTGGTGGATAGTTCCGCTGTTGGCCTGAATTGTTGCTCCATGAAAAATTAGGATGATTCCTCCACCCTGGGTTGTAGGTGTTGGAATAAGGATTGTTCCATTGTCTGTTGAAATTGTTGAGAAAAATTTACCGTTTCTTCAAGTTGGTTTGACTCTGGTATTCCTCCATATGGTGAACTTGTGGATCCAGTGGTAAGAGTCTCCATGAATTTGCATATTTGATCCAGCTTGGTGTTGACTGCTGTATTGGCTCCACTTTCATAAATTCCTGCAATTCTTTGGATCATGCTCCTTTCAGTTGGCCATAAGGAATTGTTGTTGGCCATTTCTCCGATTAGTTCCCAGGCTTGATCTTCTCCTTTTGCCATTAAAGCTCCTCCAGCAGCAGCATCAATTGTGGTTCTCATTATTCCAGAAAGTCCATTATAGAATTTGGACTTGAAGCCATTTTGGAATCTCATAGTGTGGAAATTTCTGGAGTAAATCTTTGTACCTTTCCCAAGCTTCGTAGAGAGTTTCTGAGTCTTGTTGCACAAAGGATGTGATGTCATTCCTCAGCTTTCCGGTTCTGGCTGGTGGAAAGTATTTTGCAAGAAATTTGGTGGCTAAAGTGTTCCATGTTGTGATAGAACCTGCTGGTAATGAATGTAGCCAAGCTTTAGCTCTGTCCTTTAAGGAGTATGGGAAAACACGCAGTCTCATTGCTTTCTTCAGCTTCTCGGTTGTAATTGAAAGTGCCGCAAACTTCCAGGAAGTTGCTGATGTGGAATTAGGATCTTCAGTTGCATTCCCCCCGAACTGAACTGAGTGCTGAATCATCTGAATGCATGTTTTGATGTCACACACATTTGCTGGTAAGGGAGGAAGTAAATACAGGAAATGAGCCTGTCAACCACCGGAATGGTTCTGTCTCGAATGGGAATTGGTGGTGCAACGTTCAAAGGTTCAGGTTCCATGTTGACTAAAGCTTCTTGGCCTCTCTCTGCCTTCCCTTCTCAATTGTCTGATGGTTCTTTCAATTTCTGGGTCAAGCGGTCGGAGTTCAAAGCTTCTGGTTCGTTTAATGAAGAATCTGAGAACCTGAAACACAAGAAAACAACGACAATAAGTAAAAAGAAATTAGATACAAGTAACGGTATCTAACCCCTAAACTAATAGTGAAAGATAAATAAGTCCCCGGCAACAGCGCCAAAAACTTGACCGGCGTAAACACACACGTATAACGCAAGCGCATGTATCGTTCAATTAGTATAAAAATATCGATCCCACGAGGACTTAATATCTAAAATATTAATTTTATGAGGTCAAATGATTACTAATATCTAACAAGTTGATTGATTGATTTGAAATGGTGACGATTCTAAATTTAAAAGCAAGTAAATAAATTTGTCGAAAATAGGTTTTAAGAAAATTCAATATTAAAAACTATCTATGGTTGTAATTTCTTCCAATATCATTTTAAAGATGAAGTGGTTATCTTAAAGTTGGGTAATATATTGATTTATTACCCTGGAACACTAAATTATGTGTAAGCCTCTGTCGATGATCAGACACAAATACCCAGTTTAACCCAATTGAACCATATGTCTATGTCAACCAAATTATCTGGATTCATTAAGTTTAAGTTCCAATTATGGCTACCCCCGCCCGATAGGTATATTCCTATCCTGTAAGGAAATCTATTAAAGGGTTATCTATCCTCAAGGAAGATCGTGGGCTATTGAGTCTAAGGCTGAAACCTAAAATCCCTATGTCTAGTTCATTTTAGATTTACCAGATCACTTTTATTAATGGCCAGTTAATGAAAAAGCATTAAGTTTAAAACTCAATAAATAAATCTTTATATTACCCAAGCTATAATCTAACCCTTATAAAATGGTGATATTGGATTTCATCACAACCCCAGATAACTAATTTAGTTACAACACATAACTAGGGCTAGTAAAAACTTGAAAATAAAAGACATAAAGTAAAAATGCAGTAAAGTAAATACTGAAAAGTAAATTACAATAAAATAAAATGCTAAGGTAAAAGGAATTACTTTTACTACTACTAATTTAGATATCTCCCATAAAATAATATATAAACTCGTGATAATATTACCAACCGACCAATCTGGCGGTATCCTGATTAAGTCAAATTAAGTCCAACCAGCCATTAAGGCGGTAATATTTGTCCATAAACCAGTCATAAAGGCGGAACCAAAATTAAATTATCAACCGACCAATCTGGCGGTATCCTTGATTAGTCAGGTTTAAACCAGATTAAGATTAAATTACCAACCGACCAATATAGCGGTATCCTTTTTAAGTCAATATTTTAAATAGTGAATATATTATTTTTTAAGAGAGATTAATCTAAATAACAATAGTAAAAGAATTACCTTTCACCCTAGCTGGGGAAGTTACCTCCTCATGGTGAATAGTAAAAACTGTAAAAAGTAAAGAAAGTAAATTACTATTATTACAAAAAGTAATTAAAATTATTACAAAACTAAAAACTAAAAATTAAAACGAAACTTAGAGAGAGAAGAACTCTCTATTTACATCAAAGAAATGGGAGAGAATGGTGCACTGAATTCTGAAATCTCGAGCTCAATTTATAGGCCTCGGTAGGCTTCTCGCGTCGCGACGCCAGGGTCCTCAGCGTCGCTACGCCAGCTTTTGTCGACGTGGCACGCTCTGGTTCGCTGGTTTGAAGATTCTAGATAAGCTGATAAGGTGACAAGTGGCGCGGTGGTTGGGCTTCAATTATTGTGACACGTGGCGGCTTCTGATTGGTCGCTGAGATTCTTATCCGCCACGTGTCAGATAAGGATTAGATACTCAATTATTGATGCTGACGTGGCGATGACGTGGCGGTGACGTGGCGACGACGTGGCGACACGTGGGAAAGAGACTGTCGGCACCGTAGAATTGTGACACGTGTCACTTCCTGATTGGCTGATGATGATGTGGCACGACACGTGGAAATTTTGACTTGTTGACTTGCTGACGTGGCTGATGACATGGAGACACGTAGGATGACATGTGGCACACATGGCGATGATGACTGTCGGCACCGTAGGATGCTGACCCGTGGCACGGCGAATGTTAGCAGATCGGCTGTGATGGTGACACGTGGCACGGCGTATTTTAGCAAAGTCAAACTTTTCTCAGATTCTGATTTGTGGACCCGATGCACGTTAGCACTGTTCGGCGCATTTTAGACGTCGCGACGCGAAAGGCTTGGCGTCGCGACGCGCTTAAGACCAAAATATCCCTGTTGACGTATTTTTGTCTATTTTTGCCCCAAATTGCCTCCAATGCTTTCCAAACTTTATTTATCTGCAAAATAACACAAAATACATCAAAACGTTCACAAAACTCGAGAAACTATATAAAATATTAGTTTAAATGAATGGGAAATAGTGATATAAATATCACTCATCAATAGTATAATAGATCTTCATGTTTTCCCTTCATCTTGGGGGTAACTGAATCTACTTGTTCTCTGAGTTTCTGTAACTCTTCCTGAGGCCCGGCTATCCTTCCCGCGGAATACTCAGCCATGTCATCATCAAAAATATGGATTTCTTCACTCACCCTATTTGGGGGCTCCTCACGCATTCCATCCTCGTTGTTTTCTGTTCCCACTGTGCAGGGTACTGTCAGATTGGCCACAGCATTGGTCAAAGCTTGTAGTTTCTCGGTAATTTTGGTGGTGTTGGTCTCCAATTGATCCATGCGGGAACCTTCGCTGCATGACGCATCCATGCTTGCTAACCTCTTCTTGACAAGTCTTCCTTCTTCTCCAACCCAATGGATATCTATGATGGCTTTTAAGACAAGGGGGTCAGCATGATGTGTGTACACATGCGATGAATGAGATGCATGAAATGGATGTGGTTATCAAAACAGCATATACCCTTCCGACCTTATTCCTCCTACACCTGTGGTAAGTCCATTTCTGCCCTAGGTATGACTCATTTTATGCACCAATGTGGGGTACACAAAATCGTTCTCTACTACGCTACAAGGGTGAACCTTGGCTACCTTAGTCTCTCTTCATCAGTAAAAGACAATGACCGCCCATTTACAAGATTGACTAAGCCTATTGTGGGGATTGTGCCATTGTCTAGAAATGACGAATTGGGCCCTCGGTAATCATGGTTGTGGCGGAGACGGACTTGGAGATATCCAAAAGTGTACAAATATGTCATAACAAGGCGTACCCTTCTTGGATGAAAGTCAGTGCGGATATCGGACTCATGCATCTGGCATATTCGGATCATGCTTGGACCTTCTAAGCCTATCAAGGTTTTCATACAAGTTGGTCCGTTATCATTTTAAAGCATTCAATCAGATTATCGCGAGGTGTAAACTTGTCCCAGTTGAAAAGGCCCAACAGGTTTACACTTTTGCGATAAGGTAGCTAAATAAATTCAAATGATAGGGGGCCCAAACACAAGGTGGGCCATCGTCACTTTGAAAATTTTTGGTACAATCATCATAAGATACAAACTCGTCCCTATTTAAGTGGCCCAACAAGTTCGTACCAATGACGAGAAGCCCAAATGGATCCGAATGATAATGGGCCCAAACACAAACATGAGGGGTATCTTCTATAGGACACATAAATATGGTTCGTATGTGGGCTTACAATGGTATGGATAAGGCTCTCATTTGGCGAAGGGTTGCACACAACTAGGTCTCCCCACTCAAGGGTTCGAGCGACCAAGTGAGCATGCTTTTTTTATACCCTAGGGTACGTGTCAGCGAGTGATGGTTATCATCACATAACGATCTGCCGCCTTGAGTGAAAGCGACTTCACGATACATGACGCCATCAGGGGTAAGAAGGGTATAAAAAATATATGAGACTTGGTTAACCAAAGCCAAAGCCAAAGCCATGGACACTACAAGGCATTATTTCGGGGCCGATTCTCTATCCCCAGTGGACTCGCCATCTGTAGGAGCGAAGCAGGGTTTACCGCTATGCCTATGATGCTCGACGACCACGACATTGTTGGGCTCTCAGCCCGTAGAGAGTACGGATTAGCCTGCGGGGGACTAAACCAGAGAATGAAGGAGTCGCCACCCAGTGTGAACTGGGAAAGATTTAAGGTCGTACTCACCCCTCACAAGGGAAGACCTCAAACCGTTGGGTTTGAAATGGTCCCTTACTTATGCCAGTATAATGTACGAGTTCACACAATGGTATAATCAAGTCTTATGCAGTTCATGCCAGGCAATTCAAATAAACATAAATTTGCACACCCATAAATATTAATAGAAATGATATGGCTCCATGCAAAGATATAATTAAATCATTCATGCGTATTATAAGGCGACTGATTAATGAAATAAATTAATATGAACGATGTAAAATATAAAGAAGAGGAAAAGTATAATGCAATATAAATAATTAATCACACACACATAATGCAAAATGAATAACTAAAGAAGTAAAAATGCATAAAATATAAAGAAAGAGGTCGACGCATATATGAGTATTTCCCGAGTGGCACGTGGAGTTATATCTCAAGTACAAACCGCACTATCGTCTATTTAGATTCGGCTATGGAATTTATGTCTGGGTTTCCATCCGATATACCGCAAGGGATAATAACATACATAATCATCAACAAACATAAACGAAATAAAGGCAAAATAATAAAATAACAATAAAACTGAATAAATAGATAAAAAATAAATAACAAAATGCCAAAGGAGAAATGTGGCCAGGGATCTGGCCATTTTTGATGTAGGACTTCACATACCCGACTGGACGTATTTCACGTCCAGCCAGACATGTAGCGTCCGGAACTATAAAAATATGGTAAGGGTGCCGTCAGGTCTTACCTTTTAAGCTACTTTCTCGGAAGTGCGTTAGGCTATTGCTGGAAGGATTGAAGCTTGGTTTCAAGGCTTTTGTTTTCTGATTCGCTGGTTCACTATTTATGGTAGCTGTTTCGCTATTTTCGGTTGTTGTTTCGCTGTTTCTGCCTTTTGCTTTGCTGTTTTTGGTTATTTTTAGCGCTGTTTCTGATTGTTTTTGGCGCTGTTTTTCTGTTTGCTGGTTGCTGTTTCAGGTTGTTGGTTCTGGTTCACGGCTTTCACTTTTTTTTTCTTTTTTTTTCGGTGATCATTTTTTTTGTTTTCTTTTCTCTCTGTTTTTTCTTTATTTCGGTCTCTCATAGGGTTGCCGCCACTCTCTGTTTTCCGTTTTTTCCTTTCTTTTTTTGTTGTTTTTTTCGGTGATGCTCTAAAAAAGAAGAAAAGAGCCTCTGTTTGGCCAGTCCTCACCCCTTTCTTTTATAGTTGCTGCCTCCTAGGGTTTTCTTATTTTATTACTTCAATGTTGCCGCCACACTCTCTCTCTCCTCCCTTTTGTGTCAAGATTTTCTTTTCCATATAAGGTGTTTAAGGGATTCACAAGGGAAACTCAAATCACTTATATTAGGAAGGAAGAATTCTTTCCAGTTTGGGCCTAGGATCTTGCATATTTGGCAAGAAGGGGATTTCAAATCTGTGTTAATTTGGTGAGGATGGGATCCCAAAAATCTCATTAAATTAAAAAGTGTTGATGCTCTCATAACTAAGGAGATTTTATCATATTTGGGAAGATTATGCATGGGCCGCATGGTCAGAGGGTGGATGGGCCGAAGTTGAAAGGTGCAATGGCTGATTGTGTGGGCTGCATGGTGGGTGCGAAGCTAAGGTTTGAAGCAGAGGCTTGACTGAGCGAATCTGAGGCTGGTTAATTTTGGAGGTTTTCCTTCATTCCAGCATTCTTTTTTCGCAACTTCCATAACTTTTCAGGTAGTGCCTCCATATGAGGTTCATCATTGGGCTCATGCAAAAATACAGTGTCTACAGGCACAGAGCCCTTAAGTGTTGATAGATGATGTGGGCACGGAGCCCTTAGGATATGATTTTGATGAGTTTTGTGCGGACCTGAGGTCTTTTATTTGTATCATGTTTTCTTAGATTCTGTTTGATGCTGGACTGTGATCCAGGTTGTCCAGTTTAGGATATATCATGTCGGATTTTCTATAAATTTAGAGGGAGACGAGTCAATAGTGTCTCCTACCGATGGCATCCTGCCTTTGACGTGGTGTTACAAATACTAAATATGATCATGGATGTCGTGAATGCATGTTCATGATGTATACGTGATAACATGGCTAACGTGGTATCTTAGGATGTTTACTTAATTCAACTAAGCTACTAATGCACATGATGTGGCATGTTATGCTTATGACATGACGTGCTCAAGACATGTTAGCAGGACATCTCATCGTATCTGATTCGGCTATACGAAACATCCAAATGCCTCTAGCGGCCAAAACCCTAAATTGTCCTATCATGCTCGGCAACTCTGATTTGCCTCACAACGACAACTACAACTACCATAACATCATTATAATCATTACTAATCTCGTAACATGCAATTCTAACACCCTCAATCACTAAATTTACCAAACCACCAAAACCTTAAATTAAAACCACTCATACCCGTGGTGGCTTGGCTATGGTTAATATAAAACATGCATCATGTTTCTAACAACCTATATAACATGTTGAGTATGCAAATCATGCATAAAAATCCCGAAATTCGAAATGCCCAAATTCTCGGGTTTAGGAAAATTATGAAATTATGTAAAATAAGTGCTAAAATGAGAGATATTTAATTTTTTTTTATTAAAATTACTGGGAAAAATACATCTAACACATTAAATTAATTAATATTTTATTCATTAAATTGTAAATCCACTCTTATCACTCCCTCCGAGATAGTGTACATCACTCAAGGATTAAAGGATGACAAAATCCATAAAATGATAAAATCATGGATTTTTATTTCTCAAAATTTGCAGATCCCAAGGAGATATAATAATGAAACTGATTTTTTGGCATCTTCAAATGACTCATTTTGTGTGAACCGAATTTTCTGAACATAGCTTCTTAAGATCGTAGGAATGGGCTTCATTTAGAAATTAAACGAGAAAGCATACTCTATTGTGTTCATTGTACACTACAAGAAAAAAGGCCTTTACTGACACTAAGGTTAGTGACACTAGGCTAAAAGTGTCAGAAACGACGTGTAAATGGGCCTATTTCAGTGTTTTTCACTTAAATATCAATAATTACTGACACTATGGTATCAGCGATTTTAGTGTCAGTAATTACTATTACAATAGTATCAGTAAGAAATAAAAAAAAAAAAAACGCGTAGTCGTCTGGAGTCGAACCAACACCTCGCGTAAGTGACGTTTTTCGCATATATTACTGACACTAGAGTATCAGTAAATTTAGTGTCAGTAATTAATGATACCTTAGTATCAGTAAAAAAATTAAAAAAAAAAAATTATTTCCTTAAGTCTGCTGGGACTCGAAATTGTAACCATTGATATAAATTTTTTTTTATTGTAAGGCTTTACCACTGGGCCAAATCGTGACTTTTGTTCCTTAAACCGCGGTTTATAAAAATATATATGTATTTGTCGGGTCAAAACCTGAACCGTAGTTACCAAATCAATCTTAGTAATTTAGGGTTCCTCTCATTCCCACCTTTTTTTTCATCGCGCAGCCTTTGTAGTTACCAAATCAACTTATTCAGGGCCAGGGCCTTATTTATTTCAAAATTTTGATGGATATATATAGGAGTCAAATATTTTATTAACTTGCAAAATCTTTCGTAAGAAACTATCACAAAAATAAATACATTCTGTTTCACTATTTGTTATTGTACTAAAATGTAAGGATTCTATTGTTATTATCCTTTGGAAAACCAGTAGTGAAATTGGGCCGGGCCAAAAGTTCACAGTCAGCAGCCCACTAAATTGCACGTATATACCGCACGCTTTAGCCTAACAGGCGTACCCTATAGACGAAAAAATAACACACTCATCGTTCGTCGTCTCGTCTCTACAAAGCGAAAAGGAGCCAAAAAAAAGAAGAAGAAGAAGAAGAGAAGCCATGGCGTTGAACAATGGGCTGAGATCAGTCTCAAAGCTTCTCACTTCGTCACAATCGCTCGTATCCAGTTCCGGTCAGTTCTTATTTTGAACTCCAATTGATGCTGTAAAACAATAATGCACTCAATCATATAAGTATGTAATTTTGTTTGTCAGTTTGTTCATAGGATGGCCTAAGCTCTATATTAGTATAATGAGTGTGTTAAGGTTGCGTTTTCATTCTGTTCTTAGGAGTATTCAGTTTGAACTGAAGAGACAATGCTTGTAAGATTTCTAGGAAGTAGGAACCGATAGGTATCTCTTAACCAGTAGAATTAGTTATACAAATAGCCATATGTGTTGATATAACTCTTTTTTTATTTGCTCTTATGGGCCTGGTGTATTTGGCATGCTATAAGTTTCCTTGAGATAAACATGTAATCATGCATATATAATATAAGATTCGTTTTTAACAGATTGCTTCAGAAGGTCTCAAACATAGAGTGTTTGAGATATCACTAGGTGACCTTCAGAATGAAGAGGAGCACGCCTACAGAAAAATTAGATTGAGAGCTAAAGATGTGCAGGGGAACAATGTCCTTACTAACTTCTGGGTATGATATAAAGTGTTATATTTGCTTGTGAGATCATTCATTCGTTACATGCTGCTGGTGATGACATTGCGTAAATGATTTCACCCGTTCCTTTTGAATTATTCAGGGCATGGACTTCACAACAGACAAGTGAGGTCTTTGGTCAGGAAGTGGCAGACCTTGATTGAAGCTTATGTGGATGTGAAGACAACTGACAACTATACTTGAGGATGTTCTGCATTGGGTTCACTAAGAGACGTCCAAACCAGGTCAAGAGGACTTGCTATGCACAGTCCAGCCAGATCAGACAGGTAATTTATGTGAATTATGATGTCATGATCTTTTTATTTATACTCAGTTTAAATTGGAGTCTTGCTTGTCTTTTTTATTTTAACATTGTCTTTTGGACTACTATAATATTTGAGCTTTATTATGCTTCATACATTTATTGGAAGCTAATGTTTACTCCTTTTTTGTTTTGTCAGATTCGCCGGAAGATGAGGGAGATCATGGTTGCTCAGGCAACATCTTGTGATTTGAAGGATCTTGTTCAAAAATTTGGTGGGTTAATTTGTTTGTGAGTTTTGCTAGTGGGTAAGATTGCTTTGAGACTTGAAAGTTAAAACAATCATGATGTAAAATATTCTATTAACAGTGTCTCGATGTTCTCTATGTCAGACATGAACTTGGAGATAGTTTTTTACCTGATGAAGTTTTGCCATGTTCTGATTGATACTTGTTGAAACCTTTGGGGGATATGGCACCTATCATCTGATGTGCTTTGAGGTGCAGCATGAATGCTATGGAAGCAGTATTTGATATATTGAGATCTAACATGTTTATCTCATCTATTTTATGGCAATTACCTGGAATGTTACATTCTAGTACATTTTGAGCTTTGAACTTTTAGTTTCCAGGAATTCCATAATGAACAACTATCTTGTCATCTTGATTTGCTTCCTGCATTTGGAAACAGTATTAGATCATGTCATCTGATAAACTTCATCTGGTTCATGAGATCCTTTTATTTCAGTTTTATGTCCGTCTATATATATATATATGTGTGTGTGTGTGTGTGGTGTTGTGTGTTATTGATTTGTTTGTTTTGGTGATTATGTAGCGGTATGAAAGATACAACTTGTTATTATGGATGCCATTTGGTTTTTTTATATGCATGCTCTTAGGTTGTTGGTATGGTTATTGTCAATAAGTGCTTTATGTGACAAAAATTAGATTAGGGTTATATTTTGTATTTTTATTTGGATGTATTTAATGTTTTTATTTATGAAGATATCGATTTTTTTGGAAGTCCATCTAATTCTTAACATTTGGTTTATAATTTCAGATTTTGTGCCAGATATCATATTGTTGGGGGATTGTTGCAGGCTTCTCAACAAGTATCATGAATTTTGGTGGGGGCATGACATTTTGATGGGACTTTAAGAGTAGTTTTTGAAATATACATATGTTAATTTAAAGATTGTCTATGGAGTTTTTGTATTCATCATGTGATACTGTTGAATTGATTAATACGATTAATCTATTATATTGCGAATTTTATATAAATGTAATTTTTTAGTTTTTTATTTCATTGAGTTGGTATATATATATATATATATATATATATATATATATATATATATTTATGATTAATTTAATTACAAAAAATAAGAAATAATTGTGAAATAATACGATTTTTAATTTTAAAAGATATTGACGGATATTGATACTATAGTAACAATAATTACTGACACTAAAAATCAAATATATGCGATATACTGATACTGCAGTAACAAAATTTACTGACACTATAGTATCACTAAATACTGATGATATAGTGTCAATAATTACTGACACTAAAATAGTGTGAGAGATTACTGATACCATAGTGTCAATAATTTTCTGATACTACAGTATTAACGTTTACTGACACTAAGAATCACTGACACTAGAAACTAGTGTCAGTGATTTCTGGCTGCGGCAACACTGACACATTTATATAGTGTCAGTAAAACCCTTTACTGACACTAATTTAGTATCAGTAAAAGCTTTTTTTCTTGTAGTGGTAGACTTCCAGTAAGTACTATGATATTCAATTAACGCATTCTCCCTTCACACTTTTTTTCGTATTTTTAATATTTACTTTGTAAACTACAAATATTTAAATAATTTGGCAGTACTACATCAACTCTCGTTTGGTGTAGCTTAAATATCTGGGTCCATAATTTTAAGGAGATTATCACATTAATAGATTATAGATAATGAGTTAAGTATATTAGTTCAATCCTTAACTCGTTAATTATTTTTTTGAGTATGAGTTACTCTCCCGAATTTTTTAAATGGCACTAGAAGCAATGTATCATGTGGGCTCACGCTACATCCGCCTATAAATGATGGAGGTGTCAAGGAGATTATTCATAGATACTAGAATAAAATCTTGAGCAAGTTTATTTAAGCTTGGGCAAACCATCAACAGTTAATGGGTGTTAAGGAGATAGTGCACATAAGTAAATCTTGAGCTAAGTGTAAGCTTTTTGAGTATGCATGCTCTTCTATACACAGTATAACATACATATGTGAATAGTATTCTACAGAATAAGATCTTTAAGAGACCAAGACAGTATATATATTCCAAGCTAATTTTTAGTATGCGTTAAGCTTATCGTCTTTATACGAGTAATTATTGGTACCATATAGAGTTATATGAGTGAAATGGTATCACCAACCTATAAATATATAAAATGTGAAGTTATATTAAATATAACTATAATTTATTTTATTATTTCAGTATGTGTACCAATATATTATTGATGTATTGTATAACTGACGTGCTACCATTATTACATTATATATTTTTTTAGTATCATATTTATTAACTGATATATTCCTATAGATCGAGCAAAACACACACACACAAATATATATATAAGGGTTTACAGGAAAGACTCAAATATCTTGCCGCAATATAACTTGATTGTGAACTGATTTCTACAGATTAGGACAAACTAGATCAATGTATCTTAGGGATATTGTTGGAGAATATGTGTTATCAAATAAAATTCAACATGCAAATTACCAAAATAAGAACAATAACCAAAAGCATTAGAAAATCCTGAAAATGATGAAGATAATGAAAATTTGATCCAATTCGAGTTGGCTCTGTCCTTAAGAACTTATTAGCCCCGTCTCGATGCTCCACGAATGTCTTATGGCTAACGTTCTCTCAGGATTGCTTGGATGCTTCTTGTAGAAGAGGCACTCATTTCACAAGAACATGAACAAGGACAAATGATGGGAACTCTCTTGAAAAACTCAAGACTTCCTAATATGTAAGACTTTTAAGAAAATGTATAGGAAAATTCAGTGAAGTGAAAAAGAGAAATCAATGCCTTATTTATAGACATGGAAAGTTATCATTGAAAATGTACCCTAATGTCAATTAAGGCAAATCATAAGGGTTATGTCTTTTCCTCTTAAAGGACATATCATTCTCTTTAAACCTAAGAGTTTAATCTCTTCACTTAAGGATTGCATCCTTTCATTTCCTATATAAACTCTTATAACTATATTTAGAAAATTTTCCTACAATCCCCCAAAATTTTCTAAATATACATACAGACACTTAAAAGAGTTTTTGTAAAATAAAACTGCATTGAAATATGTAGCTTTCGCCTTGACCTTTCTTAATGAATGACAATCAGATTTACTTTCTTGAACTGTTCTGTCATTGGTGTAAACCAAGATAATTGCCAACACACAGTTTTACTTCAACCATTTCCCGTTCTACGGTTTTGTTCATTTCGTCCATGAACATTGGTCATGGATTCATCAAGTACTTTAGGGAATTCAGCCTTTGAAAACTCCCATTAAAGCAGCCTCACATCTTACTTGAAATATGTGATCTACTATAAAGAGGTAATATGCCTTAACCCTATTAGGACTCTTCTCATAATATAATGATCATTAAAAGCCTTAGTTTATCCTAACATTGACAGACAATACTATGCGTCATTACAGGAATGTGAATTTATAGGCTTTAAGCCCATTCCCCTCGATGACTTCTCAACTTGCACTCTAGGTAAACCTGTAGTAAGTGGATCCGCTAGATTTTCCTTTGATTTGACATAATCTATCGAAATTATGCCACTTGAGAGCAGTTTTCGTATGGTATTATGTCTGCGACGTATATGTCGATACTTACCATTATACATTGTATTTTGGGCTCTTCCAATAGCCAATTGACTATCACAATATATGCTTATCACTGGCACTGATTTTGGCCAATTTGGAATATCCTCTACGAAATTTCGAAGCCATTCTGCTTCTTCCGCTGTTTTGTCTAATGCTATGAACTCTGATTCCATAGTAGACCAGAAAATACATGTTTTCCTCGAGGATTTCCATGACACGATTGCACCACCAAGTGTGAAAATAAATACACTCGTATATTTGGAATCCACTATATCAGATATCCAGCTAGCATCGATGTATCCCTCTAGAAAATCATGATATCTCGTATAATGCAGATCATATTTTGAAGTTTCTTTCAGATACCTCAAAACTCTTACTACGGCTTTTCAGTGGTTATGTTCTGGATTGCTCGTATATCTGCTAAGCCTGTTTATAGCTTGAGTGATATTAGGTCGTGTGTAATTTATGAGATACATCAGACTTTCAATGATTCTCAAATACTCTAATTGCGATATGCTTGAGCCAATATTCTTTGATAGATGAAGAGATAGGTCCACATGAGTTCTAGCCACATTTAGATCTCATTTATTATATTTCTCAAGTATCTTCTCCACATAATGAGTCTGAGATATTATATACCACTATGATATTCTGGAAATCTTAATTCCTAATATCACATCAACTACTCCTAAATCTTTCATATCAAATTTTCTGGTCAATACTTTCTTGGTAGACTGAATCATCTCATGATTACTATCAATTATCAGCATATCGTCTACGTAGAGACACACAATGACATATATTTTTTTTATTTGATTTAGTGTATACACACTTATCACACTCATTGATTTTGAACCCACTTGATAACATCTATTTGTCAAATTTTTCATGCCATTGTTTAGGTGATTGTTTTAATCCGTATAAGGATCTTACAAATTTGCACACCTTCTGTTCTTGTCCAGGAATATTGAAACCTTCTGGTTTTTCTATATAAATCTCTTCATCTAGTTCACCATTTAAGAATGTCGTCTTCACATCCATTTGATGTATTTCAAGACCAAATATAGCTGATATGGCTACGAGCATTCTTATTGACGTGATATGAGTCACTGGTGAATAGATATCAAAGTAATCAATACCTTCTTTTTATCTATAACCTTTTATGACCAGTCTTGCCTTGTACTTATCTATTGATCTATCTGGTTTCATCTTCCATTTGAATATCCATTTGTAGCCCAGTGGCTTACAACCTGGAGGAAGATCAACCAACTCCCAAGTATGGTTTTGTAGGATGAAATCAATCTCATTGTTGATAGCCTCTTTCCACAAAGGTACCTCCGACGAATACATTGTTTCTTTATAGTTTTGAGGCTCATTTTCTAACAAGTATGTCAGAAAATCGGGTCCAAATGACTTATACATTCTAGCTCTTTTACTACATCTAGGTTCATTTTCCTCAAAATTTTCATGTTAATCTGATTTTTGGTCAACTTGATCACTGCCCTTAACAGTATCAATAGTTCTTTTGAGAGACTCTGTTCTTTGTATTTCCTTATAAGAAAATATCTCTTCAAAGAATGTCGCATTCCATGACTCAATTATCATATTTGGATTGATGTCGGGAATTTTGGACTTATGTACCAAGAATCGATACGAACTACTATTGTGAGCATATCCAATGAATATACAATCAACAGTCTTGGGTCTTATTCTAACCTTCTTAGGTTTAGGAACCATCACTTTGGCGAGACACCCCCACACTTTCAGATATTTGTAGGAAGGTACGTGACCTTTCCACAATTCATATGATGTCTTGTCCAATCTTCTGTGAGGTAGCTTGTTCAGAACGTAGTTGGCATAAAACAAGGTTTCCCCCACAAGTTCTGAGGTAAACCAGAGCTTGTCAACATGGCATTCATCATTTCATTCAACGTTCGGTTTTTGCGTTCAATAATCTTTTTTTTGTTGAAACGAATAAGGAGCAGTAGTTTCGTGAATAATTCCATGATTGGAACAATATTCACCAAATGGTGACACATATTCACCTCCTCTATTACTCATAATTCTTTTGATTTTCAACTTCGTTCCTATAGTGTATAAAGCTCTCAATAGCTTCATCTTTGCTCCTCAGCAAATACACATAACAGAATCTTGTGCTATCATCGATAAAAGTGATAAAGTACTTTTTACCGCCTCTTATTTGCACAACATTCATATCACACACATCGGAGTGTACAAATTCCAAGGGTTCATAACTTCATTCTATGGAATGAAATGATGCTCTGTTCATTTTTGCTTCAACACATGCCTCATATTTATGTTGGTTATCAATTGAAAATTTAGGTATAAGGTCCATGTTAATTAATTTACGCATTGTATTATAATTAACATGTCCTAACTTCCCATGCCATACATTTTGTGACTCAATAATAAAATGGAAGATGTGGCTTTATTATTAGCACTGTGTCGATTGACAGTCATTACATTGAACTTGAAAAGACCCTTAGTGAGGTATCATTTTCCTACATATACATCATTCTTGGTCAGTACAAATTTATCAGAAATAAATACAAGCTTGAAACCATTCTTGCTAAGGAATGAACCCAAATTCAAGTTCTTCTGAATATTCGGAAGATGCGAAATATTCTTCAATGTAAGTTCCTTCCCAGATGTCATCTTCAGAACCACTGTGCCTTGTCCAACCACTCTAGAGGTAGACGAGTTTCCCATTATTAAATGATCGCCACCATCGACCTTCTAATACGAGAAAAATATTTTTCTATCATCACAAATATAATGAGTAGCCCCAGTGTCTACCTACCATTATCTCGGATTCCAAACCAAGTTGGCTTCTGTCACAACTGTTGAGAGGTTAATCTCTGAGATCTCATCAGTTAGCTGCTCATCCTCAGTGACATGGGTCTCATTTTTCTTTTTCTTGCCATTGTCCTGAGACTTCTCGTTTCTGTAGTCCTTTGCCATGTGACCGTTTTTCCCACAGGTGTAGCACTTCCCCTTGAACTTTTTTGTTTGCTTGGGAAGAATTAGCTCCACTGTTCTTTCTTTTTTGCTACATTTTCCACCCTCGACGATGTTGGCCTTAGACTCCATAGTCTTATAGCTAGCATTCTCAGACTTTCTGTTGTCCTATTCGATCCTCAATCGAACTCTAAGGTCTTCAAGACTCATCTGTTTCTTTTTGTGTTTCAGATAGCTCCTGAAGGCCTTCCATGATGGAGGAAGCTTTTCAATGATTGTGGCTACTTGAAACGTCTCGCAGAGTTTCATTCCCTCATCCAATATTTCATGACTGATCAAATGTAGTTCACCCAACTGAGACATTACTGTCCTTGAATCTATCATTTTGTAATCCAGGAACCTACCCACAACAAACGTCTTTTGTCTGACATCCTCTGTTTTGTACTTCTTCTCGAGAGATTCCCATAGAATCTCTGCAGAAGGCATGCCTTGATATACATTGTATAGGGTATTGTCAAGCCCTCCCAAGAGGTAGTTCTTGCACAAGAAGTCGTCTGAAGATCTTGTCTCATCTCGTAGTTGTTTGGTTGTTTCAGTTTCTCCTTCCACACGACCCAAAGGATCTTTGAGATACTTAGCCAACTGCAGTGTTGTCATGTAGAACAATATTTTGCTCTGCTACTGTTTGAAATTTGCTCCACCAAATTTATATGGTTTCTCTCCATGAGCGACCGGTACTGTGATATTTCCACTAGCCATGTGTAATTGGAAAACAACAGTAATCAATAAGTCTATAAAAGATAAATCACATAACGATCAACCGTATGATACTGTTTAAGTGATACAATATGAATCCACTTGTCGTTATATTGGACAGTAGTACCAAATAACACAAGTCCTTGAATTTATTGACT
This sequence comes from Zanthoxylum bungeanum, assembly GCA_019454045.1. Classification (NCBI taxonomy): domain Eukaryota; kingdom Viridiplantae; phylum Streptophyta; class Magnoliopsida; order Sapindales; family Rutaceae; genus Zanthoxylum; species Zanthoxylum bungeanum. The sequence continues at coordinate 166,914 of SKCR01043255.1, forward strand.
AAGGTTTCTTATGATAATGAATAAAGGAAAATTCCTAGAGGACGAGGGGGGTCCGTGTAACCACTTAAATCCCTGCCCACTTAGGCTCTTATCGCCTTTTTGACAGAATTCCCTTAATCACTTTCTCAATAGAAAATCTTAGATATTCAATCTTAGTGTTACACTTTAATTTACAATTACATATTACAAATATGTGTATAAATGTATAATCAATCAAGTTTGGATGAAATTACTTGTGTAAAGTTACACTTTTAATTCTCAACCATGTATGCAACACAAGATTAATTTTCAACTTTATCACTATGTGTATGCTTGTGATAATTGAACACCCTAATATTAACTGAAACATTGTAGGGGTTTTTAGGGGGTGAATCCGGTAACGCAGCGGAAGCGGTGGAAAATCGTATTTTCCGATTTCAAAACTTTTTCTCGGATTAATTAAATAAACATATTTATTTAATTATCCAATAATCAAATTATGAAATAAAATTCAAATAAATCATATTTAGGTGAATTTACCGAATTGCCTTACTTTGGTATTTTGTCCATTTTAGTCCGAAATTGATCTAATAAATTTTGAATGATTCTAAATCATTTCTAAGATGAACTTAGCATGTTCAAAACATCAAAACACCAAAAGCAACCAAAAAACCAAATTTGATCCATTTGGCCGAATGCACCTCCAAGGTGCCATTTTGTGCACTTTGTCATTTCATGCATCAAAACACATCAAGATGTAATCAATGAACATGAAACTTTATATGCATCATATACACATCCAAATGCACAACATATATGAAAATCCCCAAATTTGGAATTGGTCATGAACCCTAATTTTTCAATTTCATCAAATTGGACAAATTAGACCAAATTGGTTAAATCCAATACTTTAATCATCTTTCTTCCATCCAATCAAAGTCTCAACACAATTAAACAACTCAAGATCAAATCTAGGTCATCTAAGAGTGGGTCAAAACTCTAGATTAGCAACAAGGTTTCCAAAACCTTAAAAGAAAGCTTATAACTAAATAGTCACAACTTTCCTTCATCATACATGCTCAACACTTCCATCAAAACTTCCATCAACAAAAACACAAGGAATAAAGAAAGAAATAACCTAAGAACATCATATGTTAAAGCCTAGATCCTAAGGAACATTTTCCTTTCTAATAGCAAGTTGGAAAAACTCACTAAAATTCAAGCTTTCTTTGATTTCTTCTTTCTTTCTCACAAGCTTCCTTTGCTTCCATTAATGGAGTTTTCTTTGAAATGTTTTAGGTTATAGTTAAATGAAGATGAAATGAAAAAAACAATATATACTTGTGGCAAAATAACCCTTGGCCGAAATTTACCATAAGTATTTACCAAATTATTTTCCAATTTCATTTCATTTGAATTTGTTCAACTTTTATATAAATATCTAAAAAACACTTTATTGATATTTATACTAAGTCAACAATTGCAACTAAGAAAATATATCTCTTATATATTTCAAAGTCATGGCCGAAATTAATTAAAAATAAAGGAGAAAGATATTTTAATTTTTCAACAATTTTGAACAAATATCTAAGAAAGTCAAAATCAATTTGACAACTTTTTCCTTTAATGTAAAGTCAAACATTTACATTTATAATCATTTCCTAACTTTATCATTTGTGATATAATTATATTTTAATTATATTAATCATTTAACAATTAAATAATTAATTAAATACAATTATATCAAATATATGTATTATATTTACTTTAAATATCTCAAATACATTATTGATGATATATGTCAAATACTTTATTTGACTATTTATTAATGTGTATTTAATAATATCATATATTAAATACAAATGCACATTAATTAGGAAATGACGGTTCGGCCCGTTCGCATGTATTTTTTTCGTTTAACGTTTAAACGATTTATAAATAATCATCATTATTCATAAATGGTGCTCTAGTGCTCTACGAGTATGTTTCATTATTGAGACTCTCTAGATTCAGGTATATCCGTCATGAAATCCAATTTCGTGTCCATAATCTATCCACCCGTAGATTAGTTGACGATCACGGATAAACTAGCTGAATCATACAGGGCGAGGTCATTGCATACGTATAATCCTCCGTCACAGGTATCCAGATAATCCCAGAGATATAGATGTAAACGTCAAATCTCTATAGGTATTATCTCGTCGACGTATCTATTAGCAATCTCTAAATAACACTCGGAACTTACTTCCGATGTATACTGTGGCCACAGTTTAACAGACTGCTAATAATATATGGACTACCTATGCTCTGTACACAGAACTGAAGGATCCTATCTTGACACACACAGGATATCCTGAGGATCGATCCACAACCAACAAACAGAGGCGGAGGTCTGATCTAAATAGATCGGTGACGTGACTGCCATCTAAGTGTGGAGGATGTCTCATACATCCACAGTGGTGTCTCAAGTCGAAGGACCACTATGCTACTCAACCCGAGAAGATTCTTATTGACGTTGGTGTACCATCCATAAGAATCTTCGGTGAGCCGTTCAGTGTTTATCCACTATAAACACCTACACGTCTATACGAGTCTCCATAGACTCATGGTTCATTGGGATAAACCATCGGACCAAGTCACGATATACGACATGTACTGGTCTCAACGGATTTGACTAACCGACCCGTGTTAGCAAATCTTGTCCAGGAACTATGTTTGATAATATACATATAGCAGTGACACTTCCCAATGTCAATTACAAACTAACTTTGTAACTGTGTACTGCATTATATATTATCGGGCCTTTGTCTAATATATACATATCACTAAACCACATTTAGTTTCAATAAATCGTAATCAGATCGAATACGTATATAAGAACAAGAGGTGCAACCATAAATAAGTAATATTATGGAATAAGGGGATGTTCGTATTCATGAATCAGACATAAATACGGTCCGGATTGGCGCTCTGAGCACCAACCCCAACAATTTCTCCCACTTGCTCTAGTGCCAATCCACGGTATCATCTATACACGTCTCAATGTGCATCGTATGCACATGGTCCTCAAAAGCTCACCCTAGTACTTAAGAGGTAGGCAACAAAAACAAGTCCGCTATAAAATATGAGTTTGTCAACAAACTCTCATCGTTTCCATAGTCAGCATCATTCATATTTTTTAGAATCTAGATTAGAATTAAATGACTCATGCTAATATTGTGCTACAGCTACTGAGTTGTCAAGTATTTAAGGATCTCCAAAATACTATGAAGACAACGCTCAAGCACAATACAATTCAAAACTTCTAATTTGTAGGATCACTATGAACACACAAATGCTAATCTATACAAGTATTAATCTAACTCAAGAATATTAGAAATTCAACCGCACTAATTTGTGACAATTGAAGAAATAACGTAATCAAACTATGACCACTAATTGCCAGACTATAACCATAATATATTAAATGTTTCGTGATATCACTCAGTTAGTAGAATTCTTTGTATACTCCCATGATCTTTTGTGACTCTTTATGACGTTGACTGTCTAACGTCATAATTAGTCTCAAAAACTAATATGACCCTATGGTTGCAGACTATATTCTCCATGATTAGAAACTCGTTCTTAATATATCAAAGATCACAAAGAACGTTTCAAGATCCATCATATGGTCTATAGGATGTCAAAATAACTCGTAACAGTTACGATTAAATCAATATCTATAATCGCACATATATAAAGTATTTATTATGTCATCATCAAATGATACATAAGATTGATTAGACATTCTAATCAATATCTCTTTCGAAAAAGGAATCATCCTTTACGAAAAATGAATACTTTATATAAGACACACAATAACTGTCGAACAGTTATACTAAATGTCATACAGATAGCCTTGTTACGTCTTTCATTAGATCATATCTAATGTACGACTAATAGGAGTATCTCACAAGTCTCTTGGTTTTATATCTTATATAAAACTTTATATCGTATATAAAAGAGACTACTCCCACTTTTATCACGGAGTAAAAGAAGACTTAGGTAAATCTTTTACCTCAAAAACATCTCATTATTACTATAATAATGACAATGTCATTAAGATATATAACACTAGAAAGTAATATGTACGCTCCCACTAACCCTTCTAATCACATATGTATTCTATATACTTTGACAAGATCAGACAATCTGACGATATCAAAAATAGAGAACACATACTTCTGGAAGACTTATCTGAGTCTACAATAGGCTCTATAAGCTAACACACTAAACTGCGATCTCAGCAGACACAAAACTCTAGGGCCATTTCAGAATGAATTCTTCAAATAAGGAAATCACAACTGATCTCTTATCTGAATAAGTCAATCCAAAAACGCCACTTTGCATTCTTTAGCTAAAATATACAGTTTATTATCAACATTAACCAATATATCTTCATTGTTCAATTAGTGTGACTAGAGATAAGTCTTCTCAGAATCTACAATAGATTGTTGAGTATAACTTTTCTCACTGTCATACTATAAAGGTCAAACCTTTAATAAGCTCACAATGCTTTCGCTGCGCAAACAATTAGCACATATCATGAACTAATTCATAATGAAAGCGTAATCAAGTTCAAAACTTGATCGTAGTTAGCTATGAACAATCTTAGATCTAAGGTTCAATGGTGAACTTCCAGAATCGATATTAAATATCGCTTCCATTAAAAGTCATAGGATAATTTTCTTCAATAAGAAAACAACGGAACCATTAAGTATCAAATACTCGTGAATGATTCTGTTATCCTATTTGACTTGCACAGAAGATGTATAAGGGTTGTTTCATCTTATTAATTACATAGTTCCATTTATAATTTATCATTCTCACATTTGACTTCAATAAGTCAAGTCTTTTCTACAATAGTTAACATCTGATGTTACACACCAAGTAATAAAAATGATTTTATTACTTAGAATCGTAGGAAAGATATTCTATTAAATAGAATACAATATTCTATTAAACAGAATAAACGATAAACTTTTACTTATACCTCCGAGGTGTAAGTAATTTCCATTATATAACACTATATATAAAAGAAAGATTGAAATCTCAAACTTTTCAAGATTCAAATTTTCTACCTATACATATCATATATGCAACTGTAGAAAATAATGGAACATTAATTAAAGAGATGAATTAGTGTTACTGGAGTATAACCCCAAGAGTATTGAAACTAATTCGGTAACTTTCAATATCAGACGAATCAAATCATATAAGATTCGATTGCTCCCACTACTCAATTCCATCAAGATGGAATCGTGGAAGAACAATATTGAATATGAATCATATTCACTAAATAACCTTAGAGCTAATTGCTTTAAATTCATACGTTTGATCGTATCAAAGATCTTTGAACAGTTCAAAGATATGTTATGAATTTTGAGGATAGAATTTCTAAAACCTTTAGATTGAATATTTGAACAAGTCAAAAATGTTCAATCTACGTTTCATCAGAACGGATTGAAAGTACTTGATACTTTCAAGACTTTCAATATGTGTTCCTTCAGAAACACGTAACTAAGTTATGATAATTCATCAACTAAGTTACGAAATAAAGAAAACTACCTTAAGCATTATTTATAAAACTACATACATCCAATGTATCAGTTAAATAAATTTGGTGGTCCAATGACAATCATTTGGTAAAAACGAGATCTTAATCACTTTCCTGAATACAATATTCATTAAATGGATAAGGATGTGTAGTGTGATCTAGTATCAAACCATCATTACCATACGGAATAAGCATCCAATGCTTAAGTGATTAAACTCATAAAGCACCGTTCTAAATTATTTACTTTACCGAATAATTTCTATTTATGTTTATCTCTACGTCAATGACACTATTGTATTATAAAATATGTAACAATTGTTTATAAAGAACAAGTGACTATCCAATAGTCGCAAGTTCCGATATCAAATATCAAAACAATCGTTAACCAATATTTCAAATAACTAGACATGAGATCTGGTATCCAATACCTATAGTTGTAGTATTGTGAAAATCGATATTTCTATACACAAATATACGCATCTCCTTTCTTTAGCTTTACTATTGCATTCAACTATTCACAACAATTGTAAATAACTGATTAGCAAATTGTGTCATACACATTACCTCTAAAGGTAATTAAAGCTTAGAAAAGTCATTACTAGAACAACAAATACCTAATAGGGCTTTCTTAATGCCAGTCAAGAATCTCGAGACATGAACTAATTCAAGTCAATTCTTACTGCATAAGAAACTATTGTCTCTAAAGTATTACATCCTAAAAAGGGATATCTATCTAGATTATCTATCATGACTTAGAAACTAAGTCACTAACCATCTTTAATTTTTGAAGAAAATCGGAACAATAGTTCCCGATGGTTTAGACCAATCTAATAATATCCTAGTCTAGTAGTATCTAGAACCTATTCTAGAATAACTGCAACCAAGAGTCAAGTCAGATAACATATCAAAATATGTGTGCAGTAAATAAAAGTTTAATTCTATATAAACAATAGAATAAGGAAACAAACAAGCAGCAATTTCCATAACAATATACACTGCCTAAGTTATGGAATATTTTAAACTTAGCAGTGCCTCCCACTATTTTTACGTAATGCCGTAATCCCCAACGGAAAGACGAGAATTCAATAATTAAATCGAATTCCATAATGGGAAGAGGACCCCATGAATATATTTCGACTCACAGCAGAGGCACGGTCTCGCCGACGTATATTCACGGGTAGACAACTAATTGTCAATCACTCACTAGTGACTCCGAGGTTTCGGTCCTGGCCGTTTCTCGTTGTCGCTGCGAAGGCAGGCCCACAAGGAGACGTACCAAGGTTAAACTTGTCAATGATAAACTCAAGTTACTTGCGTAACCCTGACAGCTAGGGCACGTTCAGGATTCCGCTTTCGCTTGAATTTATCTAGTATCTAATATACATTCGGCATAAATAAATTTCTATCAGCTACATCCTACAGCAGAGGCACGGTCTCGGATGTAGTCAACAGAAAGATATTTATAAACCGTATTGACAAGACGGACCAAGAAACAAGTATTCCAAATACTAGTTACTTTAAAACCTTATTAAGCGGGGATATTACATTAAGTGTCATACACCCTAAATCTAATCAAATTAGATATAACAACCATGTATAAAGTCAAGAAAACATGATTAAACATTGAATAAAACAAGCTAATCATTTATGGAGGCCTAGAATCAGACTCGCTCTGATACCATTTTGTAAGGGTTTTTAGGGGGTGAATCCGGTAAGCAGCGGAAGCGGTGGAAAATCGTATTTTCCGATTTCAAAACTTTTTCTCGGATTAATTAAATAAACATATTTATTTAATTATCCAATAATCAAATTATGAAATAAAATTCAAATAAATCATATTAAGTGAATTTACGAATTGCCCTTAATTTGGTATTTTGTCCATTTTAGTCCGAAATTGATCTAATAAATTTTGAATGATTCTAAATCATTTCTAAGATGAACTTAGCATGTTCAAAACATCAAAACACCAAAAGCAACCAAAAACCCAAATTTGATCCATTTGGCCGAATGCACCTCCAAGGTGCCATTTTGTGCACTTTGTCATTTCATGCATCAAAACACATCAAGATGTAATCCAATGAACATGAAACTTTATATGCATCATATACACATCCAAATGCACAACATATATGAAAATCCCCAAATTTGGAATTGGTCATGAACCCTAATTTTTCAATTTCATCAAATTGGACAAATTAGACCAAATTGGTTAAATCCAATACTTAATCATCTTCTTCCATCCAATCAAAGTCTCAACACAATTAAACAACTCAAGATCAAATCTAGGTCATCTAAGAGTGGGTCAATAACTCTAGATTAGCAACAATGTTTCCCAAAACCTTAAAAGAAAGCTTATAACTACATAGTCACAACTTTCCTTCATCATACATGCTCAACACTTCCATCAAAACTTCCATCAACAAAAACACAAGGAATAAAGAAAGAAATAACCTAAGAACATCATATGTTAAAGCCTAGATCCTAAGGAACATTTTCCTTTCTAATAGCAAGTTGGAAAAACTCACTAAAATCCAAGCTTTCTTTGATTTCTTCTTTCTTTCTCACAAGCTTCCTTTGCTTCCTAATGGAGTTTTCTTTGAAATGTTTTAGGTTAGTTAAATGAAGATGAAATGAAAACAATATATACTTGTGGCAAAATAACCCTTGGCCGAAATTTACCATAAGTATTTACCAAATTATTTTCAATTTCATTTCATTTGAATTTGTTCAACTTTATATATAAATATCTAAAAAACACTTTATTGATATTTATACTAAGTCAACAATTGCAACTAAGAAAATATATCTCTTATATATTTCAAAGTCATGGCCGAAATTAATTAAAAATAAAGGAGAAAGATATTTTAATTTTTCAAACAATTTTGAACAAAATAGTCAAAAACTTAAAAAGTCAAAATCAATTGACAACCTTTTCCTTTAATGTAAAGTCAAACATTTACATTTATAATCATTTCCTAACTTTATCATTTGGTGATATAATTATATTTTAATTATATTAATCATTTAACAATTAAATTAAATAATTAATTAAATACAATTATATCAAATATATGTATTATATATTTACTTTAAATATCTCAAATACATATATTGATGATATATGTCAAATACCTTTATTTGACTATTTATTAATGTGTATTTAATAATATCATATATTAAATACAAATGCACATTAATTAGGAAATGACGGTTCGGCCCGTTCGCATGTATTTTTCGTTTAACGTTTAAACGATTTATAAATAATCATCATTATTCATAAATGTTGCTCTAGTGCTCTACGAGTATGTTTCATTATTGAGACTCTCTAGATTCAGGTATATCCGTCATGAAATCCAATTCGTGTCCATAATCTATCCACCGTAGATTATGACGATCACGGAGTATAAACTAGCTGAATCATACAGGTCGAGGTCATTGCATACGTATAATCCCTCCGTCACAGGTATCCAGATAATCCCAGAGATATAGATGTAAACGTCAAATCTCTATAGGTATTATCTCGTCGACGTATCTATTAGCAATCTCTAAATAACACTCGGAACTTACTTCCGATGTATGTACTGTGGCCACAGATTTAACAGACTGCTAATAATATATGGACTACCTATGCTCTGTACACAGAACTGACGGATCCTATCTTGACACACACAGGATATCCTGAGGATCGATCCACACCCAACGAACAGGCGGAGGTCTGATCTAAATAGATCGGTGGACGTGACTGCCATCTAAGTGTGGAGGATGTCTCATACATCCACAGTGGTGGTGGTCTCAAGTCGAAGGACCACTATGCTACTCAACCCGAGAAGAAGATTCTTATGACGTTGTTGTACCATCCATTAAGAATCTTCGGTGAGCCGTTCAGTGTTTATCCACTATAAACACCTACACGTCTATACGAGTCTCCATAGACTCATGGTTCATTGGGATAAACCATGGACCAAGTCACGATATACGACATGTACTGGTCTCAACGGATTTGACTAACCGACCCGTGTTAGCAAATCTTGTCCAGGAACTGTTTGATAATATACATATAGCAGTGGACACTTCCCAATGTCAATTACAAACTAACTTTGTAACTGTGTACTGCATTATATATTATCGGGCCTTTGTCTAATATATACATATCACTAAACCACATTAGTTTCAATCTAATCGTAATCAGATCGAATACGTATATAAGAACAAGAGGTGTGCAACCATAAATAAGTAATATTATGGAATAAGGGGATGTTCGTATTCATGAATCAGACATAAATACGGTCCGGATTGGCGCTCTGAGCACCAACCCCAACAAATATATACTATCAAGTTATAATAATACAGTATATGATTTTACTAAGTAAACATTATTGCATATATGACATACATATATATCACATAGCAATATAAATTAATCTAAGTCTATGTTATTATTTTTTTAATCTAAAATAATTTCAAGATTAATTTCGTTAGTGTCATGTTCGTTAATTCGTTCGAACAAAACATTCCAGTGAGTTCACGTTCGTGTAGTATTCATAAACGCGTTCGAACGAAGTTTTTCAAAGAGTTCGTGTTCGTGGTGCGTTCGCAAATACGTTCTAACGTTCTTTTACAGAAGACTGGTGTTCGAGTTGCGTTTGAAGACGTGTTCGAATGAAATTACATAAAACAAAATTTATGGCTACGAGTTCGTCGGACATTCGAACACCCATGCGTATTTTTCATGCACAAAACATATTTTGCAGAAAATTGACAATTAAAACATCTAACAACACTTAAAATGTGATACGTTCTTAAGATTGTTTGAGAATATCTGTTATCAAATAAAATATAACATGCAAATTACTAAAATCGGAACAATAACCAAAAGCCTTAGAGAAACCTGAAAATGATGAAGATAATTAAAACTTGATCCAAGTCGAGTTGCCTCTATCCTTAAGAATTTATTAGCCCCGCCTCGGTGCTCCAGGGTGGTCTTGTGGCTAACGTTCTCCCGAGATTACTTGCATGCTTCTTGTCGAAGGGGCAGTCCTTTCACAAGAACATGAACAATGACAAATGGTGGGAACTCTCTTGAAAAACTTAAGACCTCCTAATATGCAAGACTTTTAAGAAAATGTATAGGAAAATTCAGTGAAGTGAAAAGGAGAAATCAATGCCTTATTTATAGACATGAGAGGTTACCATTGAAAATATATCTGGATTATGTCTTTTCCCCTTAAAGGACATACAATTCCTTTAAACCCAAGGGTTTAATCTCTTCACTTAAGGATTGTATCCTTTCATTTCCTATATAAACTCTTATAATTATATTTAGAAAATTTTCCTCCGGATATAATTTGAAGACTTTAAAGGAAATGTTTGGAGACCAATATATATATACATATATGTATATATACAACAGTGATTCAGTGAGCGAAGTTGCTCGATGAGTTACACTATTACGTGATATTGTTTAGTTTCATTCATAATTTTTATACTATTAACAAAAAAGCACATAATTATTTCAAGTGTCTAGATGCTCATCATATATATGTGATTACTCACTAATCGTTTCCTATATATAGTGGAACGAAATAAATGAAAACTTGAAAACTAGATCACATACAATAAGCTTTTGGAAAACGTATAGTAGAGTTTGAATCATTTGCAGAAGAGCAATTATATAAATACAAACGGAAGATTAAAAGAAGATAAAATCATATCAAAATGATGCCATTTTATTTATTATCAGAATAATATTATTTTGATGATAATTTTATCTCTATTTAATTCTGTTTTAGTCTACTTATTATTTTCCTTTGAAGAATTAGAGTACTCCAGCTATAGTTTGTAGGTTTTGCAATTATCATTAATGTATTGATGAACCTCCTTGTATTGCTTAAATGAATAATGATATAAAAAGTGGACTCATATTTAATATTGAGCTGAGGTTTGTGTTAATTATATAGTTATTAAATAAAAATTTATATATAACTATTCATTATTATCTACGAATACGTGATAAAAAAACTGTAAAAAAATATAACAAAATTTGATTAAACTTAACTAAATACAGAATCCAAATTCATAAAAAGCACTTTCTTTCATTGAAATGGTTATAAATTGATACAGAGAGATGGCAATTCTGTAGTTAGAGCGAACAAGAGGTGTGATCCCAAAACCTTGTGATAGAAATAATAATAATACCCACAGAAATGTATGCCCAGACAGACTCTACACAGAAATCTGAATCAGAAAATGACACTGCACTGCCAACTTTAATTTACCATTATATCATTTCACTCAAATCCTAATCTTGTTTTATTTATTCTTCTTAAAATAAAATCATTCTTATCTTTTTAAATTTATAGGGTGCTTTAAATTCTCTCTATCTCTTTCCTTGGTTGATTTCCAGCACCTTCAATCTCACACACAAACACATAGACTAATGAAATAATCAAAAAATTAAAATAATAATAATAATAATAATATCAATAATCTCACACAAGTCTATCAAAACTAGACTTTATGTTACAAATTATGACACTCAATTAAATTCTTCCCCAAACTTCAAGCATAAATAAATCACACACACACTATAACTAATTTAATTTTTGTTTGATGGTCAGGATGGTGTTGGTCTGTGCCCTAGCCGAAGCTCTAGATCAAGCTCCTCAATGGCTGACTCGTTGGTATTACTCGTTGAAGCTGAGGGAATATTTGTATTTGGAGCTAATTTGTTTGGGGGATAGGGTGAAATTGAGAGAAGGGTAGAAGGGGAATCAATTGCACATGCAGTCACAGTTGTTGGAGTGAAGAGACCATTAGGGTTTGGTAATTGATAGAGAAAACAAAATCCACCACTATTGGCAATTAATTCTTGAGTTGGAATTATAAGAGTAGATGAGGAAGTTGAAGAAGATGAACCTGCCGCAGGAGGCTGCGTTTGGTGGAGCTTAGCACGTTCACGGCGGTGCACATTCATGTGGCCACCTAGGGCTTGAGCTGACTGGAATTCCCTTCTACAAAAGGTGCAAGTGTAAGACCTTGGTGGCCAAGTGGTCCCCATGATGTTGCCCGTGTCTTCTGCAAATGCCTTGACCTCCCATGAATCATCATCATCTTCTTGGGGGACATGCTCAGGGTTCAACATCCAAGCTGCTGCTGCCACAGGGCTTGGTTGGTTTTGTTGAGATTGATGGGATAATTTCTGAAGGTGGGTTGAGGAGAGAAGGCCAAGCTCAGTAGACATGGTACACTTGTAACAATATTTAAGATAGGTGATAGAGATGATGTAATGGGTTAAATAGGGGATGGGATAAGGTGAGTGGTTTATTACCAAAATTTGTGTTGCTAGCTGTTGGATTTTAGTAAACTGACGTTATAATAACTTGCGGTTCTTCTGCACACAATGGCAAGTTGTAGCTTTGGCTTTGACGCCCCCACAAAGATTTACTGGTTCAAAAAATATCTCACGCATTTTTTTCTCCGACTTTAGTTCATTTGCGTGTGTAGAAAAATATTTAAACGCTCTGAAATTAATAGAGAAATAAAATTAATAAAATAAAATAAGTTATGAGACTTTGGTTGGGAAAAATTAATTCCCACTGCCTTTTGACGCAATGGTATTAACTATTAAGTGACTGATCAACGGGCAATCGGGATTCAGGCAGTTGGAAATGCCGATGAAAGTTTTGGCTTATGCCAATGGCTGCATTAATAACCACCGCCAATTAGGAATTAAATTTTTTTCTCACTCTCTCTCCTGTGACATATATATTGTCGTTGACATACACATTCATTTTCATAAAGTGACATATAACACAATCTTAATTATATATATTTTTTATTTATGTAATATATCACTAGATAACAATGCAAATGAGACATATAATGATAGAAAAACCAAGTATGATTTATGTTTAGGAGCTTCTATATAGTATATATTAAAACCAAACAGATGCATGAGTTGAGTCAACACATACATGTCTTCCAAGTAAAAAAGTCAATTCAAAAATATCGACATACACATAATAGGAATGATAAAAAAATATCTCACATCAATTGAGAATAATAACTCAACTAATAATAAAAATTTATTGAGACAAACATCAACCCTAAAAATTAGCTTTTCAGTACTCTCTTGTCCATACACTTCTATATATTATTGCCTGAGCATACATGTACACTTGGACTTCACACTTGAGCAAACTTAAATGGTAGTTAAATTTTTTTATTTACTAATGTAACCATTTTTTTTTTACCTTTTTTTTAAATATTCATTTATTTTTATCAAAACCATGTCAATCTACCATTTCGAGAATATTAATTGTATCATGATCCTTTGCGATGGCTTATTTGGATAGCCATATAGGTGCTAGACATTATCCCCATATCTGTTCAGAATAATTTTGGGTTAAGAATATAAGATTTTAGCAACCTTAAACTCTAACTAGGCATATGGACTTCAAAATAGTATTTGAGACAAATTCATATATATGTAGGCCTAACTAGACTAACTTACCACGTGTCAATGACCATGGAAAAAGATTGGTTTAGTGTATAGTGTTAGGACATTATCTCATATCAGCAATCCATGATTCTTGGATAATTGTACAAGGCTTCACAACCCTCAACTCATTAAACTTTTGAGTACGAGTTAGACCTATAAATTTATTTAATAGGATCTCCTGAAATAACAATTTCGATATAAAATCAAATATAATCTTATAAATGATATTATGGAAACATAAAACCTTTCACAAATATGCATACTATCAAGGAGAAGTGGAAAGAAATATAATATAGACTTTGTAATTCTAATTTTGATAAGTGTTATATTAGTTCATATTGTTTGAGTTAATTAGCCCGTTAGTCCTTATATTTTTAAAAATAATCCAAAACATCACTATTGTTACTTCCGTAAGTATAGGATCTAAATTTAAATAATATTTTTGTCTAAAACAAAAATCGGTTGAGTAATTTTTTAATATAAAAAACTAAATGGATAATTAATTAGCTCAAATAATTTGAAGTGCATTTACCCTTCCAACTTTAATAATCCATGTAATCCTCTACATGCATGCATGGTTCATTGACCTTGTTAGTGCAATCACTATACGCCCAAATGATGTACAAGATTATTAATAAATTCATGTATTTAATTTCAGGGAAATTATTTCCGGACCATCTAAAATCTGGAGAAAGTACATGTAGTTACCAATGATTTTTGACAATGACACTACACCACCATTGATTTATGCTTTGTATCAATAAGTCATTTTTCCGTTTACAGTGTTAAGTGAATGATAACGTTAGAAGAGTATTTTTGTTAAATCACTATATTATAGTGGCTCATTGATACAAAATCGAAAAGTTATGAAGTATTGTGACATTTTCAGAATTTTCAGAATTTTTTAGTGATACAAAGATAATCTCGAAAAAAATTTAAAATTAATAAAAATATTTTTTAGTTTAATAATAATTCATATAATTATATATAGTAAATTTATATTATTATTAAATTGAAAACACATAAAATTTAACATCTAAAATCTCTCATTTTTTTGGTAGTGTGAGAACTATTCTGATGATACTATTTACGATGGCTATGTGAGGCAAAGATGTTGCTAGTAATAATAAAATTTAGAAAAATAAGAACAACAACAATAATAATCCTCTATAATTGAACGAATTTTTCACAATATGAGAAGATATATACAATAGGATTTGATATTAATAATGTAGCGAAATAATAAAATATAAATTCTTCAGAAAATCTTCACCGAGGAAATTAATTATCATTATAAAATAATAAGTGATTTATTGATAATAAAGAAACAATATCAATTAGTTTCCACATAAACACACACCTAGACCCGTCATCGCACGCCGAGCTCCCTCATCATATGCACGCCTGTCGCAGTTCCCTCATTCCACTAGTAATAGTCACGTCACGCACAACCATTAGAAATAGCATTACTACAATAGTAATTACTCTACCACAAAAAAAAAAATAAAATAAAAAAATAGAGGTTTGAAATGTTAAGTTTTGTGTGTTTTCAATTTAATAATAATATGAATTTATTATATATGATTATAAGAATAATTATTAAATTAAAATTATTATAAAATTACAAAATTTTTATATTTTATTTTTTTTAAGATTATTTTTGCACCACTAGGAAATTCTGATAATGTTACTACACCTCTTAACCTTTGGATTCTGTATCAAATACCTATTATAATGTAGTGATTTGATAAATTAATATGGCCTTATGACATCATTATTCACTTAACATCGTTAATGAACAAGTGTCTCGTTAATGAAAAAGTTCGGAAAAAATAAACCAAAGATGGTATAATGTTATTGTCAAAAATCTATAATGATTATATGTATTTTTCTTGAACTTGAGGTGGTGGAGAGATAACTTCCCTTAATTTTATCAAAATATTAAGGTTATCAACAAAGGGTGAGGTGACAGAATATAAAACTAATTAAAAAGGCATGCAGGCCGTTACATTAGCAAACAGCAGTGTCAAAAAAGATCAGCATTACTAAGGCCCCATGTGTGTGTTTGGATATGCAAGATGCGTGTTTTGTTTAATAAAATAATATTATTTTACTAATTGATTCATAAAATAATGTTATTTTATTAAACAAAACACGCGTCCGCAACGGATGTGTGTATATATATATATATATATATAATGCATTCAAATGTACATATAGAAATTGGATACCTCAGTCGACATAATTATCTAGTGTCTCTATAGTTACTGCCACCTTCCTAAAGAAAGAAACAAGCAAGCAGGTTCCATCATATAATGAGCTAGCATCTGTCTACCTACTTGGTTATGGACTGTCTTGTTCAACTGAAATCAAGTATTGGCAATTAACACCAAGCTCTTAAATTCTATTTCTTGTCACTTTCTTTTTGTTCCACCACCCAAAAATGATTAAACCCTCTACAAAAACAAACAAACAATTAGTGATAACTCCAATCCAGTACACACACACATGCATCCACGGGTATGGTATTGGTGATCATGAGTATAGTTCAACTCATGTTCAAAAGTTTGTTTAATATTTGAGAGTTGATTCAAGTTTATATTTTTAGTTCAGTAAACATACAGAAACTCAAGAATTTAGGATTGTCTCAAACTTATATTTTTAACTCAGTGATGCTTCTCGGCCAATGTGAAACTCATTTCATCAAGTAGCTAAAAGTACTTAATATATTATTAATTCCTAAATTAGAGAAAGTTAATTAAGCCAGAAGTTTATAGGGAAATACTCTTATGTCCCTGTCCAACATAGCATTTTTCGCCTAGGAGCCATTGGTAACATCGTCTTTGGGTCCTAATTGCCACCCAAGTACCAAGACAATGACGGAATGGAAAATCTAGCAACGGTCTCAAAGCATTGATAGTATTATCATATGATATTGTCAATCTTAGCTGCATGCCGTATCCTACTACAAGAGGAAAATATTTTCATTATGCAAGGACATTGACCACAAATTGTTGTACTTGTATTGTATGACTATTTCCACAACATTTCTTTTTATTTTCTTTAGTCCCATTTCTAGTGAATAACGAGGTTTATAAACAAATCTTTATGAACCGGTAATTGAT
This sequence comes from Zanthoxylum bungeanum, assembly GCA_019454045.1. Taxonomy (NCBI): domain Eukaryota; kingdom Viridiplantae; phylum Streptophyta; class Magnoliopsida; order Sapindales; family Rutaceae; genus Zanthoxylum; species Zanthoxylum bungeanum. Next base: position 184,114 of record SKCR01043255.1, read on the forward strand.
ATCTATCACGTTCTTTCTCCGGAATTTTGATATCATCGATTCTTAGTATTCGGTTTCATAATTAATTCATTTTTTGTGCTCAATTACGACACACAAAAGAGCTAGACACAAAAGATAAGAAATTGAATATTGTATTTGATGTAACCAGTTAGGAAGCTGTGTGGATCTATCACAAATCATATTCATATATAAATTAATTCATAGGATAAATTGTCCCATTTATATCTCTATCAAACAAGTGATATGCATAAAGCTCAGCAAATTCTAATTTATTATATTTAAAAGGAAAATAGCACATCGTCGAATTTGATTGAGGAATAAAACTAATTTTATATTCAGGGCAAAAACAAGACTCTTAAATCAAATAAACGTAGGCAAATCATACATTCATAGCAAGGTACGTGGTTTCGTTTTCACATGAATAAATGAAACCAGTTGGTTTGGTGGAATTGTCAAACAAGGAATAAATTTTGTAATTGTTGACGGTTGTTTTTCATTTAAAGGGTGAGATTGAGAATTACCTCTTAAACAAACCTCCCACAACTAGTGAATTTGTTTAGTTGTGGGAATTACACAATTTTGCAAGAGACAGATAATAACATATAGATAAGATTTAACGTGGTTCGGCGGAGAGTGACTTCAACCTATGTTCATGGGAGAAAATGAGATATAATTTTATTGACCTCGAGGTAATATCGGCCCGAGCTGATAACAAGGCAATTACACAAGATACAACAGAAATATCTCATCGAGTAAGGATAGCCCAATCTAATTTTCACTATGTAGTTGGGTACATGATACACTTTTCTCTCTCTATCACTAGCTTTTTTTTAGTACTCTTGCTCTCAAAATACAATATTTAGAATACAACTCAAAGGAATCTAAATTCGAAAAAAAAAAAGATACCTTCTAAATTGACTTCAACCCCTTTATATAGGTTCTAAAAACCCTTTACAACCGACCCTGATGTCACCTTATATCATATAATCATCATTGTCCCTCATAATCACTGCATCCACCGTCCCTTCTGACAACTTAGAAGCCAGTTGCTCTGCCACTGCACCAACCTATGGCGGCCCACAGCAGCCTATAACGGCTGATAGGACTCACGATTTCATGTGAATCGTTGCTTTACTACTTTCATCATTAATCTTCTAGATGTACTTCTTTTCAAGCAGGGCATACGTCATGTTGCTTTAACCTGGTCAGGTGTAATTTCGTCAAATTTGGGTCAGGGTATCCAAATCACAAGGAATACCCCAAATCAATACTTCAATATGGTTAGGTCGGGATCACTATAGCTTCATCCTCTAAAACTCTCCTTGGGGAGAGCACATCACTGCATACCAGGGTTAGGTCATTTCTTCGTTCTTCATCTAACTTTTGAGCCTTTAGACCTTTCTAACCATCTTAGTCGGGTAGTACCACAATAGGCTCGGATCCTCCGTGGGGCGTGGGATGTGAAAAACTACCATTAATATATGTCCCTTAGTTCTCGGTACCAACGAAGTCTACGAGGTGGTGTCGGAAATTTTATAAAAGATGGTAGTGCGAGCAGAATAATGTCGACCTGAAGTCCTCTTGCAGCCATTCTTTACTGAGACGCCTCTTTTGAAAATCCGCCTCGGGTCGTTTCTTTCCTATCCTTTCTCATTACATCGAGTATTTCAAGGCTTCATCGCCTCGGGGCGGGTCAACCTGTTTATTATAAAAATACTCTGTAACATCCCCCTCTAGGAGATGCTACCGGTAGAATATAGGCCGTACTATCCCCTTGCGCCTCTGACCTCTGACTCTACTCAACACTACTAATCCTATCTCATACATAAATCATCCATAGAGATCTTTGCTCAACTTAATAACATGGGATGCATCTCAAATACTCAGACTATGAACTCAACAGTACTTCATATTATAATTTTGATAATGAACACTTCTATCACAATAACATACACAATCTCTACTATATAATATGAATAACACTTGATTTTACTTAGACTCTGACTTTAATACAGCACCGACGCGACTTGGTGGACTCAAATCCTCTAGTGACTGCCATCAATATTCATCCTCTCGAGCTCGTCCTCCGATAAACCTGTAAAATAAGAAACTGAAAGTGATGGAGGGTTAGATCGTTTGAACAATCTAGTGAGTAGAAAATCAAAATGAAAACTGATTCTTTCTGAAAATTCATGGTTCTAAAAACTGAAATCCTCCTAAAAAATGTTCTTTTCTGAAATCTCATTTTATCTGAAAACTCAACTCTTCTGAAAAGCTCTTCTGAAAACTCTTTTATAAAAATCATCTTTTCTGAGAAATCTTTTCCTGGAAATCCATTTCTGAAAATCTGTTTCTAAAAATCTACATCTGAAAACTCTATATCTGAGAAACTTTATATCTACATATCTGGCGCATAGGGGCGTTACGTATCGCCATCCCCCTTACTCAAAATCTGGCACTTATGGGCGTCCCCTCGTACATAAATATCTGGTGGTCTTGGGACGTTATGTCTCGCCATCCCCCAAGCCACAAATCTGGAGTAGGGGGTGCGGATCTACGCTACCCTCCAAACTCAATATCTGGGATCTATGGGCATCAATCATCCATAGTCCTGAGCTGCGTTTGCACACGAGATTTGTATCCGTCAATTCCTTATCTGAGTCAAGTTACATACTGAAGTGGGTTTTTCCTCCATGCCTCTAAAAAATCATAAAACCCAAGTTCTAAAATCATTTCTTTCTGAAAAATAATTCTAAAAATATTTTCATTCAAACACAATTGAAAGAAATCTTGGATAACGCCTAAAGTGCTCAAACCTTATTCAAAAAAATATATAAGCAAATATAGTTTGAGAGAATGGTCCACTCACTGATTTTGGAATCTGACTGCCATTGTTTCGCTTCGTTGAAGAACTTGGGATTCCTTCCGATAATCTATAATCAGTAATCTTGGTTAGAATATAAGTCGTGAATATATTTATGAATTATACTAAGTTTCTCCATTCAACTAACTTATAACCACCGTATAATGTATCCTACTTGTGACATGTCATAATGCATGTATAAGTGTCGATATGAAACCCTTAAGGTGGCCTCTAACATCTTGAGTTTAAGCTAACATATTTAGAATATATTCATGCCTCACGTCGCGACGCTAGGCCTGGCGCGTCGCGACGCCCACACAAACAGATCCACACTGAGGGCATATTCTGCTTCGCGTCGCGATGCCAAACTCCACGCGTTGTGACACCCACCTGATCAGACCCGAGATAGTGCTTCTATCTGCTACGTGTCGCGATGCTAGCCCTATTTCAGGGCCTAAATCAAACTCTTCCAATAACAATACTCAATGCAATTCCCACCATCATACAAATACATTCACATAGGAATTCTTCCACCTTCAACATTGATAAACTAGAAACAACCTCAACCCTCAATCACTTATATACCATTAAATCTCAAAGCATCATTCCCAAATATAAAATATACACACAATGGTTTCATCACATGCTAATATCATCAAAATATTTCACAAAATGCATGCTAATGACACTTCCAATGCTAATTAAGCAATTTCAAATCCTAGGGCATGCATTGCACGAAATTGGGGCTTTGTTTTCCTTGCCCAAAAATGGAAATTAAGGAAATAAAAAGAGTTAGAAGCTTACTTTGGGAGTCTTAGAACTTGAGAATCATCAATTTTTAATCAAATCTTACATGAGGAAGAAGGAAAATTTTGAATGCCCTTTACCCTTGCTCACATTTTTGGCCTTTAGAGAAGATGAGGGAATACTGTCATTTATATAGACAATGGCTGATTTTTGTGTTATGAAATGAGTGGTTTTGATGGTGCCACATCACTCAAATCTAGGTTATTCTCGAAATTACTGTAGCATCCTTGGAATTTCATAATTTGGACCAATTCCTAATTCGAATTTGGAAATATGTTCAACTTCGAAGTTGTAGGTCTCAGTCTTAGCCTTATGAAGATATAAAATTCATAAACATCAGAGTTTGTATGAAAAATTTATGGCCCAAATATCGTGGACTGTCCGGAGTGGAACATCATATAATTTCGTATCAAAATTTTCAAAGAATTTACCAATTGTTCCCAGAGTCATTTCATTAGTGTATATGTGTTCGAACATAATTTGTATTATATATCAAACGTCCCACAATGTAACGGTAGTCGAGATCATCGGATGTTATAAATTCTCCCCCCTTAAATAGGATTCGTCCTCGAATCCTTTTTGATGCTAAACTTCTTACGACCGCCTTGGTTTGAAGATATCTGGATTCTGCTACTTTATCTTCCTTTACTTGCTTTCTACTATTCTGCTCAAGAACTCAATACTGTGTTTTCTGGGAATCTCTTATCTTAGTATAGTCTATTCGATTCTTGTCTTAACATCTGATTTATATACAATACCTCTCTTGTCATGCTTGCACATTCTTCTCCAAAGTTCGTGGGCTTTAGTGAATAATTCTTTGAATTCTTGGCTGAGAGAAAATTCCTCGTTTTCATTCCATAAAACTTCTATTGAATACATATGATACCATCAGACTATAATTATGTCCATGCATTAAAGAAAACCCATTCTAGACTTCTAGTTTATGCTCAACATTCTCCAACCCTATTCTCTGCGTGAGCTATTAGTTCTTAAATTGGCACTATATTCATGGCCAACCGTCCTATACACCTCAGTTTCACTCATGTTTGAAACCTCTTATATCTCTTGCCATGAAAACTTAATTATTAAATATCACTTGGAAATTTTGTTACCCTTTACGGTTAATGTATCACTATTGTACTTTCTTATTAGCCGGTACTTCCGAATCCCTAGAAGCACTAGTGCTTTTTATGGTTAGGATTTTTTTATCCTACTCCCATTCTGGGTGTAAATGTATAAAAGAAATAACCTTACTAGGTATTTGCTTACTGCCACATACTCGTTCTGATTCTAGTTTTCTTTCTCATAATTTAGCTATTTAACTCTCTATTTTATCCTTCACTAAGCTTTAACTGCTTATCGACTCTATTCAAGATATTAATCCTGAACAGATTCTTTGGTGATCATTCTTAATTGGCTAATAAATGTACATGCACTTGTGCTTAAACCGTATTCCCTATTATTGACTTTGTCGTCGGTGATTCGGTCCTGGTTAGAGTTCATGCTCTTTTCATACTTTACTTTCGTTGTTACTATAAATATGGTTACTATCTTTCATACCAACTTGTTCTCCATACCCGGTGACATGCTAAGATATCCTTATTTTTATTGTTTTCATAGTCTTGCTTTATCAAGTGTCGTTAATCAGGTATATGCAAATATACACAAATTTATAAATTTCATCTTTATCTGATTCCCGTTTACGTAAATTATACGTTGATAACTCACCCACTGCACTAAATGTAGCATTATAGTAAACTTATCTTCTAAATTCCATACTACACTACACATCTACCAAACCACTCATACCCGTGGCTAAAGACATCCTAAACTCGTGGTGGTTAGGTCAACTTAAACTATGGCTGGTTACTTCACATGGATTACGTGAGTTAGGACGTAATAGAACTTTAGTTTTATCCCAATACTGAGAAATCTTGTTCTTACGTACTTCTATCATCGCTTACTCAGTATTCCCTCCTATTGTCGCCACACCTCGATAGTTCCACTTCCAAACCTTTTACTTGATGTTCTTTTCATTTTCTTTTCTGCTTTATTCTAGACCTGCAACTTCAGTGATCTATGCCTTGGTATCCCTCAACGATTCATCTATTTTCTGGGAATGACTTAGGGATAACATCGAGGTCCATCTCTGCTATTGTTGTCTAACGAGGGTTGGGAGGGTGGGGGTTGATACTGAAGTCTTTCTGATTATGGTGACCTCACCAGCTACCAGTGTTATAGTTGCATATGCTGCTTATCTATCAGCCTTGGACTCCCTTGTTTACATATCTGGTGTTGGATCTCACCCTAAGGTACTTTTGCTATGATCCATCTGAATTTCCTCTCCCGATTTTACTAATGATTTATTTTCGACTATCAGTCATACTACCTCTTACTGAAAACCTCCTTAAGGTTCATGCTCTCTGAAAACCCTACCTACTTCCTCTGTTATTCTTCCTCATCTCAATTCCTTTAACCCTTTACATCTTTTCTTCTTTGAAAGCTCTATTATTTATGACAGGTTAAGGTATCATAACTAATGCTTTTGGTTCGGGTGTTACTCTCTTACTACTTTTCCTTCTCTAGCATTGTGGAGAGTTCTATATGAGTCATATAATTTACTTCTGATGGTCGTTATATGTGTCACATACTTTTGTTCTTTACTATTTCGAGCCTATACTTCCCCGAAGGCTTTCAATTTTACGATAAGGTAGGTCGTCCTTTCTAAATTCGGCTAAACGTATCGTGAGTCCCAATCACTTTATCTCATACAAAACATTACTACCTTATAATCCATATCTAGGTCTTATTGAGCTTCTTGGGTTGGCTGTCTTGCCGACTCGTAATCTGTCTATCATGTCCGATGCTATTCTTTACTTGTTCAAGTCCTTGCTAGACTCTAATTTGTGAGATAAATACTTGTTTTCCTTAGGGATCTGAGAATACACGTTTCTGTTAACTGTCTAAGTGTAGGCACTACATTTTTGCATGTAAGTCCCGATGATGAGTCTCGTATGGAGGCACTACCTCTTAAGTTGTGGAAGTCGCGGGAAATGGACGTCGGAAGGGAAGAGTCAGAAATTGACACCTTAGTGGATCTAATTCGCTTGTTTAGCTTCAGGTTCGATTGTTGGACCTCCGTTTCAAACCATACACCAAGCCCACCAAAATAAGCCAAAGCCCACACCCAAACCCTAAAGCCACCAATCACAAAACAAAACAATTCCATCAACAAAGCCACCAGTCACAAACAAACAAATCACACAATCACAAAACCCCATTCCTTCACCTCACGCACATGCCTCACCCAAACACAAAGCAACAAAAAACCCAAGCAAGACCAATGAATGCCCATAATCCCCACGTAACAAAAACACATGAGCCCATGCATGCATTATTCAAACACCCACACTAGCCATACACAAGAAGCCATCATAAGCCTAACCGCCCCCATCTCATTTACTAAGCCTCACAAACACAAACCAACAAATAATTACCTCCCCAATCAATGCACCTACTCCCTTAGACCTCTCCACTATAAAAGACAAACCCTAGGCACGTCCCTCGGCTGGGTTCTCTACGCACGCTACAACCCTCAAAGCAGACCACTCAGCCCTTCCATCTCTCTCAACCCTCACTCTCGGCCTCTCCTCACACCATGATCAGACCCTGAACAAACCCTAAACACTCAACCCCCCAATCTCATCCCACAGCCGTCACCAAAAACAACAGAACTATATAAACCCTAAACATTCACGCGGGGAGGGGGGACACTGATTCAAGCCAATAACAAAAAAATGAAACCCTAAACTCTCCTCCCTTATCTTCATCATCAACTCACGCACATATTCACACAGCTCGGGTACAACACATACTGCCTCCTTCAACACTCACCTCACGCCATCAGCCTTTATCCATCAGCCACTCTTTCACGCCCATACACTGCTACATATCCCTCCAGACCACACGTATCCTCCTTTCTCTTCTCTCATTCACGTAAGCAGCCTCTAACCCTCATGTAACAAGACATTGCCCTAACTAGCCCATGTCAATGCCTCAAATCCTCATCATCAGCCCTTAAGTATCAACGCCCATTCGGCAAGCCTTCATCACGTAACAACCCCATCCAACTCAGCCACCAAATTCACATCAATAACCTCAAATCAACACACTCCATCACGTCTCTATGCCCTGAACATAGCAAGCCCCTATCACCCTCGCAAAGACTCACCTTCAAGTTACAAGACAGCCCATAATCATGCATGAACAAACAGCCACCAAGTCCACTCCTTGACCGACACCTAGCCCTCACTCAACAGCAGTTGACCGTGAGAAACAAGCCAAATAGCCATGAAAACCAGCTTCACACAGCCCCTTCAACGCGCACAGCACACCCTCCCTGACCAGCAACTTCACGCGCAAACACTGCCCTTGCATGCAGCCCATGCACATGTAAAAACAGGCCTGGAACGCATGCAAAATAAACAGCCAACAAGCAGCAACCTCACCGACATAACCAAGCAAAAGTTGACAGCCATTAACCGACCAAAAAAGTCCAGAAAAAGTCTCCAAATTGCACCTTCAAATAGCCTGAAACAGTGACCAAAACACACCTCAAAACAACCCCATAACTGAACAATAATCGGCACCAAAAACAGTCAAAATCGAGATAGAAAACTGCCCCAAAAACCATCCCAGAACCAATCCAAAAATAGCCTGAAAATAGTGAGTAAAAACAGAGAAAATAGCGAGCGGAAACCACGAGTGAAAATAGACAAAACAGCAAAAACAACGAATCAGTGAAAACAGTGGAAATAGTGAACCAGTGGAAATAGTAGAAACAGTGGACCAGTGAAAATAGCAGAAATGATAACCCTTCCGACACCGTGAAACGCACTCCCGAAAAGCGACTTAAAAGGTAAGACCTGAGGGCACCCTTTATTATATTTTATTTTGTTGTCCCGGATACGGCATGCTCGGTTGACGTGGAATACGTCCAGCCGGGTATGCGAGGTCCTCATTGAGAACGACAAAATTCCTTGGTCCCATGTTTATTCCACATATATTAATTTAATGTAATCATGAGATTGCATGTTTTCCGTTATTCCGACTTATTTTTAAAGCATACAAACTTAGATATAAGAGTTACTTTTATGAATGTGAATTAGATATAAGTTATTTTTGAATATATATGTCGCGTAGACTCGGTTAAGTTATTGCACAAATCATTTCATTACAAGTGGCATAAGTAAGGGACTATTCCGAACCCAACGGTTTGAGGTCTTCCCTTGCGAGGGGTGAGTGCGGCCTTAAATCATTTTCCCGGTTCACACCGGGTGGCGACTCCATGTTATTTCTCCGGTTTAGTCCCCCGCGGGCTACTCCGTACTCCCAACCGAGCCACGAGCCCGGAACAGCGTCGCCCATTTCTGTGTCCTACACTAAGTCCAACGATAGTCTAATTGGGTGCCTATACACTTACTTGGGTCGGAACAACTGGATAGAAAAGTTATCACTAGTGTTGTTAGAATCCGCGTCAACTACTCTAAGTCTTAAGGTTTTCATAACTCTTACCAACTATGTTGAGGTTTCCATTTACGTTAATACCTTCGCGCTATGTTATCTATATGTTTGTATGCATTGAAATCACTTATTACTTCCTGCATCCTATCTCTTAGCTCTAAGCCATACTGCTGAGGCTATTTGGTGGTTCTTTTTTATGGGCTACTTTCTAGATTCCTACCATTTTACTCTTGCTATACTTTGTAATTATACCTTTTTAATTCTTATTGTTCGTACTGGTACTCTTATTAACTCTGAATATCTCCATTCTTTCGGGTCCATCATTTTTAAACCTACGCGGATTTGTAATGGCATTGGTCTGATCTATGGATTTCTACTATGTTTGGTCTATTTTGGGGACTTATACTAGTACCTCAAGCCTCGTGCTGACTTGCCTAGATTCTTGAACTATACTAGTGTAGGCACTGCATTTTTGCATATAAGTCCCGATGATGAGTCTCGTATGGAGACACTACCTCTTTAATTGTGGAAGCCGCGAGAAACGGACGTCGGAAGGGAAGAGTCAAGAATTGACACATTGTTGGATTTAATTCGCTGGAGTAGCTGCGGGTTCGCTTGTTGGACCTCCGTTTTAAAACACACCCATAGCCCAAAACCCCGCAAGTCACACACCAAGCCCATTAAATCACATCCAAATAATTAAAACATTTAAAACAAAAAACACAAATTAAATTAAATCAAATTAAATTAAATCCAATTAAATTAAATTAAATCTCATTCCTAAATTAAATAAATCAAATTAAATCACCTTCCTAATTAAAAAAAATCCATTTCCTAAACTAAAACAAATCACATTCCCTAATTAAAAGATACAAATCAAATAAAATCAAATCACTTCCCTAATTAAAAGATTTTTCCTTATCACATACTAATTAAAAGATATCCCCATTAATACACAAATCCTTTCCCTATTCACACAAGGTAAACCCATCCCTTTTCCTATAAAAAGAACCTTTAACCCAACCTTTCAAACCCTGGCTGATTCTCACAAAAATCCGTTTAAGGAAAGCGATTTTGACGTTCAGCTGCCATATTTCATAAATGAAACATGTAGCATTAGCAAGCATTATCCAAATGGATTTAACCATGACAACGAGTTAAAAGGTTTCGTCGTAATCGACACAATGTTGATAACGATACCTTTTCGCTACAAGTCTAGCTTTGTACGTTGGTATGTTGTCATCCATGTATGTATTCCTTGAAGACTCATATAGTACCAATAGGCACAATGCCTTTCGGTACAACAACCAGTGTCCAAACTTGGTTGGTATCATGGATTCCATTTCGGACTTCATGGCCTTTTTCCATAATTGGGAGTCGATACCTTGTATCACTTCCTCATACGTAGTCAGTTCATCTTCCTCAATAAGATTGACATCATCATGAGGTGAGATCAGAAAACCCATACCTCCCGGTTGTTTTCTGACTCTCTCCGACTTATGCGGTTCTTATGTATTCGAATATTGTGGTAAAGTTTCATCCTTGATGAACTGTTTTGTGTTCCGTTAAAGAATCGGTGTCTGGAACAGTATTACTCCGATTTCATCGAGTTTTACTTTCCTCCCACTTACCACTGCATATAGGTTTTCCTCTTAGGAAAACCGCATGGAGAGCAACAATTAAATTGTTCTCTTGTGAGTTGTATAAGTACTATACTTTGGTTACCCTAGGATAACCTACAATTATGCACTTATCTGATTTGGGTTCTAGTTTGGTATCATCCAAGCTTATGCCCAGCATTCCCAAATCTTCAGGAATAAGAAAACCCGTTTCTTTCCTGTTCATATCTAATATGAAGTCTGTCAAACAGATTTTTATGGAACGTTATTCAAAATAAGTTTTGCACTGTTTAAAGCTATCCCGAGAAGGAAAATGGTAGCTCAGAGCGACTCATGATTAACCTTACTATGTCCAACAGGTTCGGTTTTTCTCATTCGGACACACACCGTCAAATTGAGGTGTTCCGTGAAGAGTCCACATTGAAAGAATACTATACTCTTTCAAGTAATTGAGAAACTTATTGCTTAAGTATTTTCCACTACGGTCTAACTGTGACAGTTTTATACTTTAGCCGATCTGTCTGTCTACTTCGTGTCGAAACTCTTTGAATTTTATTAAAATTTTCCGATTCGTGTTTCACAAGGAACACTGTAGGCACTGCATTTTTGCATATAAGTCCCGATGATGAGTCTCGTATGGAGACACTACTTCTTTACTTGTGAAAGCCACGGGAAACGGACGTCGGAAGGGAAGAGTCAAGAATTGACTTTATTGTTGGATTTAATTCGCTGGATTAGCTTCGGGTTCACTTGTCGGACCTCCGTTTCAAAACACACCCTTAGCCCAAAAACCCATAAACCACTCACCAAGCCCACACATCATTAAACCAAACACCCAAGCCCACCAAATGGACCAAAGTCACGCCCAAACAAGACCCTAAGCTACACGCCCAAACACATTCCCAAATAACAAAAATCATATTAAACACATGCATAAATCAAGCCAAATCCCCTTCTTAAATTAAATAAATCCCATGGATCCCTTGCCTAATTAAACCAAATCATATCCCTAACTAAAAGAGAATAAATCAAATTAAATCAAATCACTTCCCTAATTAAAGAGTTCCATATCACATACTAATTAAAAATATCTCCCTTTAATGCACAAATCTTTCTTCTTCTCAAACAAGGAAAGCCCCCATCCCTTTACCTATAAAAAGAACCATTCACCAATACATTAAACCCCTAGCTCATTCACACATAATCACACAAGAAACAACCCTCATTGCCGTCCAACATACACCCACCCCCCTAAAACCCTCAATTGCCGTGACCAATATCCCCACAAACAACCTGCACACATGCGTACCTTTTGCCCACAAACAGCCAGCCCATTCACGCATCAATTGACTACCATTCATACATCAAAACTACCTCACGCCCATAGCCTTAAATCACACGCACGCCACCTGCCCCTCGTACTTAACACCCTCACGCACCATAAGCCACATGCCCCTGGCACTTAACCACCTCACGTCATCAGCCATTGCCCATATCTGCGCATTCTGCTGCATCCTGCCCCCTCACGTCATCACCCATTGCCCACATATGCGCGCCTAGCCACTTAACCTCAGCGCATCATCACCACTCTCATAAAATAAACGCAAATCAACGACTAAAATCCCTCTGAAGCAGCCGCTTATTACCTCACAAATAGACTTAAAATGCCGCATATAACCCCTTCCCTGCCTAGCCAAAACAGCCGCATATTAACGCCCACTACAACCCCAGTTTGCCCGCAAATTTAACCCTTGAAAACACCCCAAACAGTCCCAAAACTGCACTAAGAAACTGTCCAAAAACTACCCAAATAGTAACAAAAACCCGCACCCCCTAGCCCTCCAAAAAAACCCCGTAAAACAGTCCCATAAAATACCAAAATAGTGACTAAAAAAATAGCCAAAACAGCAGCGAAACAGAGTGAAAACAGTAGCCCAAACAGTGAAACAGCGAGGAAAAATGTTGGATTAGTGAACTAGAAGAGTTGTGGAGCATCAACCCTTCCGACGGCCGTGTAACGCACTTTCGAGAGACGGCAAAAGAGGTTAGACATGAGGGCACCTTTTTATTTATTATCTTTCGTTTCTTTTATTTTTTTTAATATATTATAGCATGAGAGTCGTTTGTTGAGGCATGATGTGAATTTTGGATGAGCGGAATATGTGTTCCCTTTTGTGGTATATCGGATGGAAACTCAGACGTAAATTTCGTAGCCGAATCCGAATGGATTGGTAGCGGTCTGCACTCAGGATACAATGCCACGTACCACTCGAGAGACACACGTATTTCATTTCATCCAAACTTGTATTTGAGCATGATTAGGTTGCTAGTCCGTTATTTATTATTAAAGCATGATTAGTTTAGTATATTGTTTATTTTTAAGCATGATTATGTTATTTCTTTATGCGTGATTTAGTTATTTAATTTTGCATTAGTGATTTAGTTTATGTTTATGTCGAAGAGTTACTTATTTGTTCTTTGTGTTGGATGATTCAATATGCTCATTGTGTGATATCATATGTTTACCGTTATAATGACTTATTTTTCAAAGCATGCGAACTTAGTCATAGGATTTATGTTGATGAATATGGACTAGATCTAAGTTACCTTTGAGCATACATGTTGAGTATATCCAGTTAAGATATTGCACAAATCACATCATTACAAGTGACATTAAGTAAGGGACCATTCCGAACCCAACGGTTTGAGGTCTTCCCTTGCGATGGGTGAGTGCGGCCTTAAATCTTTGTCCCGGTTCACACCGGGTGGCGACTCCATTTTGTTTCTCCAGTTTAGTCCCCTGCGGGTTACTCCGTGCTCCCAACTAGGCCGCGAGCCTAGAGCATGCGTCGTCAAATTCTGTGTCCTACAGTCTGGTGACTCCACTGGGGATAGAGAATCGGCCCCAAAATAATATCATGTAATGATTGTGATTTGTACTTTAGTTAATCATGTCTAACATGGGTTGAAAAGGGTTTAATCAAAGGCACTTTTGAGGCTAGGTAATGGTTTGGTGTCTTCCTTCATTCACTACCTTTCTATAAGGAAAAGCTGTGAAGGCACCTAGATAATCATGCACTTGTAGCTTATTATGATGGACTATTTTGGAGGACTTGTTGTTTATTCCTGGCACCAAGGAGATTAGAGCCTAAGAGGCTTGGGTTTCTAAGAGAGTTCGCTTCGCCCTCCCTCTAGGGAATCTACAATGGGAAATCAATTTGACAGTCAGTCACACACCATAACTCATTGACACGTACCGTAAAGTATAAAAAAGGTGTGCTCACTTGGTCGCTTGAACCCTTGAGTGGGGAGTCCTAGTTGTGGGCAATCCTTCGTCAGCGAGAGCCTTTGTCTGCACTCCCGTAAACCCATGTGTGAACCTTAGTCGTAGAACTAGTAGAAATTATTCTTTATGTTTATGTTTAGGACCATCGTCATTTGGATTCAGTTGGACCTTTTGTCATAAGGTACGGGCTTGTTGGGCCATTTAAACTGGGATGAGTATGTACTTTATGGAAATTGGGCCAAAAGCTTCTGAAATGCCGATGGGCCATTCTATGTTTAGGCCTTTTATCATTTGAAGTTGTTTAGCCATGTTATTGCAAAGTGTAAATCTGTTGGGCCTTTTCAACTGGGACTGGGCAAGTTTTCACCTCGCAATAGTACGATTGAATGCTTTAAAAAGATAATGGGCCGACTTATATATTACATGCATCGCACGCATCTCATGCATCTCATGCATACATGCATCATGTTAACCCCTGTGTCTAAAAGCCATCATAGATATCCGTTGGGTTAGAGAAAAAAAAAGATTTGTCAAGATGAGTTTAGCAAACATGGATATCGGGAAAAGGAAGTTGAGAAACAGAAAATTTTTACGGCAAGGATAGAAAGACCATGGTGAGCCCAAAAAAAAAGAAAAAAAAAAGAGAAAAAAAAGAAAAAAATTTGTTGTTTGTTTTTAGTCCTTGATAGTTAGACATAAGTCCAATGATGAAATTGTTTACTTTAGGGAGAAATCTTAGAAACGATAAACCCTTGACGTGTTTTTATCTGATACTTTGAGTAATTGATCTATGTTAGACTCGCAAGCACTTGATTATGGTTCTTAGCAGTGAAAACCTGAGTAGTTAGCAAAGTGACTAGTCGAAGAAATTGTAGGTCGGTGAATGACCGTTTGCTTAGATGTCTATCTTGATTTGCTTATGTTATGATGTGTGGTATGGTTGAAAATGAAAGAAAAGTCTCTAAAGAAAAGAATTGAACAACCTATAACCGATAAGCGTGAAGCTACCTATGGGCGAGTATTAGGACCACCATGAGGAGAAATGCTACCTTAAAGGGTCAGTGTGTTGAAAAAAAAAGAAGAAAGAAAAAAAAGGGAAAAAGAAAAGAAAGAAAAAAGAAGTTCAAAATGAAAAAGAAAAAAAGAAAGAGATAAAAGAGAAATAAAACCATACCACATTGAGCACAGAAAAGCAACTGCAGGCATAATTGAGACATCTAGGTTGGTTTGACCCATCGATCCCAATTTTTTGACGAAATCATTGAGTTGGCTCACCTGGGGATGAATCTGCAAAGGAACCTTTGCACACACACACTTTGAGTCTGGCTTAGATCATTATTCAAAGACTTGGATTTGAGTTGCGTTGAATGTTTTGAAGGTTCTCTGGTTTCATTACTGAGCATTCTTTGAAGGCAATAACATGTGTAACTATTAGGACTATTTCGTAGAATGTGATATAGTATGATGATATGGAATGCCACATCACGTGGTTCACCTTGACCTATTACAAGTAGTGAAGAGCGGAAAGCTAAATCAAGACTGGGGCGACCAATCTACTACCCCACACAAATAAGGGAAACAACGAGATCTCGAGCCATGAGACAATGAGAACCAACCAATCACCAGAAGAGAACTGGCAGAAGGAAATTGCAAGCAGACCCAGGGGGCGACCAAAGACTTTTGTAGGCAAGAAGCATTTGTTAGACAATTATGACCCATAGCGTCACTGTTTGTAAAAGACATTGTGTTTTTTGTACTAAATTAACTATGTAGTAATGAAATTTCCTTTTACCATTTCGTAATTTATTTACTTTGATATAGAAATCGTAGAAGTCCTTATGATTAGTTCCGGATTGAGATGATATAAGACAGTATCAATCCATAAAGGTTTAATCATTAAATATCCCTAGTCGTAGTATTATCGAGACTGGACATCGATAATGCGGAATAGACTAGTATTGCATTTGTGCGCGTTGTGAGGGCATAACGGCACAGTTCTCAATGTTTAAGTATTGGATACTTATGCAAGTGCGATATGAGGTTGTGTTTTTACCGATGGTACGGAAAACATCTTCGCTCTGGAGAGACCCCCGCAGAATCCCATTGGTAGTGTGTATATGTGTTTATGGGAGTCCGCTTCAGGGTAGGTGTATTTGGTCTTAACTTGAGACTTGCATCGCTAGTACTTGCGACAATCGGTAAACTTTCGTTTTGGTCGTCCAGGGCTTTAACAGGTTCTGTGTGCGCCTCTTCTAGGTTTATTGAGAATCGTAGTGTATTGGATGTGATGTCAAGATGGAAGTATCACTTCAGACATATGGAGATGATGATCACGCAGGGATTCAGAACCAGTTCTCTATAGTGTTGCAACCATCGAGATAATATGACAAGGTCATGATTATCCGATTCAAAGAGACTAGTTTCATGATATCCGATATGTGCTTCGTACGGGGCAGACACTATTCCAGCCCCGGGCCTTGCACGTGACATCAGATACTGGATCGCGATACGCAATACTACGTATACTACGCCTGACATATATTATATATTTCAGTAAGAATATTTCTGGAGAATTGGGTAGGCACGGTGCTTTGCTAGAAGCCAACCATGTCTTGTAAATCGGTAAGCACGTGGTACGAGGTACTTACTTTATCAGATAGTCCGATAACCGGATTTACTGCCAACATATCCAGAGATCTCTTGGGTCGCTTCCCAAAGATTCACCGATGACAGTTGACTTAAATTAATCTGGGATTAATATAGAAGAGAGAGAAAATTAATCTGGGATTAATTAGGACTTTATTTAATCTGGGATTAAATGTGTTCGGTAGAGAGAGAACGCGATTAATTTGGAATTAATCGGTAGAATAAATTTAATAGTTAAATTTGATTTTTCTATTTAATTTATTTAATGGGCTAAAATTAGTATATCGGATATATTAATACGAATTGGATTTCGTTACGAAATTAAAGTCGGACTTTAATACGAATGAACGAATTAATTTCATTAAATAGATTTAATTATGTAGCGACGGAAGTTCGTTTAATCGGATTAAACCGAACCGAACCGCGGCAAATGTTCGTAGAGATATTTGAATTTTGAATTCAAATATGTGGGGGCCATGTGTGGTAGGTGTACCTACCACCCCACTACCTTGTTTTGCTTTTTGAAAAACATTTACCCACACCTACCAAGTTTAGGGTAAAAGTGAAATGGTTTTACCAAAAGGTGAATAACAAAAAGCTCTCTACACTTTTGTAACAAAAACTTTTCATTAGATGAAAAATTGAAAAACCCTAGAGAACTCCCTAAGGCTTGGCCGAATTCTACTACTCCTTTTCTCTCTTGGATTTGTTTTCAAATCAACAAAAGCTAGCACTTTGGAAGTTGACAAAGGTGATAGGGAAACTACTCAAAAGCTTGGAATCATCAAAAGGTTGGAACTTGGAGTTCATCCTCTCAAAAATTTTAAAGCTCTATCCATTCATTGTAAGTTTATTCCGCACCTTATAATGATCATATTATTTGTTTTTCATGCTTATTAGATCCTATGAATGTTCTAGGAACACTAACAGCACTGAAGAGCACATGGAAGACCTAACCCATCAGAATAGGAAACACATTCATGCATGCATGCATTCACGTCATATACACGCAATCTTTGTCTTGTTTTTGTTCACAGGTTTTAAAGAAAATGGGAAAGCAACAAATACAAGCCATCCAGAAACAGCAACATAGCATCATCAGTTTCGGGAATGAATCCCAGGGTCGAGGCCCATATCAATATCAGTCTAGGGCGAGGCCCACATCAGTATTAGTCTAGGGGCGAGACCCACATCAATATCAGTTTGGGGCGAGGCCCATATCAGCACCAGTTTAAGGTTGAGTCCCAGGGTCGAGGCCCACATCAGTATCAGTTTGGGGCGAGGCCCATATCAGCATCAGTTTAGGGATGAGTCCTAGGGTCAAGGCCCACATCAGTTTCAGTTTTGGGGATGAGTCCCAGGGTTGAGGCCCACATCAGTTTCAGTTTTGGGGATGAGTCCCAGGGTCGAGGCCCACATCAACATCAGTTTGGGGCGAGGCCTATATCAGCATCGACTTAGGGATGAGTCTCAGGGTCGAGGCCCACATCAGTTTCAGTTTTGGGGATGAGTCCCAAGGTCGAGGCCCACATCAGCATCAGTTTGGGGATGAGTCCCAGGGTCGAGGCCCACATCAGCATCAGTTTGGGGATGAGTCCCAGGGTCGAGGCCCACATCAGTATCAGTTTTAGGGATGAGTCCCAGGGCCAAGGCCCACATCATTAGCAGCTTTGGGGATGAGTCCCAAGGTCGAAGCCCACAATCAACAGCTCGGGAACAAAGCCCATAGTCTGCACATGTCGAGAAAAAATCCCACATTTAGAAAGTTGGGGAACAAAGCCCACATTCAGAAAGTTTGGGAACAAAGCCCACAGTCAACACAGTTCGGGAATAAAGCCCAGGGGAACAAGCCCACATTCAGTACAGCTCGGGAACAAAGCCCACAATCAATTCAGTCCGGGAGTAAAGCCCACATTCAAAACAGCTCGGGAATAAAGCCCTATCTTAACACAGTCCGGGAACAAAGCCGAGGGGAATAAAGCCTTATCTTAACACAGTTCGGGAACAAAGCCAGGGGATAAAGCCCTATCTTGACACAGTTCGGGAACAAAGCCCAGGAGAACAAAGCCCACAATCTACATAGTTCGGGAATAAAGCCAACAATAAACACAGTTCGGGAACAAAGCCCAGGGGAATAAAACCCACTCTCAACACAGGTCGACAATAAAGCCCAGGGGAACAAAGCCCTCTCTCAACACAGTTCGAGAATAAAGCCCTATTTCAACACAGTTCGGGAATAAAGCCCAGGGGACAAAGCCCACTATCAACACAGTTCGGGAATAAAGCCCAGGGGAATAAAGCCATATTTCAACAAAGTTCGGGAACAAAGCCCACTCTCTACACAGTTCGGGAATAAAGCCCAGGGAACAAAGCCCACTCTCAACACAGTTCGGGAATAAAGCCCAGGGGAATAAAGCCCAATTTCAACACAGTTCGGGAACAAGACCCACGGGAACAAGACCCACAATTAGGAACAAGACCCGCAGCTAAATTTGGGAATAAGACCCACAATAAGGAATAAGACCCTCATCTCAATTCGAGAACAAGACCCTCACCTCAATTCGGGAACAAAACCCTCATCAGTAACGGTTCGAAAATGGACCATCACATCAGTAACGGTTTCAAATGGACTATCACATCAGACGCCAAAAATGGCACTACGGGTATGGAGATACACATCATCAGCACTTCGAGTATGGAGATACACATCATCGGCACTCTGGGTATGGAGATATTACTGCGCGACACTCTGGGTATGGAGGCGCAACCGCGACACCTCGGGTATGGGGTTTAGCATGCCAGGTACGACACTCCGAGTATGGAGATATTACTGCGACACTCCGGGTATGGAGATATTTCAATGACGCCTCGGGTATGGGGTTTAGCACGCCAGGTACGGCACTCAGACACAACTGTGACACTCTAGGTATGGAGATGCAATCGCGACACCCTAAGTACGGGGTTTAGCACGCCAGGTACGACACTCAGACACAACTGCGACACTCTAGGTATGGAGACGCAATCGCGACACCCTAGGTACGGGGTTTAGCACGCCAGATACGGCACTCAGACACAACTGCGACACTCTAGGTATGTAGATGCAATCGCGACACCCTAGGTACGAGGTTTAGCACGCCATGTACGGCACTCCGGGTACAGAGATATCACTGCGGCACTCTAGGTATGGAGACGCAATTGCGACACCTCGGGTATGGGGTTTAGCACGCCAGGTACGGCACTCCGGGTATGGAGACATCACTGCGACACCCTAGGTACGGGGTTTAGCACGTCAAGTACGGCATGTGGATTATTGTGGACTACCGTGACACCCTAGGTATGGGGTTTAGAACGTCAGGTACGGCATGTGGACTATTATGGACTACCGCGACACCCTAGGTATGGGGTTTAGCACGTCAGGTATGGCATGTGGACTATCGTGGACTATTGTGGACTACTGCGACACACTAGGTACGGGGTTTAGCATGCCAGGTATGGCATGTGGACTATCGTGGACTATTGTGGACTACCGCGACACCCTATGTACGGGGTTTATCACGCCAGGTACGACATGTGGACTATCCTGGACTATTGTGGACTATTATGGACTACCGCGACACCCTAGGTACGAGGTTTAGCACGCCAGGTACGACATGTGGACTATTGTGTACTACCGCGACACCCTAGGTACGAGGTTTAGCACACCAGGTACGGAATGTGGACTATTGTGTACTATTGTGGACTACCGCGACACCCTAGGTACGGGGTTTAGCACGCCAGGTATGGCATATGGACTATCGTGGACTATTGTGGACTACCGCGACACCCTAGGTACAGGGTTTAGCACGCCATGTACGGTATGTGGACTATTGTGGACTACTGCGACACTCTAGGTAGGGGTTTAGCACGCCAGGTATGGCATGTGGACTATCGTGGACTATTGTGGACTATTATGGACTACCGCGACACCCTAGGTACGAGGTTTAGCACGCCAAGTACGGCATGCGGACTATTGTGGACTATTGTGGACTACTGCGACACCCTAGGTACGGGGTTTAGCACGCCAGGTACGATATGTGGACTATTGTGGACTATTTTGGACTACCGCGACACCCTAGGTACGGGGTTCAGCACGCCAGATACGGCATATGGACTATCGTGGACTATTGTGGACTATCGCGACACCCTAGGTACGGGGTTCAGCACACCAGGAATGGTACATCATCAATTCAGTTCATAGCAACAGGCAAGCCAGGTGGCAGCTGGCGAGCCAGGTAAGTGAAAATACATTGCTTAACTTTGATAGGATTGTCACTGTTACACACTGCACAAGTCCCATCAAAGTGGGGGCGACTGTAGGCACTGCATTTTTGCATATAAGTCCCGATGATGAGTCTCGTATGGAGACACTACCTCTTTAATTATGAAAGCCGCGGGAAACAGACGTCGAAAGGGAAGAGTCAATAATTGACATTATTGTTGGATTTAATTCGCTGGATTAGCTTCGGGTTCGCTTGTCGGACCTCCGTTTCAAAACACACCCTTAGCCCAAAAACCCATAAACCAATCACCAAGCCCACACATCATTAAACCAAACACCCAAGCCCACCAAATGGACCAAAGTCACGCCCAAACACGACCCTAAGCTACACGCCCAAACACATTCCCAAATAACAAAAATCACATTAAACACATGCATAAATCAAGCTAAATCCCCTTCCTAAATTAAATAAATCACATGGATCCCTTGCCTAATTAAACCAAATCATATCCCTAACTAAAAGAGAATAAATCAAATTAAATCAAATCACTTCCCTAATTAAAATATTTACTTATCACATACTAGTTAAAAATATCTTCATTTAATGCACAAATCATTCTCCTTCTCAAACAAGGAAAGCCCTCATCCATTTACCAATAAAAAGAACCCTTCACCAAAACATTAAACCCCTAGCTCATTCACACATAATTCACACAAGAAACAACCCTCATTGCCGTCCAAACAATACCCCCATAAAACCCTACATTGCCATGACCAATATCCCCACAAACAACCTGCACACCTCCGCACCTTCTACCCACAAACAGCCAGCCCATTCACGCATCAATTGACTACCATTCATGCATCAAAACTGCCTCACGCCCATAGCCTTAAATCAACACGCCACCTGCCCCTCGTACTTAACACCCTCACGCACCATAAGCCACCTGCCCCTTGCACTTAACCCCCTCACGTCATCAGCCCTTGCCCATATCTGCACACTTCCTGCCCCCCTCACGTCATCACTCATTGCCCACATCTGCGGGCCTAGCCACTTAACCTTAGCACATCATCACCACTCCCATAAAATAAACGCAAATCAACGCCTAAAATCCCTCTGAAGCAGCCGCTTATTACCTCACAAAGAGACTTAAAACTGTCGTATATAACCCCTTCACTGCCTAGCCAAAACAGCCGCATATCAACGCCCACTACACTGCCCAAAACTACAGAAAATTGTACCAACTCCACTACCCAGTTTGCCGCAAATTTAACCCTTGAAAAAACCCCAATAGTCCCAAAACTGTACTGAAAAACAGTCCAAAAACTGCCCGAAACAGTAACAAAAACCGCACCCCTTAACCCTCCAAAAAACCACAAAACAGTCCCATATATTACCAAAAATAGTGACTAAAAAAATAACAGCAAAATAGCAGTGAAATGGAGTGAAAACAGCAGTCCAAACAGTGAAACAGCAAGGAAAAACATTGGATTAGTGAACTAGAAGAGTTGTGGAGCATCAACCCTTCTGACGGCGGTGTAACGCGCTTTCGAGAGACGACAAAAGAGGTTAGAACTGAGGGCACCTTTTTATTTATTATCTTTCGTTTCTTTTATTTGTTTTAATATATTATCACATGAGAGTCGTTTGTTGAGGCATGATGTGAATTTTGGATGAGCGGAATATGTGTTCCCTTTTGTGGTATATCGGATGGAAACTCGGACGTAAATTCCGTAGCCAAATCCGAATTGACGGTAGTGTGGTCTGCATTCGGGATACAATGCCACGTACCATTCGAGAGACACACATATTTCGTTTCATCCAAACTTATATTTGAGCATGATTAGGTTGCTAGTCCGTTATTTATTATTAAAGCATGATTAGTTTAGTATATTGTTTATTTTTAAGCATGATTATGTTATTTCTTTATGCATGATTTAGTTATTTAATTTTGCATTAGTGATTTAGTTTATATTTATGTCGAAGAAGTTACTTATTTGTTCGTTGTGTTGGATGATTCAACATGCTCATTGTGTGATATCATATGATTTCCGTTATAATGACTTATTTTTCAAAGCATGCGAACTTAGTCATAGGATTCATATTGATGAATGCGGACTAGATCTAAGTTACCTTCGAGCATACATATTGAGTAGATCCGGTTAAGATATTGTACAAATCACATCATTACAAGTGACATTAAGTAAGGGACCATTCCGAACCTAACGGTTTGAGGTCTTCCCTTGCGAGGGGTGAGTGCGGCCTTAAATCTTTGTCCCGATTCACACCGAGTGGTGACTCCATTTTGTTTCTCTGGTTTAGTCCCCCGCGGGCTACTCCGTACTCCCAACTAGGCCGCGAGCCTAGAGCATGCGTCGTCAAACTCTGTGTCCTACAAACACATAACCATAATGCGATGCCACATCCGTAAAGGTTACGAAGTATTCATATCCACCTCTAGCCTGACTAGATATGGGCCCACTTACGTCACTATGAACAAGGGCTAACAGATCGATGGAACTTGTTCTTTTACCAAGTAAAAGGTATTTTAGGCACTTTGCCTAATAAACTAGATTCGTAGACATTATTTGAATAGAATCAAATTTGTCCTAGTACCCACTCGTCGAAAGTGTGGATATACGAGTCTTGTTTAATGTGTCCCAGACAACAATGCCATATATAAGTCTCAACTGATTAATTCAGTTTGTGATATTTGTTTGTCATGTTATACATTTGAGATTCATTTATATTCAAAATATAAATACTGTTATTCACATCTAATGTGTTTATCTCAATATCATCTTTATAAAATAAAACACTTTAGTATTCTAGAATATAAAGGTATACCCGCAACGAGTTATACTCTGATATAGAGATAATATTTCTAGTCAAACTAGTTACATTGTAACTGTTTCCTAATTTAAGTACATACCCAAAAGGTAGTTCCTAAAGTTAGGTTTCTACGGTTAAAACAGCGACTGTTGTCCCATTTCCGATTCGCAGATCAATCAGATATGAAGTCAGTATCCAGCTAATCAGCAGATTTCGCACATCAGTACATATATATGTACAACACTTAGTATCAAAAATTCAATTTTTGAAACTAATAGCGAACATGTTTATGAAAAACATACTTGAAGCCGAAGCCTTGCTCCGCCTTCACTTCCTTCATGTCTGCCTTGTCCATACAGTAGTCACACTTACAGTGACCCCGTTTGCCACAGTTTAGGCAGACATCTTGGGATATGTCATTTGTCTTCCCAGAAGACTGTGATGATTTTGCCTTTGCCCCTTTTAGAAGCTCTGGCTCTGCCACCTAGAGCATAGCCATCAACTCTTCAAGAGTTTTCTCTTGGTTCACAATGAACCTGCCCCAGCTTTCGGGTAGAGACTATAAGATCAAATCTTTGGTTAATCTCGGCCACGTAGGTAATGCCCAGCTAACCTAGCTTATCGATGTCAGTAATCATCTGTGACACCTTGTGCTCGACAGATGTACCCTCTGATATACGTGAGAAAAAAAGCTTCTTTTGCAATTCGTTCTTCTAAGATCTAAGAATAGATCTATGAAGATATTTAATTTAAACATCATATTACAATGATCTAATCCTTAATTTTGACGACGGAATTAAAGTGTCATTGCATCTAGCATAAAGGATTGAGCACTAAAGTTATCACCACCATGAGTCATCCAAAACTCATGCTCTACTATTTGCTCAACTTCGGGCTCAGACCCAAGAAACCTCTATCAAATAGAATAACTTCTTAGTTCCCAGGACTATCCTGAGGTTCTATTCCCAATCTGAAAATTAAAGCCACTTAAAGACATTTTTCACCTAGGATTATGTTTTAAATGCTAATCTTTCAGTTATCTTGATTCCAATAGTCCAACTATCGAATCAACGATTTCGGGTACTATTGAATATAATGATTACTATAGTCTAACTATATAATCAACTATAATTTAGTTGGTTAAATTCAAATATATTGATTACTATAATCCAATTATATAATCAACTATTATTTGAATTAGTTTGAATACAGTCCAACTGTTTAATAACAACGATTAAATATTAGTCCAACTAATATATTTATGTATTGACGAAAAATTGAAATGAGCGCGTATTGGTAAGTATATAAACGAAATTGTAAATTTAATACTTGTCTTCCACTATTTTTCGGCGAGCCTCTAACCCTCTGTTTAGTACTCGAGAAACCTTGTTTCATAGTGGGCTACGATCCCGTTAAATAACACACAACCTTGACTTTGGCCAACAAGTTGTATGATATTTAACTAGGTAGATCTCTAAGATCAATTGGATCTCATCCAATTCCTAGATCCAGTAGGTGGACATCCAAGTCCGAAACATATATCTAATATATGTGTGGTGACACACAGGATCCGGGGCGACGCAATGCTGTTCTAGGCTCGCGGCACTAGTTGGGAGTACGGGGTAGCCCGCGGGGGACTAAACCGGAGAATAATGGAGTCGCCACCCGGTGTGACCGGGACAAAGATTTAAGGCCGCACTCACCCCTCGCTAGGGAAGACCTCAAACCATTGGGTTCGGAATGGTCCCTTACTTATGCCACTTGTAATACAAAGATTTATGCAATAATCCAACCAAGCCTATGACATATATTTCTAAGTGCACCACAATCCCTAATTCACATGCTTAAAGGTAGAGTTTACATCTAGCATACATGAAATCAAATCTTTTTGCTAAATTCACATGCTCAAAAGTAGGCCTTTGCAACAATCAAGCACATAACGTCATACACATTCAATCATTCATGTAAACATAAACACAAACAGTCATGACAATATTTGCATGGCTCCAAACACACAACATTCATAAGCATGGGCATACGTGCAAATAACAGTTATATAGTCATTGAAACAAATCCGCGTGATGATAAACATGCAACCTTACGATTATATCATATAGGTAAGCGTAAAGCACACACATAGAAGTGAACATACAAGCATGCGCCACGGCAACAAACATATAGGCATACTTCACAGGGACAAATACATGATCATGCTTCACGGAACGAACATGCAATATTGAATCATAATGACGACTAAACATGACACCTTAGATGATTAAACAAACAGTAACAGGCTAAGGTTTTATGCATGAGATGTAATGAGAGGGTCTGTTTACCGTAGGCGTTCGTGGTGCGTTCGTAAACGCGTTCGAACGGTAAATAGACAGTTCGCGTTCGTGGCGCGTTCACAAACGCGTTCGAACGAAAATGAGGCAGAATGTTCACGTTCGTGTAGCGTTCATGGACGCGTTCGAACGGATGTGAAACAGAATGTTTACGTTCGTGTAGCGTCCGTGACGCGTTCGAACGAAAAGAGACAGAAAACGTGCGTTCGTATGGCGTTCTGGAACGCGTTCGAACGGAGTTACAGCAATGAGCTTAAAAATGCGATTTTTCATGCATGCATCCTACGTCAAATTTTCATGCTTCCAAAAGATTAATTATAACAGCGAGCATCTAAGCATGTGGCATTCATGAATACATAAACCTAAATGAACCATAGTGGTGCTAGCATGCGATATAAGGGAAATCAAAATAACATATAATAAATGAATTAAAACAACATGAAACCCAATATGCGTCGTTTACTCAAGCAGAATCCACGTCAATCGGTACGGCGAAGCATCGTGGTAAAGGATTTTTAACCCCTCCAATTAGGGGACCTTACCTCACACTTACTAAGCTCATGCACTCGATTGCATCATGCACACAAAGAATCAAAGACAATAGCTTTAAACTTAATGTATCCGATTAAACGTATCTTACGTTCAACCGAATACACATCAATCGGTACGGCGAAGCATCGTGGTAAAGGATTTTTAACCCCTCCAATTAGGGGACCTTACCTCACACTTACTAAGCCCATGCACTCGATTGCACCATACATAAACACGTAACATGCGGAATTCAAACGACAGAAAAATGAATGGCAAATAATTAAACAAACAACATAGCATAAAATCCACAAGTGCCGTTTACTCAAGTGGTACGTGGAATTGTTGCCCAAGTACAGACCGCACTACCGTCCATTCGGATTCGGCTACGGAATTTACGTCTGGGTTTCCATCCTATATACCACAAGAGACGACACTTTTCCATTCCAATCAAAACCACAATCATGCATCATATTCACAAACGACTCTCATGCGGAAATTATTTAAACAACGATAAAAATGAATAAAAGTAAACAGTAAGGCGCCCTCAGGTCTAACCTTTTACGTCGTCTTTCGGAAGCACGTTCTACGTCCGTCGGAAGGGGTAATACTCCGCAACTTTTCCGGTTCACTGGTTCACGTCTTTCCTCGTTGTTCTCACCACTCGGGCCTCCATTCTTGCTCCGTTCCTACTGTTTTGCTGCAGTATTTTCCATGTCAATGACTTGAGTGTTTTAAGGGTTTTAAGTGTCGTTTTTGAAGGTTAAGGGCTGCGTTTTTGTGGTTGTTAAATGGGTATGAAGGGTGTGATCTTAGTTACTGGTTTAGGTGGATTAGGGGGCTATTCCTTAGGTATTTTCGGTGGTGGGAGAGTGAGAGGGGAGAGAGATTTCTTTGTTGCTTATTAACTTAGGCGTGAGTTGGCTAGGCGGGATTTGAGAGAGAAACTGCAGAGTTAGGGCGTAAATTGTGAATTGTCCAGCCGGGTGAAGGCTTGGGTAATGATTTCTGAAGGGGTCTTTAGGCTTGGTTAGGGGTTGTTTATATAGAGAGTGGCTAGGGTTTCTTCTTATCTCACAAGGAAGGGATTTGATTTGGTGTTGGACAAGGAAAGTCAAAGATTGAGAGGGGACAAGATTGGCTTAGATTAGGAAGTCAAAATATTTTAATTGGTTATGATTGATTTTAATTAGGCATGAGATTTCTTTTAGTTTGGTATGATTTTATTTAGTTAGGAAGTTAATATATTTGATTTTTCTTTAATTGGTATGTGATTTTTATTGTCTTGGTAAGTGTTTGATTTAAATTTTAATTGTTTTATTTAATTTGGTATATCATTTAATTAATATTTTATTTAATTGGGTTGTATTTTAAAGGTTTGGGCTAGGTGGGCTTGGTTAAATGGGCTAACAACAAAACAGTATCAACGACGCACGTTCGAACGCGCTGTCGGACGCAGCACTAACGCCAGTCGTTCGAACGCGTTAACGAACGCGCCACGAACGCCCATGCAGTGATCACAAAATAACTCTGGTGACGTACTTTTCCCTTCCGATGTCCGTTTCCCGTGACTTCCGTGACATAAAAGGTAGTGTCTCCAGATGAGACTCCTCATCGGGACTTATATGCAAAAATGCAGTGCCTACAGTCGCCCCCACTTTGATGGGACTTGTGTAATGTGTAACAGTGAAAATCCTATCAAAGTTATGCAATGCATTTTCACTTACCTGGCTCGCCAGCTGCCACCTGGTTTGCCTGCTGTACTGGGATACTTTGACTTTTGGGCTTTGCTCCCAAACTGTTGAGATGAGGCTTTATTCCTCTGAGCTTTATCATTGAACTGTTGAGATGAGGCTTTATTCCTCTCGAGCTTTATTCTCGAACTATGTAGATGAGGCTTTATTCCTCTCGAGCTTTATTCCCGAACTATGATGATATGAGGCTTTATTCCTCCCGAGCTTTATTCCCGAACTGTGTAGATGAGGCTTTATTCCCTCGAGCTGTTGAGATGAGGCTTTATTCCTCTCGAGCTTTATTCCCGAACTGTGTAGATGAGGCTTTATTCCCTCTCGAGCTTTATTCCCGAACTGTGTAGATGAGGCTTTATTCCCGAACTGTTGAGATGAGGCTTTATTCCTCCCGAGCTTTATTCTCGAACTGCTGACTGTGTAGAGATAGGGCTTTATTCCATGATTGTTTAGACTGTGGGCTTTATTCCCGAACTGAACTGGCATGAGGCTTTCTTCCCCTTGAGCTTTGTTCTCAAATTATACTGATATGAGGCTTTCTTCCTCTTGAGCTTTTTTTCCCGAACTGTGTTGATATGAGGCTTTCTTCCCCTTGAGCTTTATTCTCGAACTTATACTGATATGAGGCTTTCTTCCCCTTGAGCTTTATTCTCGAACTTATACTGATATGAGGCTTTCTTCCGCTTGAGCTTTGTTCTCAAACTTATACTGATATGAGGCTTTCTTCCCCTGGGCTTTGTTCCCGAACTGTGTTGATATGAGGCTTTATTCCCCTGGGCTTCGTTCCCGAACTGTACCGACATGAGGCTTTCTTCCCCTTGAGCTTTGTTCTCAAACTATACTGACATGAGGCTTTCTTCCTCTGGGCTTTGTTCCCTGACTGTGTTAACTGTGGGCTTTGTCCCCGAACTGTACTGAATGTGGGCTTTATTCCCGTACTGAGCTGAATGCAGGCTTTCTTCCTGAACCGTTACTGTAAGGTGGTTCATTCCCGAACTGTGCTTCCATTCTTGGAGTGCCATTCCCGGCTTGTTCATTCTTAAACTGTCCATTCCCGGACCATATCTCCATTCTCGGAGTGTCATTTCCGACTTGTTCATTCTTGAACTGCCCATTCCTGGACTATATCTCCATTCTCGGAGTGTCATTTCCGACTTGTTCATTCTTGAACTCTGCTCCATTCTTGGATTGCCATTCTCGGCTTGTTCATTCTTGAACTGTCCATTCCCGGACCATATCTCCATTCTCGGAGTGCCATTCTTGGCAGAACTGATCTGATGTAATGTGGGCCTCGCCCCCAGAATGTCATACCCGGCAAGACTGATACTGATGTAATGTGGGCCTCGCCCCCAGAATGCCATACCCGGCAAGACTGATACTGATGTAATGTGGGCCTCGACCCTGGGACTCATTCCCAAACTGTGTTTGATGTGGGCCTCGACCCTGGGACTCATCCCCAAAACTGATGTTGAAGTGGGCCTCGGCCCCAACTGCTACTGACATGGGCCTCGCCCCAGAGATTGATGCTGATGTGGGCCTCGACCCTTGGGACTCATCCCCAAAACTGATTGCTGAAGTGGGCCTCGGCCCCAACTGCTACTGTCATGGGCCTCGCCCCCAGATTGATGCTGATGTGGGCCTCGACCCTCGGATTCATTCCAAAATTTTGCTGATGCGGGCCTCGGCCCTGGGATTCATTCCCTGGATCCATTCCAAAATTCTGCTGATGTGGGCCTCGGCCCTAAACTGATATTGATATGGGCCTCGCCCCCAGACTGATACAGATACGGGCCTCGCCCCTGTGACTCATTTCTGAAATTGCTGACATGGGCCTCAACCCCGGGATTCATTCCAACACTCTGACGATGTGGGCCTCGACCCTGGGACTCATCCCCAAAACTACTACTTATATGTTACTGATTCTGGTTGTCTTATCTTTGCCGCTTTCTCTTTTTCTCTTCTGAAACCTGTGAACACAAAACAAACACAAAAGGATGCAAAATGTGTTACGTGTATGCATGCATGAATGTTCCTATCCCGTCGGGTTAGGTCTTCTGCCAATTCTCTTGGTGACTGCTCAGTCTTCCTTTCCTCAGGCAAGCCACCGCTTTAATCTGTCTACGCTGATCGGCTTGGTGAACTAATTCCCTTCCAAGTCTGATGCTCTCACTGCCCCCCCTGCTTGTTTATTCGAGGATTCCCCGTGTTCTGAGTATCATATTACCAAGATTGAACACACTCATGTTGCAAGTTTGAAAGTAATAGTTTAGGCAGATAAATGAAATGATCGCCTTTATTAATGTTGAGGAAACGTTCGAACAAAATCAATGTCTTTATTAAAAGTGCAAGATAAACTAGGAGAAACAACAGTGCCTTCTTCTTCAGCCCATGATTCTTCACCCTTGTTATCCCTTATTCCTATGAAGCTGAGTGGTTGAGAGTTTGGAGGACAAGGGTTTCAGGTAGGCCAGAGTTGATCATGTAGTTGGCAGGGGATTTCTGTGTGCATTGGGTTGTTCTTTTTCTGGGTCGGGTATTGTATGGGCATCGATGAGGTTTTGGATTTCATTCCTGAGGCGGGCGCAGTTGTCGGTGTCATGGCCTTTTTCTTGGTGGAAGTGACAGTATAAGTTTAAGTTCATGTGAGGTGGCACAGGATTTGGAATGGGCCTAGGTTCCAAAGGTTTTAAGAGTCCATGTGCCTTCAGCTTTTCGAATACCTTTGAAAGAGGCTTACCAAGGTTAGAAAATCGTCTGTTCTTAATGGCAGTGACTTCAGCAGTAGCAGGCATAGTCCCTGAATGTCCCCCAATGGGCTTCCTGTTTAGACCATAGAATTTTCTATTCTCGGCCTCTTCTTCCTCAATATCCATGACAGTTTCCCTCAACTGCCGAAAGTCTGCAATCATGGAGGTCATTCTCCTCAGTTTGCCATAAATAGAGGGCTTGGTGCCCTTGATGATCATTTTGATCTGGTCCTTTTCTGAGGGCCGGGTCTGCATCTTCAGAAGCTGGCTCCTCCAGCGGTCCACATACTCTTTGAAGCTCTCCTCTGGCTTCTGCTTAGTGTTCTCCAAATCTCGAAGTGACAAATCAATCTCCAAGTCTGTAACATACTGCTTCAAAAAAGCATCAGCTAGTTCCTTCCAATCTTCCTTAACCTTCTTCTCAAGGCTATGATACCAAACCACAGGTGCCCCCTCGAGTGACATCCCAAACATCTTTGGACTTGGCGCTGAGACAGGCCAACTGAACTCATAACAGACACATACTGACGGAGATGCACCCTCGGATCTCCATTCCCATTGAACTTAGCCAAATCCGGCATCTTAAACTGCGCTGGCAACTGCTCCTCAAACTTCATTGTCTCATAGTCTAGCAAATCTTCATTCTTACCCCTCATCTTGCGGGTAACGGATTCAACCTGATCCCTGAGTTTCTGTATCTCGGCCTGAGACCCAATCACTCTGTCTGTTGCATACCCTGCATTATCATCATCAAAAGCGGGGATATCATCCCCCAACCCATTCGGAGGCTTCTCGCGCCTTACATTCTCTGAATTCTCCCCAGCACGGGGCACAGCCATATTTGTCATGGCAGCAGTCAAGGCTTGCAACTGTTCAGTAATCTTGGCGAAGCCACTTTCCAACTGATCTATCCGGGATACCTCAGTATCTGATTCACTCATGTCTGTTCTCGGTATTTTGGTGAGTCTTCCCTTTTTCTAACCCAACGGGAATCTATGATGGCTTTTAGAACATAAGGGTTAGCATGATGTATGTATGCATGGGGTGCATGAGATGCATATAACATATATAACATACTAAATCAATTAAAATTTTCATACAAATCGGCCCGTTATCATTTTAGAAGCTTTCGGGCTAATTGCAATAGGAGTGAACTCATCCCAGTTTAAATGGCCCAACAAGTTCACGTCTCATGGCAAGGAGCCCAACTAAATCCAAATGGTAACATTCCGAACACAAGCACAAAGTGGCTCATCAACACTTAGAAGCCTTCGGCCCAATTGTCATAAAGTACGTTCTTGTCCCAGTTTAAATGGCCCAACAAGCCCATATCTTATGACAAATAGTCCAAATGAATCCAAACGATGATGTTCCCAAACACAAGCATAAAAGAGAGATAATGCAAACATAACATAACAATTTTTACATAATGGCCCACCAACATTTCAGAAGCTTTGGGCCTAATAGTCATACAGTACGAACTTGCCCCAGTTTAAATGGCCCAGCAAGCCCGCATTTCTGACAATAGTCCAACTGCATCCAAATGAGGATGGTCCACAAGCACATACTCAAGGAAATAATTGTTACTTTAACCATACAAACCGGTCTATGGGTGGGTTAGTAAGAGTATAGACAAAGGCTCTCACCGGCGAAGGATGGCCCACAACTAGGTCTCCCCACTCAAGGGTTCGAGCAACCAAGTGAGCGCACCCTTTTTTATACACTAAGGTACGTGCCAATGAGCTATGGTGTGTGACGGACTGTCAAATGGATTTCCCGTTGTAGATTCCCCAGAGGGAAGGTGGAGCGAGGCTCACTTAAGTACCCAAAGCCTCTTAGGCTCTTATCGCTTGGTGTCAGGAATAAACAACGAGTCCTCCAAATTAGTCCATCACAAAGGCTACGAGTAGATGGCCATATAGGTGTCCTCACAGCTTTTCCTTCTAGAAAGGTAGTGAGTGAAGGAAGACACCAAACCATTACCTAGCCTCAAAATGCCTTTGATTAAACCCTCATTTCATCCACTATAGACATGGTCAATTAAAACATAAATCCAAACATTACAAGACAATATTTCGGGGCCAATTCTCTATCCCCAGTGGAGTCGCCAGACTGTGGTGACACACAGGATCCGGGGCGACGCAATGCTGTTCTAGGCTCGCGGCACTAGTTGGGAGTACGGGGTAGCCCGCGGGGGACTAAACCGGAGAATAATGGAGTCGCCACCCGGTGTGAACCGGGACAAAGATTTAAGGCCGCACTCACCCCTCGCTAGGGAAGACCTCAAACCATTGGGTTCGGAATGGTCCCTTACTTATGCCACTTGTAATACAAAGATTTATGCAATAATCCAACCAAGCCTATGACATATATTTCTAAGTGCACCACAATCCCTAATTCACATGCTTAAAGGTAGAGTTTACATCTAGCATACATGAAATCAAATCTTTTTGCTAAATTCACATGCTCAAAAGTAGGCCTTTGCAACAATCAAGCACATAACGTCATACACATTCAATCATTCATGTAAACATAAACACAAACAGTCATGACAATATTTGCATGGCTCCAAACACACAACATTCATAAGCATGGGCATACGTGCAAATAGCAGTTATATAGTCATTGAAACAAATCCGCGTGTGATGATAAACATGCAACCTTACGATTATATCATATAGGTAAGCGTAAAGCACACACATAGAAGTGAACATACAAGCATGCGCCACGGCAACAAACATATAGGCATACTTCACAGGGACAAATACATGATCATGCTTCACGGAACGAACATGCAATATTGAATCATAATGACGACTAAACATGACACCTTAGATGATTAAACAAACAGTAACAGGCTAAGGTTTTATGCATGAGATGTAATGAGAGGGTCTGTTTACCGTAGGTTCGTGGTGCGTTCGTAAACGCGTTCGAACGGTAAATAGACAGTTCGCGTTCGTGGCGCGTTCACAAACGCGTTCGAACGAAAATGAGGCAGAATGTTCACGTTCGTGTAGCGTTCATGGACGCGTTCGAACGGATGTGAAACAGAATGTTTACGTTCGTGTAGCGTCCGTGACGCGTTCGAACGAAAAGAGACAGAAAACGTGCGTTCGTATGGCGTTCTGGAACGCGTTCGAACGGAGTTACAGCAATGAGCTTAAAAATGCGATTTTTCATGCATGCATCCTACGTCAAATTTTCATGCTTCCCAAAGATTAATTATAACAGCGAGCATCTAAGCATGTGGCATTCATGAATACATAAACCTAAATGACCATAGTGGTGCTAGCATGCGATATAAGGGAAATCAAAATAACATATAATAAATGAATTAAAACAACATGAAACCCAATATGCGTCGTTTACTCAAGTAGAATCCACGTCAATCGGTACGGCGAAGCATCGTGGTAAAGGATTTTTAACCCCTCCAATTAGGGGACCTTACCTCACACTTACTAAGCCCATGCACTCGATTGCATCATGCACACAAAGAATCAAAGACAATAGCTTTAAACTTAATGTATCCGATTAAACGTATCTTGCGTTCAACCGAATACACATCAATCGGTACGGCGAAGCATCGTGGTAAAGGATTTTAACCCCTCCAATTAGGGGACCTTACCTCACACTTACTAAGCCCATGCACTCGATTGCACCATACATAAACACGTAACATGCGGAATTCAAACGACAGAAAAATGAATGGCAAATAATTAAACAAACAACATAGCATAAAATCCACAAGTGCCGTTTACTCAAGTGGTACGTGGAATTGTTGCCCAAGTACAGACCGCACTACCGTCCATTCGGATTCGGCTACGGAATTTACGTCTGGGTTTCCATCCTATACCACAAGAGACGACACTTTTCCATTCCAATCAAAACCACAATCATGCATCATATTCACAAACGACTCTCATGCGGAAATTATTTAAACAACGATAAAAATGAATAAAAGTAAACAAGTAAGGCGCCCTCAGGTCTAACCTTTTACGTCGTCTTTCGGAAGCACGTTCTACGTCCGTCGGAAGGGGTAATACTCCGCAACTTTTCCGGTTCACTGGTTCACGTCTTTCCTCGTTGTTCTCACCACTCGGGCCTCCGTTCTTGCTCCGTTCCTACTGTTTTGCTGCAGTATTTTCCATGTCAATGACTTGAGTGTTTTAAGGGTTTTAAGTGTCGTTTTTGAAGGTTAAGGGCTGCGTTTTTGTGGTTGTTAAATGGGTATGAAGGGTGTGATCTTAGTTACTGGTTTAGGTGGATTAGGGGGCTATTCCTTAGGT
The DNA here is from genome assembly GCA_019454045.1 of Zanthoxylum bungeanum. Taxonomy (NCBI): domain Eukaryota; kingdom Viridiplantae; phylum Streptophyta; class Magnoliopsida; order Sapindales; family Rutaceae; genus Zanthoxylum; species Zanthoxylum bungeanum. The sequence continues at coordinate 219,603 of SKCR01043255.1, forward strand.
ATTTTCGGTGGTGGGAGAGTGAGAGGGGAGAGAGATTTCTTTGTTGCTTATTAACTTAGGCGTGAGTTGGCTAGGCGGGATTTGAGAGAGAAACTGCAGAGTTAGGGCGTAAATTGTGAATTGTCCAGCCGGGTGAAGGCTTGGGTAATGATTTCTGAAGGGGTCTTTAGGCTTGGTTAGGGGTTGTTTATATAGAGAGTGGCTAGGGTTTCTTCTTATCTCACAAGGAAGGGATTTGATTTGGTGTTGGACAAGGAAAGTCAAAGATTGAGAGGGGACAAGATTGGCTTAGATTAGGAAGTCAAAATATTTTAATTGGTTATGATTGATTTTAATAAGGCATGAGATTTCTTTTAGTTTGGTATGATTTTATTTAGTTAGGAAGTTAATATATTTGATATTTTCTTTAATTGGTATGTGATTTTTATTGTCTTGGTAAGTGTTTGATTTAAATTTTAATTGTTTTATTTAATTTGGTATATCATTTAATTAATATTTTATTTAATTGGGTTGTATTTTAAAGGTTTGGGCTAGGTGGGCTTGGTTAAATGGGCTAACAACAAAAAGTATCTCAACGACGCACCGTTCGAACGCGCTGTCGGACGCGCAGCACTAACGCCAGTCGTTCGAACGCGTTAACGAACGCGCCACGAACGCCCATGCAGTGATCACAAAATAACTCTGGTGACGTACTTTTCCCTTCCGATGTCCGTTTCCCGTGACTTCCGTGACATAAAAGGTAGTGTCTCCAGATGAGACTCCTCATCGGGACTTATATGCAAAAATGCAGTGCCTACAATATGCCAATATATCCAATATATTCCCTAACATTTTTCCTCTGAATCAATTAAGCCTTGACTTTGGCACAACAAACATAATGATTCCAGTTAAGCGGGACCCATTGACCTTGGAAAGCTTCGTAATCGATGTTGATGGATAAGAAATGATCTTGACTTTGGCCAACAAATCACAACTTGGACAAGACATGCGATATGGAACAAAGCCTTCATGATTCAAACACATCCGCGATGGACAAAGGTCTTGACTTTTGCCAACAAACCAGTGACAATCTTGGATCTTGAGAATGAATCATTCAATGGAAGGAAAAACACTTAATATTTGTTGAGAGTTTTTCGCGTAATTGTCAACCAATTAATTATCTTTGATTAGGTCTCATCATACACCCTTAAACATGCATTCTAAAAGCATAATAAGGCGCGATAAATAAATTAATAATGATATGCGGATGGATATTTAAAACACTTTGTTCCTAGAACAAATCTCTCTCTTTCCTCTCTCCCGTTAGCACAAATCTTACTTCTACCCAATTACATAACAATTCTAAAGAAACCTCATTTACATTGAGGGGAATAGGTGAGAAGAGAAATACAAAGAGTCAAGAGGTAATAGGCTGGACACGCAGGTCCAATTTAATAAATTCTAAATTTATTACAACAATTTCCAAAATTGCCCTCACCCATCTAATATCCATCTGATATGCATTATTCATACATCACATCCATGTATTCACACAAAGCATGTTATCAATCAATCTAATCCAATTAATTAATCTGAAATTAATGACCATCCAATGTTCAAACAATGATTTGATTTGCTCGAGTCAAACTCGTTTTAAGAATAAGTACTCAAAGTACGAATTCTTGAATTATATCAAACTACAATATTAAATCCAATTTAATTTGTATTCATTACTAATTCTTTATTTAATTCTAAATTAAATAATTACACTTTATTAATGAGCCTCTGCGACTTAGATTCTAAATCTAATCATTACGGGTCTCAAAGCCCAATTAACATCCAATGTCAATTTAATTAAAGTCCAATGGGCTTTCAATTAATTTATAAGGCATGGACTTTGGCAACCAAAGCCCAATAAGGAATCACCCTTTACCAAAAATCAATTTTGGCCCATTAGGCCCAATTTTAATATTATAAGCCCATTTAATCATATTTGGACTTTATGGAAATGGTTTTAGGCCCAATTGGATCCAACCAATTAACCTAAACCAAACTTGGCTCAACCAAGCCCATTAAGCCCAAATACAACTTTATAAGCTCAATTCCAAATTAAGCCCAATTAATTTAATCACAGTATTCCAACTATCACAATTAAATCAATTTAAGTGTATAGCCATAATTAATTATTCAAATTAACATTTCCAAAATATCAATTTACATAATTAATCATGCTAATCATCATCAACACATGTCCAACATTATTGAATCAAAAAATCAATTCATTTCCATGCTAGGTCACGGTAATTTGGGGATTTTAAATCCGATTTCGATTTTAATCCAATTAAATCTTAAATCAATTTATCCCAAGTCTTTCAATTCATCCAATGATCAAAAAACAAAAATCCCCATGACTTTAGGGCATCCATAACTTTCGGCCAAGCCAAAATAATTGGGGAAAATTAATCCAATTCAATTTTCATCAAATTGATCACATATAACTCCAGTTATCATCATTCAAGCATACTCAATCAATCATTTTATCAAATCATGCTCAAATCAATTTTACCCAAATTTTACCCTAATTCAATTTCATGCTTAATCAAGGCTCTGATACCATTGTTGGGTTTTCTAGGTCAAACCAAGATCATATTAAGCATATAAACGTGTAAATACAACAAAGTAAAGTTGCGAAAATACTCATTTTGATCGGCTTTGCGATGCGAAGAACACAAAAATTTTCTTGCTCCTTGAAGCTCTCGGCCATGCCTTCTTTGTGCTCCATGTGTTTCGGTCAAGGTCCTCCATGGTGGTCCTTCATGCTCCAAGCTTTATGTTTGATTCCATGCTCATGAATGGGTTTCCCTATCACCTTTTGTAAGACTCTTTGGATGTGCTAGCATCTTGAAAAATTTGCTACAAATCTTTCTAAAACTTCATGAAGTTCTCGGCCTAGCCAAGAACATTTGGGAGAGAAAAATTCTTCACTTTGCCGTGAAGATAAGAGAGAGGAGAAGATGTGCGTTGTTGTGTGTTGTGTATTTGTTTTCCTAAAACAAATACCATTTCCAAATTTTTCAAAAAAGGTTGGTACAAGTCTTTCACAAGTCAAGCTTGTGTAATAAACAAGCAATCTCCAACAACTCACATCAACCAAAAAGTTGGAAAAAGTTGACTAGTGATTTGACTTGTGATGTGACTTGTGGGCCCCACTTGATTCAAAATGCGAGTGGGCCCGCAACACATCCTGGGCTCGGGTTCGCTAATTCCGAATTAACGAATTTTCCGTTGCGACGTAATTAAATCAAATTTAATTAAATAATTATGCCTAGCAAAATTTCTATTCACGTCGCTAGCGAATTAATTCTAAATTAACTCGTTCGCCCGAATTAAAATCCAATTTTAATTCCGCGTCGAAATCTAATTTCCTATAATATATCGAATATATTATTTTATTGATTAATTCCAAATTAATCGTTCTCTCTCTTTAAATAGTATTTTATCCAAGATAAAATATCTCTGTAATTAATCCTAGATTAATTATATCTGAGTCATACGTCATCGGTGAATCTTCGGGAAGCGACCCATGAGATCCCTAGATATGTTGGCAGTAAATCCGGTCGTCGGACTATCCGAACACGTACGTACCTAGTACTACATTTTTACCGATTTACAAGACATGGTTGGCTTCTAGCAAAGCACTGTGCCTACCCAATTCTCCAGAAATATTCTTAAAGGAATATGTAATTTATATCAGGCGTAGTATACGTAGTATTGCGTATTGCGATCCAGTATCGGATGTCACGTGCTAGGCCTGGGGCTGGAATTGTGTCTGCCCCGTACGAAGCACATATCGGATCTCTAGTAACTAGTCTCTATAATCGGATAAACATGACCTAGTCATAATATCCCGATAGCTGCAACATATAAGAGCACCAGTTCCGTATCCTACGTGACCATCATCTCCATATGACTGAAGTGATACTTCCATCTTGACATCACACCCAATACAATACGATTCTCAATATACCCAGAAGAGGCGTACACAGAACTGTTAAAGCCTGGACGACCAAAACCAAAGTATATTGATTGTCGCAAGTATTAGCGGTGCAAGTCTCAGGTTAAGACCAAATAACCTACCCTGATTCGGACTCCATAGACACATAGTCTTACTACCAATGGAATTCCGAGGGGTCTATCCAGAGCGAACCTATTTCCGTACCATCGGTAAACACAACCTCCTATCACACTTGCATAAGTATCCAATACTTAAATATATGAGAACTATGTCGTTATGCTCCCACAATGCGCATAAGTGCAATACTAATCCATTTCGCATTATCGATGTCCAGTCTCGATAATACTACGACTAGGGACATTTTAATGATTAAACTGTTGGGTTTCTAGGTTAGTCCCAAGATCAATTAAGCATAGAAATCATGTGAATACTCATAAAAAGTATGATGGAATCATACTTACAATTATCGACTTTTGCGATGTGAGGAACAACAAAAGTTTCTCATTGGCTCCTCTATTGAAGCTCACGGCAATGGCAAGTTTTTGTGCTCCATTTTGAATCTTCAAGCTCCAAGCTTTGGGTAAGGATTCCATGCCCATGGGTGGGTTTCCCTATCACCTTCGTAAGACTCCTAATGTGTGCTAGCACCTCGGAAAAATTTGCCGCAAATTCTTCCTTTGCTTCATCTTGTTCTCGGCAATCAAGAAAAATTAGAGAGAAAATTTGGCCCAAGGCCGAGAGTTATAAGAGAGAAAAAAAAGTTCTGATAAGTTGGTTTGATTTTCAAAATCAATAAAAGATATACCAAATTCAAAAAATGGTACATGGAATTTAAGCCATCCAACCACCACCATCAATCACTCAAAAGTGACTAGACATCACATCACTCAAAGTGATGTGACTTCCATCACTTGATTGACTAGTGATTTGACGCTTGATGTGACTTGTGGGCCACACTTGAATTCGAAATGTGAGTGGGCCTGCAAACACTCCCGGGCTCAAGTTTGCTAATTCCGAATTAACGAATTTTCCGTTGCGACGTAATTAAATCAAATTTAATTAAATAATTGTGCCTAGCAAAATTACTATTCACGTCGCTAGCGAATTAATTCTAAATTAACTCGTTCGCCCGAATTAAATTCTAATTTTAATTCCACGTCGAAATCTAATTTCGTATAATATATCGAATATATTATTTTATCGATTAATTCCAAATTAATCGTTCTCTCTCTTTTAATAGTATTTTATCCCAGATAAAATATCTCTGTAATTAATCTCATATTAATTTTCTCTCTCTCTTATAATTAATCCCAGAGTAATAAAGTGCGAATCATACGTCATCGGTGAATCTTCGGGAAGCGATCGATGAGATCCCCGGATATGTTGGCAGTAAATTCGATCGTCGGACTATCCGAACACGTACGTACCTAGTACTACATTTTTACCGATTTACAAGACATGGTTGGCTTCTAACAAAGCACCGTGCCTACCCAATTCTCCAGAAATATTCTTAAAGGAATATGTAATCTTTATCAGCGTAGTATACGTAGTATTGCGTATTACGATCCAGTATCGGATGTCACGTGCAAGGCCTGGGGCTGGAATTGTGTCTGCCCCGTACGAAGCACATATCGGATCTCTGGTAACTAGTATCTATAATCGGATAAACATGACCTAGTCATAATATCCCAATAGCTGCAGCAAAAAAGAGCACCAGTTCCGTATCCTACGTGATCATCATCTCCACTATGACTTGAGTGATACTTTCATCTTGATATCACACCCAATACACTACGGTTCTCAATATACCCAGAAGAGGCGTACACAGAACCTGTTAAAGCCCTGGACGACTAAAACCAAAGTATATTGATTGTCGCAAGTATTAGCGGTGCAAGTCTTTGGTTAAGACCAAATACATCTACCCTGATTCGGACTTCCATAGACACATAGTCATACTACCAATGGAATTCCGAGGGGTCTATCCAGAGCGAAGCTGTTCCCGTACCATCGGTAAACACAACCTCCTATTACACTTGCATGAGTATCTTATACCCAAATATATGAGAACTATGCCGTTATGATCCCACAACGCACACAAGTGTAATACTAGTCTTTTACGCATTATCGATGTCCAATCTCGATAATACTCTGACTAGGGATATTTAATGATTAAACCTCGTGGATTGATACTGTCTCATATCATCTCAATCTGGAACTAATCATATGGACCTTTCATCCTTTATACATCTTGGTAATCTAATTACAATGATAAAAGAGCAATTTCCTTTGTCACATAGTTAATTTGTACAACAACACCTGATATGTACAAATAGTGATGCTATGGGTCATAATTCTCCAACAATCTCCCCTTGGCCTATAGCCAATCACTCAAGTGTCCCACACCCGAACTATGTACGGTTCGCTCAAACTTCTGCTGAGAAAATGCTTTCATCAGCGGATTTGCATGATTATCATCTGATGCGATTTATTCGATCATCATATCGCCACGATGTATGATCTGAACGAATCAGATGAATATTTGAAGTATATATCCGGATCGTTGATGAGACCATTAATTCTTTAGCCTGTGCTGTAGCCTAGCTCAGCTGCTAACAAAGCTACTCCTAATCTGATTAGGATTATTATCGATCCAAAAGCTTTTATTACTGCCTCAGCTGCAACAATAATCCACTTTTGTTGTTTATTCGGTAACAGTATCTTGCATGGAAGATTTCCAGCTCACTGTTCCGTTATTCAAACTATATAGTACCTTTGTTACGATTTATAGTCGTTTATATCGGTTAGGAAACTTGCATCAGTGAACCCAGTCACTTCAAGTTCTCTTTCTCCATAGATTAAGAATGCATCCTTAGTTCATCTAAGATACTAAAGGATGTTCTTAACATCAATCCAGTTCCTATCACTTGGATTGGCCCGATTGTGACTCCATATGCTCAAAGCATATGAGACGTCGGGTCGCATATATTTATTTCAATGTACGAGTTCTCGGAGAGTGTTAACAACTTTAAATCTATCCCAGTACATCTTTATTCCTAGAATAAAAGTTGTTTCTCCCAAGAATTCTACGGAGAATTTTCATGAAAGCCAAGCTTTCACCGATTGTATTATGGGAATATCATTTCCAAGAAATGATATGTCATCATTACTTAGGACATTCATTGTCAGTGCGCTCCCACTAACCTTCTTATATACACAAGAATCATTTTCGTTTTGAATTAAATCATATACCATTATGATTACATCAAAACGATTGTTCCAAGAATGCTATGTTTGCTTCAATACATAAATGGATCAAATTAACTCGCAAACCTTGTTTGCTCGTTTTGGTACGACAAAACCGTCAGGATGTTATAAACATCCTCCAAAAGGTTTCCATTTAAGGAAAGCGATTTTGACGTTCAGCTGCCATATTTCATAAATGAAACATGCAGCATTAGCAAGCATTGTCCAAATGGATTTAACCATGGCAACGAGTAAAAGGTTTCGTCGTAATCGACACAATGTTGATAACGATACCTTTTTCGCTACAAGCCTAGCTTTGTACGTTCGTATGTTGTCATCCATGTATGTCTTCCTTGAAGACTTATATAGTACCAATAGGCACTATGTCTTCCGGTACAATAACCAGTGTCTAAACTTAGTTGGTATACATGGAATCCATTTCGGACTTCATGGCACTTTGCCATAATAGGGAGTCGATACCTTGTATCACTTCCTCATATATAGTCAGATCGTATTCCTCAATAAGATTGACATCTTTACGAGGTGAGATCAGAAACCCATACCCCAGGTTGATTTCTGACTCTCTCCGACTTACGCGGTTCTTGTGTATTCGAAGATTATTGGTATAGTTTCATCCTTGATGAACTATTTGTGTTCCATTAAGGAATCGGTGCCTGGAATAGTATTACTCTGATTTTCATCTAGTTTTATTTTCCTCCCACTTTCTACTGCATATAGGTATTCCTCTTAGGAAAACTGCATGGTGAGCAACAATTACATTGTTCTCTTGTGAGTTGTATAAGTACTATAATTTGGTTACCCTAGGATAACCTACAACTTAGGTACTTATCCGATTTGGGTTCTAGTTTGGTATTATCCAAACATATGCCCAGCATTCCCAAATTTTCAAGAATGAGAAAACCCAGTTTCTTTCCTGTTCATATCTAATATGAAGTCTGTCAAACAGATTTTTATGGAACCTTATTCAAAATAAGTTTTGCACTGTTTAATGTGTATCCCTTGAAGGAAATGGTAGCTCAGAGCGACTCATGATTAACCTTATCATGTCCAACAAAATTATGTTTCTCAGTTCGGACACACCGTCAAATTGACGTGTTCCGGGAGGAGTCCTCATTGAAAGAATACTATACTCTTTCAAGTATTCGAGAAACTTATTTCTTAAGTATTTTCCATCATGGTCTAATCATGGTGTTTTAATATTTTAGCCGATCTGTTTGTCTACTTCGTGTCGAAACTCTTTGAATTCATCAAAAGTTTTCGATCCGTGTTTCACAAGAAACACATAACCATAACACGATGCCACATCCGTAAAGGTTACGAAATGTTCATATCCACCTCTAGTCTAGCTAGATATGGGCCCACTTATGTCACTATGAATGAGGGCTAACAGATCGGTGGCATTTGCACTTTTACCAAGTAAAAGGTGTTTTAGGCAATTTGCCTAATAAACTAGATTTGTAGACATCATTTGAATATAATCAAATTTGTCCTAGTATCCACTCTTCAAAAGTGTGGATATACGAGTTGTAGATAACAGAACCTGGACGACGCTATTCTAGGCTCGCGGCCTAGTTGGGAAGTACAAAATAACATGGAGTCGCCACCCGGTGTGAACCGGGACAAAGATTTAAGGCCGCACTCACCCCTCGCAAGGGAAGACCTCAAACCGTTGGGTTCGGAATGGTCCCTTACTTATGTCACTTGTGATGATATAATTTGTGCAATAAACTAACCGAATCTATTCAACATTCATGCTCAAGGGTACTTAGATCTAACATGCTTTCATCCAAATAATTCCACGCAATGTAACACAACAAGCATATTGAACCATTAAATCAACATGTATAAATCATTACCCAAACGCATCATAAACTAAGAACATGCATAATGAACAACCTAAACATGCTTTAACAAATAAATAACAAACTAAATTAAACCATGCTTTAAATAATAAACAAATAACCTAAAGACTATAACATGCTCAAATACAAGTTAGAATGAGACGAGATACGTGTATCTTAAGTGGTACGTGGCATTGTATCCCGAGTGCAGACCATACTACCGTCCATTCGGAATCGGCTATGGAATTTACGTCCGGGTTTCCATCCGATATACCACAAAAGGGGACACATATCCCGCTCATCCAACAATCACAGCATGCTTCAAACGACTCTCATGCAATTATATATCAAAATAAATAAAACAAAGATAAAGAAGATAAGTAAAAAGGTGCCCTCAGGTCTAACCTCTTTTGCCGTCTAAGAAAGGGCGTTACACGTCCGTTGGAAGGGAGATTGATCCGATGCTTTTCCAATTCGTCTAGTCAACGTTTTCCCTCGTTGTTTTGATGCTTGGGCTGCTGTTTTAAGTCCGTTTCGATGCTGTTTCGCTGTTCTATTTCAGGTCGCTGTTTCAGGCGTTTAGTGGACTGTTTTGGGTGATTTTGAAGGCTTAGGGGGGTGCGTTTGTAAGGATTTTTTTAGAGAAACTTTATGGAGGTTTTTGGGATGGTGTTTAGGTGATTTTAGGAATGTTTTGTGGGCTAAGGACGCAACAAAAACTGACCAGAACAGAAGGTGAACTGCGGCAGTTCACAGGTGCAGTGGGGTGTTTTCAGGAACTGTTTTGGGGCTGCGAATGGGGCTGTGTTTGGAGGGTGTTTAGTGCGACTTTAGGGCTGTGAATAAGGTTTATTTGAGGTGTTTTGGGCTGTGAATGGGGGCTGGAACTCGGCAATGGAGGGTTAAGTTTAGGGCTTGGGCGTGAAGGGTGTTGATGATGGGGGAAGATGCGGCAATGGAGGCTATTGGATCTTGAAGGTGCGGCAATGGAGGCTTCAGGGGGATGCTTGGGCGTGAAATGGAGGCTTAAGAGAGTGCTTTAGGAGTGTGAGAGAGGTGTATGAGCTAGGTTTTGAATGGGGGGTGAAGGCCTCTTTTTATAGGCAAAGAGAGAAGACTTTCCTAATTTGAATAGGAAAGAATCTCCTAATTGGTGTCTAACAAGGAATGGATCTCCTAATTTGGATTTGTGATTGGATTTGATTTGGTAGGGATTTGATTTGATTTCTTTTATCTAGGTAAGGATTTTACAAGATTTAAACATGTGATAAATATGCATATACCTAAATAAAAGGGCTTTGGGCGTGAATCACATCCTTTGGGCATGGATTTGGTTTGACTTGGTTTGACTTGGGTTGACTTGGGTATTTGGGCTTGGTTTGGGTTAGGTATGTGGTCTATGGGAGTTTTGGGCCTAAGGTGAGCTTATAAACGGAAGTCCAACAAGCAACCGAAGCTCAAACAACGAGATTAAATCCATCAAAAATTCTATTTTCCAACTTTACCCTTCCAACGTCCGTTCCCGCGACTTTCATGGCTAAAGAAGTAGTTGCCTCCATACGAGACTCATCATTGGGCTAATGTGTAAAAATACAATGCCTACACGAGTCTTGTTTAATGTATCCCAGACAACAATGCCACTTATAAGTCTCAACTGATTAATTCAGTTTGAGCTATTTGTTTGTCATGTCATACGTTTGAGATTTATTTATATTCAAAATATAAATACTGTTATTTACATATAATGTGTTTATCTCAATATCATATTTATAAAATAAAACACTTTAGTGTTCTAGAATATAAAGGTATACCCGCAACGGGTTAAACCCTGATATAGAGATAATGTTTCTAGTCAAACTAGTTACATTGTAACAGTTTCCTAATTTAAGTACACACCCGAAGGGTAGTTCCTAAACTTAGGTTTCTACGGTTAAAACAGCGACTCTCGTCCCGTTTCCAACTCACAGATAAATCTCAACTGAAGTCAGTATCCTGCTTATCAGCAGATTCTGCACACCAGTACGTATATTTATGTACCACATCCAGTATCTAAAATCCAATTTTAATACTAGCAGTGAACATGTTAATGACAAACATATTTGAAGCCGGAGCCTTACCCCTATTCACTTCCTTCATGTCTGCCTTGTACATACTGTAGTCACGATTTCAGTGACCCCGTTTGCCACAGTTTAGGCAGACATTTTGGGATATGTCCTTTGTCTTCCCAGAAGATTATAATGACTTTGCCTTTGCCCCTTTTCCACACCCCAGAAGCCTTTGGCCAAGCCTTGGCCTTCTGGGACGTCGAAGTAAGATGCACTTGCGCTCTTGCCCATTGCAAACTCTGGCTTTGTCTCCTTGAGTATAGCCATTAACTCTCCAAGAGTTTTCTATTGCAATTTGTACTTCTAAGATCTAAGGATAGATCTATGAAGATCCTTCAATTTCATTATCATACTATAAGGATCTAATCCTTAGTTCTGACTAAGAAATTAAGGAGTCTTTGCGGCAAGCATAACAGATTAAGCACTAAAGTTATCATCACATGAATATTCCAAATATCATGTTCTACTATTTGCTTAACTCCGGGCTTAGGCTCGAGACGTCACTCTATCAAATAAAGTAACTTCTCGGTCACTAGGACTATCCTGAGATTTTATTCCCAATTTAAAATTAAAGCCGTTGAAAAACATTTTCACCCAGGATTATTTTTTAAACACTAATATTTTATTTATCTTGATTCCAATAGTCTAACTATCAAATCAACGATTTTAGGTACTATTTAAATATAATGATTACTATAGTCTAACTATATAATCAACTATAATTTAATAGGTTAATTCAAATATATTGATTATTATAATCCAATTATATAATCAACTATCATTTGAAATAGTTTGAATACAGTCCAACTGTTCAATTAAAACAACGATTAAATATTAGTCCAACTAATATATTAATTATTGACGAAAAATGAAATGAGCGCGTATTGGCAAGTAACTAAACGAATATTGCAAATTTAATACTTGCCTCCCACTATTTTTCGGCGAGCCTCTAACCCTCTGTGGAGTACTCGGGAAACCTTGTTTCCTAGTGGGCTAGGATCCCGTTAAATAACACACAATCTTGACTTTGGCCAACAAATTGTATGATAATTAACTAGGTAGATCTCTAAGATCAATTGGATCACATCCAATTTCTAGATCCAGTAGGTGGACATCCAAGTCCGAAACATATATCTTATATATGCCAATATATCCAATATATTCCCTAACCTTTTTCCTCTGAATCAACTAAGCTTTGGCTTTGGCACAACAAACTTAATGATCCCAGTTAAGCGGAACCCATTGACTTTGGAAAGCTTCGTAATCGATGTCGATGGACAAGAAGTGATCTTGACTTTGGCCAACAAATCACAACTTGGACAAGACACCGATATGGAACAAAGCTTTCATGATTCAAACACATCCGCGACGGACAAAGGTCTTGACTTTGGCCAACAAACCAGTGCCAATCTTGGATCTTGAGTAAGAATCACTCAATGGAATGAAAAACGCTTAATATGTGTTGAGGGTTTTTCGCGTAATTGTCAACCAATTAATTATCTTTGTTAAGGTCTCATCATCATACACCCTTAAACATGCATTCTAAAAACATAATAAGGCGCGTATAAATAAAATAATAATGATATGAGGATGGATACTTAACACATTGTTCCTAGAACAAATCTCTCCATTTCCTCTCTCCCGCTAGCACAAGTATTACTTCTACCCGATTACATAACAATTCTAAAGAAACCTCATTTACATTGAGGGGAATAGGTGAGAAGAGAAATACAAATAGTCAAGAGGTAATAGGCTGGACACGCAGGTCCAATTTAATAAATTCTAAATTTATTACAATAATTTCCAAAATTGCCCTCACCCATCTAATATCCATCTGATATGCATTATTCATACATCGCATCCATGTATTCACACAAAGCATGTTATCAATCAATCTAATCCAATTAATTAATCTTAAATTAATGACCATCCAATGTTCAAACAACGATTTGATTTTGCGCGAGTCAAACTCGTTTTGCGAATAAGTACTCAAAGTACGAATTCTCGAATTATATTAAACTACAACATTAAATCCAATTTAATTTGTATTTAATACTAATTCTATATTTAATTCCAAATTAAATATTTACACTTTTTAATGTGCCTTTATGACTTAGATTCCAAATCTAATTGTTACGGGTCTCAAAGCCCAATTAACATCCAATGACAATTTAATTAAAGTCTAATGGGCTTTTAATTAATTTCTTAAGGCATGGACTTTTGGTCAATATGGGTCAAACCCAAATACCAAAGCCCATTTAAGGAATCACCCTTATTTGCCAAGAAACCAATTTAGGCCCATTAGGCCCAATTAAAATTAAAGGTCCATTTAATTATATTTGGACTTTATGGATATGGTTTTGGGCCCAATTGGATCCAACCAATTAGCCTAAACCAAACTTGGCCCAACCAAGCCCATTAAGCCCAAATACAACTTTACAAGCCCAATTCCAAATTTGGCCCAATTAATTAAATTACAAAAATTCCAAATTTCATAATTAAATTAATTAAAGTGTATAGCCATAATTAATTATCCAAATTAACATTTCCAAAACACTAATTTACTCAATTAATTATGCTTATCATCATCAACTTATGTCCAACACAATTGATTCAAAAAATCAACTCATTTTCCATGCTTCTCTAAGTCACGACAATTAGGGTTTATTGTCCAATTTGGATTTTAATCCAATTAAATCCTAAATCAACAATTCCCAAGTCATTCAAACCCATCCAATGATTCAAAAAATAAAATTACCATGACATTAGGGTAACCTTAACTTTCGGCCAAGCCTCAAATTTGGGGAAAAATTGATCCAATCCAATTTTCATCAAATTGATCATGCATAACACCATGTTATCATCATTCAAGCATATATCAACAATCAATTTCATCAAAACATGCTCAAATCATTTTTACCCAATTTTTACCCTAAGTATATTTCATGCTCAAAATGGCTCCAGATACCATTGTTGGGTTTCTAGGTTAGTCCCAAGATCAATTTAAGCATAGAAATCATGTGAATACTCATAAAAAGTATGGCGGAATCATACTTACAATGATCGGCTTTTGCGATGTGAGAAGCAACAAAAATTTCTCATTGGATCCTCTATTGAAGCTCACGAAAATGGCAAGTTTTTGTGCTCCATTTTGAATCTTCAAGCTCCAAGCTTTGGGTAAGGATTCCATGCACATGGGTGGGTTTGCCGCAAATTCTTCCTTTGCTTCATCTTGTTCTCGGCAATCAGGAACAATTTGAGAGAAAATTTGGCCCAAGGCCGAGAGTTATAAGAGAGAAAAAGAAGTTGTGATAAGTTGGTTTGATTTTCAAAATCAATAAAAGATATACCAAATTCAAAAAATGGTACATGGCATTTAAGCCATCCAACCACCACCATCAATCACTCAAAAGTGACTAGACATCACATCACTCAAAGTGATGTGACTTCCATCACTTGATTGACTAGTGATTTGATGCTTGATGTGACTTGTGGGCCACACTTGAATTCGAAATGCGAGTGGGCCCGCAAACACTCCTGGGCTCGGGTTCGCTAATTCCGAATTAACGAATTTTCCGTTGCGACATAATAAAATCAAATTTAATTAAATAATTGTGCCTAGCAAAATTACTATTCACGTCGCTAGCAAATTAATTCTAAATTAACTCGTTCGCCCGAATTAAAATCTAATTTTAATTCCGCGTCGAAATCTAATTTCGTATAATATATTGAATATATTATTTTATCGATTAATTCCAAATTAATCGTTCTCTCTCTTTTAATAATATTTTATCCCAGATAAAATATCTATGTAATTAATCCCAGATTAATTTTCTCTCTCTCTTATAATTAATCTCAGATTAATAAAGTGTGAGTCATACGTAATCAGTGAATCTTCGGGAAGCGACCCATGAGATCACCGGATATGTTGGCAGTAAATCCGGTCGTCGGACTATCCGAACACGTACGTACCTAGTACTACGTTTTTACCGATTTACAAGACATGGTTGGCTTCTTGCAAAGCACCGTGCCTACCCAATTCTCCAG
Organism: Zanthoxylum bungeanum; assembly: GCA_019454045.1. NCBI lineage: Eukaryota > Viridiplantae > Streptophyta > Magnoliopsida > Sapindales > Rutaceae > Zanthoxylum > Zanthoxylum bungeanum. Next base: position 234,854 of record SKCR01043255.1, read on the forward strand.
AAATATTCTTAAAGGAATATGTAATCTTTATCAGGCATAGTATACGTAGTATTGCGTATAACGATCCAGTATCGGATGTCACGTGCAAGGCCTGGGGCTGGAATTGTGTCTGCCCCGTACGAAGCACATATCGGATCTCTGGTAACTAGTCTCTATAATCGGATAAACATGACATAGTCATAATATCCCGATAGTTACAGCATAAAAGAGTACGAGTTCCGTATCCTACGTGATCATCATCTCCACTATGACTGGAGTGATACTTCCAACTTGACATCACACCCAATACACTACGATTCTCAATATACCCAGAAGAGGCGTACACAGAACCTGTTAAAGCCCTGGACGACTAAAACCAAAGTATATTGATTGTCGCAAGTATTAGCGATGCAAGTCTCAGGTTAAGACCAAATACACCTACCTTGATTCGGACTTCCATAGACACATAGTCATACTACCAATGGAATTCCAATGGGTCTATCTATAGCGAAGCTGTTCCCGTACCATCGGTAAACACAACCTCCTATTACACTTGCATGAGTATCTTATACCCTAATATATGAGAACTATGCCTTTATGCTCCCATAATGCGCACAAGTGTAATACTAGTCTTTTACGCATTATCGATGTCTAATCTCGATAATACTCCGACTATGGATATTTAATGATTAAACCTTCGTGGATTGATACTGTCTCATATCATCTCAATCCGGAACTAATCATATGGACCTTTCATCATTTATACATCTTGGTAATCTAATTACAAATGATAAAAGAGCAATTTCCTTTGTCACATAGTTAATTTGTACAACAACACCATGATCTGTACAAATAGTGATGCTATGGGTCATAATTGTCCAACATAAACCTTAGTGGATTAATACTGTCTCATATCTTATTAATCCGAACTAATCATATGGACTTTTATCATTTATATATCCCGGTAATCCAATTACAAATGATAAAAGAGCAATTTCTTTTGTCACATAGTTAATTTGTACAACAACACCATGTTCTGTACAAATAGTGATGCTATGGGTCATAATTGTCCAACACATAGTCATATTACCAATGGGATTCCGAGTGGGTCTATCCAGAGCGAAGCTGTTCCCGGTCCAACGGCTAACAGAACCTCTTATTACACTTGCATAAGTATCCAATACCTAAATATATGAGAACTATGTCGTTAAGCTTCCATAACGCGCATAAGTGTAATACTAGTCTATTCCGCATTATTGATGTCTAGTCTCAATAATATACGACAATGGATATTTAATGATTAAATCATTTGTAGATTAATAATGTGTCATATCTTATTAATCAGATTTGACCATATGGACTTTTATCATTATATATATCCAAGTAATTCAATTACAATAATGATAAAATAGCAATTTCCTCTTGTCATATAGTTAATTTGTACAAAAACACAATGTTCTTTACAAATAGTGATGCAATGGGTCATAATTGTCCAACAAATACATGGCAATCATATGCTTCGAATGATAAATGTGCTACGATTCTGAGATTGTTTAAGGATTCCATGTGAACATGATGAACATATGGCATGTTTTTGGGTGTTTATGGTTTGGGGCGTGTGTTTATGGCTTTCTATTAGGGTGTTTTGGATATTTTTTTTCTCGGTTTTTGTTGATGTATATATTTCTAGGTTTATGGGCTTAGATTCACATGAATGGGTCGGGTCGGGTTTTCGTCTTGGTTGTACTCTAGTTCTATTAAAACTTATCATTTCGCCATTGTTAGGGAATTTAGAGCTTTTTCTAGGGTTAACTACTCGGTAGGGATGATAAAATGAACCCTATGTAGATAATAGGTCCAACTAATAGTAGAGTAGGTGTGAAAAAACGAATCAACGAATCGAATTTGTATCGAATCCTAAACGAATCGAATCAAAATGTGATGGATTCGTATTCGATTCGTTTATTAAATAAATCGAATACGAATATTCGTTTAGTCATGATATTATTTCATAACATAATTTAGCATAATTGATTTACATTAATTCGTCACAAATATGTACCTATGAAATATGTAATTAATATATTTACTTAAAATGTCTCACCAAATATCGACAATAATATTTTTCTATGGTAATTAGTCATAATTTCTCGTATCTTAATTGAAAAATAACAGTAACTAGTAAAATAAAATAATAAAACGAATCCTAAATGAATAAACGAATCAATGAGCTTAAATTCGTATTCGATTCGTTTAATAAACGAATCGAATCGAATTGACCCATTTATTAAAAGAATCCCTTTTTTCAAACATGTATTCACTTTAAAGCGAATCGAATCGAACGAATAAATGAATCCTGACCCAAATTTCCACCCTTACAGTAGAGTAGGCTCATCCCTTTCTAGGAATATCATAATCTGAAGCCTCTTCTGCAGCTCCCCTTATTGTTCTGGCTCCCGAGGTACATGATTCACACCATACTGACCCAATTGATATGGAAAGCTTGGGATCGCCAACACCCACTGACCTTGATACTATATCAACCCCCTCAAAAGAAGAAAATCAATCCTTATTCGTCAAACATCCATGCCCCGACCCAATGTAGCTAGACCTGATCACCGGTTCGGTTCGGTTCCAAACCAAAATTTAACTGTCTGGTTCTCGGTTCCACGCTTGTGGAATCGGGAATCGGAATCGAATTAGATGATTCCGGTTCGGTTCCGATTTTTTTAATTAATTTAAAATTTTAATTTTTTTCAAAAAATGGAATTTCAAATTTATTTAAAATTATTAATTTTGAATATATATTACATTAAATTAAAAACTTAAATTAAAAATAAAATAAAATATCTTGAACTTAAATTTTAAAAAAACTTAAGTTGTTTATATATCCTCTAGGAGTAATAAGAATCAAAATTCACATAATTCTATTATATTTTTTAGATAGTTCCCCATTATAATTATGTACTCATCATCATTATTTGTGCCTGTTGTTGATCCTTCAGCTCCCATTCCGCTTGTACTTACGGATGCATTATTGAACAAGTCTTCAAAGTCATTGGGGATATCTTCTTATTGCCTCATATCAACTTGAGTTCAATCATCCACACATATTGTTGCTTCTAAAGTGCTTGAATGTAATGAAAACCGACTCTTTACCAAAATATTGCCTCCTAAAGTGAAGGCTTGTTCAACCATAATGGTGGAAACACGTGTTGTCAGCAACATTTTAGCAATAATTGATAAAACATGATAGACAATTTGATGTCGGTTTCACTAGTCAAGTACTTGTAAATTTTTACTTACTAATTTTTCAGGAGGAAACTCGAAATTTGTAGATAAATAATTATCTAATTCTGGGTTGTTAGTCGTGTTATCCCTCTGTTTTTTATTTCGTTGTAGTAACCAATGATCACCTACGCTAAATCTTGAATGTATTAGGGGTTCGCTACTAGATTGTCCTGATGATTGTAAGTTATATCTATTAACATAATCATTAAATAAATCTATTAAATCAATTTTTATTCCATCTATTATTTTTCTACTATTAATTTCATCACATATTCCTAAAAATGCATAGTAAGTTTGTAAGTCACTATTCAAACCTTCTAATTTTGCAATAAAATAAAGTAATGGAATGTCTTTAAAATAAGTCAATAATTTTCTATTCATAACAGTAATAGCTTCAATTAAAACAATATCCTTAATATTTGAACTTTTAACATGCTTATATAGAGTACCAAAAATATTCAAAAATTCAACAAGAAATAAATTTATTGCAGGATAATAAATTCCACTAAAAATATTTGTCGCATCATTAAAAACTTTTAAAAGCTCTAAAAGTTTTTCACAAATATCTCATTGACTAGGCAAAAGTGTTATATGTTTAAAATATTGGGGAAACAACTACATAATATATTTTTGTATTGAAAAGCTTGAGTTAAAAGAAAATACGTTGAATTCTGACGAGTTAGAATATCTCGTGAAAATTTTACCGATTTAACACCATTTAATATATAAAACTTGATTATTTATCTCCTGATATTAGAATATGACCAAATACAATTAAGTACAATCTTAATAGGGTTAATAAGATGTTCTAAAAAATTCAAACCATTGTGAACACATAAAATAAATGACCTGACATGTGCAACGAACATGAAAAAATCGACCCCTAAATTTAGTTGGCATATTTCTTTTAAATCTCTAATTGATGCAGTATTTGCAGATGCATTGTCAAAACCAATTGTTAAAATTTTACCTAATAAACCGTATTCATAAAAAATTACTTTAATCATTCTATAAATATTTTGTGCAATATGTTGCTCATCAAAAACTCTAAATGCAATAAGTCGTTTTTGCATGTTCCATGATGCATCAATCCAATGACAAGTCATACTCATGTATGAGTATGTTTGCCAATGGTCACTCCAACTATTAGAACAAATAGAAAGACGACCTTTAATATTTTTAAATATTTCATTTAAAATAATTTTATCATCTTTATATAATTTAAAATTTTATCATTTTGTTGTATTTCTAGGCATTTTACAGCAGCATGATTTAAAGCATTTCGAACATAATTAGTAAAAGTAATTTTTTCACCAAAACTTAAATAAAGATGTGTCATACACATAAATTTAGCAAATTCTTCTCTATTTTTAGCATCAGAATATTTAAATAAATCTAACGAACTCATATCTCTACTAGATGAAGTGTACCTACCCATTTGAGTTTGTGTTCTATCAAGTCCAATTTCAGCGACATGATGTCTATCGAAGTGATTGTTCATATTGCCATAATTGCCAGTAAATTTGTAAGTTATATCACAATAGTTGCATATTGCTCTTGGACCTTCATTTTCAGTCTCGACTAAATGAAAATGAATTTTGAAAAAATCGGAAGATCGAGACTTAACTTCTCATCTCCGTGTACCGATATTTTGGTCGCTCTCTTGGGTTGACACATTGAACATGATATTTTCATATGAGCTTGCCATTTTTTGTTAATATTGAAGAATTGTAAAATTAAATCAATATGAGAAATTGAAGATGGCAGAATTGAGAATGAAAGAATTAAAAAATTTGAGAGAATTGAGAATCAGTGCGTTGAAAAAATGAAGAATGACACATATTTATACATTTTGTATTATTTTTTTGATATTTAAATTGCCCCTAAAACTAGCAGTTTTATTAATGTTATTAAGGATAATTTAGTTATTACATATATATTTTACAAAAAATAAAAAATAAATTAAATTAAAGACAGTATGGAGCTGTTGGTCATTGCTGTCTGCCCAACGGCTACTAGCCATTGGCCCAAACGGTTCCAATCGAACCATAGAACCGGACGGTTTCAATGGTTTCGATTAGAACTATTGGAATCGTCCGATCTATTCGGTTCAGTTTGGTTCAAAACCGGAATCGTGGTCGGGTCTGTGCAGCCTCCCATTGATTTTGAAGGCTTGGACATGGACATGACTTCTGCAATAACCAATGCTGAACTTGACCAGCTGAGGGAGAGGTTTGACATTTTCGAGGGGATCAGCCTGGATGTTCCTCAAGAGGGCGATCAGGCAAGCTAACTTAGTGGCGGTCAAGCTACTCTCTGCACAGCCTTCTTTGATATGGGTTTGCGTCTGCCCATCCAAGGGTACTACGCTAAGATACTAGCATCATTGAACTTGGCCTCATTTCAACTGAATTTGAATGGATGAAGGGTGTTAACTAGGCTCTACATGATTTTTAGTCAGAAAGGCATGGGCAAACCATCGGTTGAGGACCTGAAGAGGCTTTACCGGTTGAATGCCAACCCTATGACTACAAGGGTTGGTACTATTTATCCACCTACTGTAAGGGCAGATATGGAACCCCTTAGGTCGAATCGGTACCCCGCACAGTGGAAGTGGGTCTAACCAATGGATATCAAGCATGAGTGTATTTTTAAATAATTTAATGGAATAATAAATTCCATTACGAGTGCATAAAGAAAAACCTAGGACGAATCGGAGTCCGGAAAAATCAAACGGGTGAAAAAAATGAATTTTACACTCGTGATGCGCTCCTATCACTCGCTTGCACTTGTGCTATATGTAGCGCATGCTGCTAGTAGCAGCATATAGCACTCCTACAAATTTTTTAAAAAATTTCCTTAAAGTAGCATCATGTTGCGCATGCAGCGCTGCTTCAAATCATTTTTTTAAAAACTTTCCTTAAACACTTCCATAACACCCAAAAATAATTTTAATATTAAAACCAACATTAACACATGTTATATAACAAACATACATGTATTCTAAATATAAAAATATATTAGTTTGAATTAAAATATAAATCAAATTAGAATCCTACAATGAAGTGACTCATGAATAATTTTAGGTCAATCAAATATGGTCAAATGATTCTAGAATGGTAGTCATAGCTTCAAGCTTTCATCTACAGTTTCAAACTCTAATTTTATGTTTCATGTCCAACATAAGCATATTTGACCCAATCACAAGCATATTATGTTTATGCTTCCAAAGCATCTATACACAATTCATTAGCCTAATTTCAACTTCAAACTATGTTATTATGTATCCAATACATAATGCACCACTATATGTTTCATAAATTATAACAACTTACTAATGAAAATATAATTTTAGAGAAGATCAAACTTATCTATCAAGCTTAATTCCAAGATCCAATCTTCTTCTCCTTATTGAAATATTGTAGAGAACTTCCAAAGCTTCTCTCAAAAAAGTTTACTTAGGCTAATATTTCTTTCTTTTGCTTAATGCTTGTTTTAGCTTGCTTGCTTTATTAAAAACTTGTTTAAGCTTGCTTTTTATAGTGAAGCTTATGTAATTTTTAATTAGTAATTATAATCAACTTTTATGTGGGTTTAATCCAATTTTTCTAAATATGCATAATTAGGTGTGACTAATCATCTTCGTCTACCACTTTAATTTAATCCAATTAAATCTATACAAAGTTTAACCAATTGATTATTTCATTGTCTCCAATTAAATCTATACAAAGTTTAACCAATTGATTATTTCATTGTCTACCACTTTGATTTAAACCAATTAAATGAAGCCAAATACACCTATTATTGTTGGAGTTGGTGCTTGGAGCGCTAATCCGAATAATATATTGTACATTATATTTTATTACTTATTAATAAAATAACTATAATTTATTTTCAACCTTATTAATGGTAATGTCATTATGCATATTAGATTGATATATAAATATGTTGAGAATGACATCAGCCTCAGAATAGTTATGTAGTACTACCGCACACTGGGTGGTCCAATATTAGGATAGTATTACTATTATAAACTATTCTCAAAGTAAATATTTCTAGTCATTGGTTTTGGAATTGTAGGACACAGAAATCGGCGACGCATGCTGTTCCAGGCTCGCGGCCTAGTTGGGAGTACGGAGTAGCCCGCGGGGGACTAAACCGGAGAATAAAGGAGTCACCACCCGGTGTAAACCGGGAAAATGATTTAAGGCCGCACTCACCCCTTGCAAGGGAAGACCTCAAACCGTTGGGTTCGGAATGGTCCCTTACTTATGCCACTTGTAATGAAATGATTTGTGCAAAAACTTAACCAAATCTACGAAACATATATGCTCAAGAGTAATTTAGATCTAGTTCGCATTTACCAAAGTAAATTCTATGTCTAAGTTTGCATGCTTTAAAAGTAAGTCATTATAACGGCAAACATACGATATCACACAATGAGCATGTTGAATTATCAAACACAAAGAATAAATAACATTATAAACATAAACGTAAATTAAATCCATATTGCAAAAGAAAAATAACTAAATCATGCATAAAGAAATATCATAATCATGCTTAAAAATAAATAACTTATTAGACTAACTCATGCTTAAAACGCAAGGTTGGATGAAACGAAACATGTGAATCTCTCAAGTGGTACGTGGCATTGTATCCCGAGTGCAAACCGCAATACCGTCCATTCGGATTCGGCTACGGAATTTACGTCCGGGTTTCCATCTGATATACCACAAGAGAGAATACATATTCCGTTCATCCGGAAATCACATCATGCACCAATCCACAATACTCATGCGAAATAAAGTAACAAAATAAATAAATAAAAAATAAAGGATAATAAATAAAAGGGGTGCCCTCAGGTCCAACCTCTTAAGTCGTCTCTCGGAAGCGCGTTACTCGGCCGTCGGAAGGGTTGATGCTCGTAACTCCTCCGGTTCACTGGTTTGTTGTATTCATTCGTTGCCTCGCTGTTTTCTCTCAGTTTTTTTCACTGTTTTGGACTGTTTTTGGATCGGTTCAGGGGCTAAAATATGGGTTGTTTCGGTGGTAAAAATTGGGCAGTTTCGGGGTAGTTTGGACGTGCAGTGCATGGGGGATTATGCGGCTGTTTTGGGCGGGCAGTGCAGGGATTTATGCTGCTGTTTTGGGGCTGGACAATGGGTGTTTTGCGGGGGTTTTATGCGGCTGAACTGGGCAGTTTTACAAGGGTTTTATGCGGTGCATTTGGGCAATTTTTACGGGGGTTTTATGCGTGCAGTGTAGGGGCTGTTTCAGGGGAATATACGTGCAATACAGGGGCTGGACAGTGGGCGATGGATGAAGGCAAAATTTCTTGTGATTTGCGTGAATGTGCTAGAGTTTGAAAAGTGGGGTGAAGGCTTCTTTTTATAGGCAAATGGATGGGAGCTATCCTTGTTTGAATAGGAAAGAATATCTCAATGATGAGGACTATCTCCTAATTAGTGTCTCACAAGGAAAGAATCTATTTAATTTAGGGATGTGATTGGTTTTGATTAGGAAAGGGATCCATGGGATTTATTTAATTTAGGAAGGTAATTTGGCTTGATTTATGCATGTGTTTAATGTGTTTTGATTAATTTGGAAAGCTTTGGGCGTGAATGTGTCTCTTGGGCGTGTGGGTTAGGGTTTTTTATTGGGCTTGGGTGCTTGGGCTTGGTGTATGGCTTGGTGAGTGGCTTACAAGGTTTGGGCTGAGGATAAACTTTAAAATAGAAGTCCAACAAGCAAAATCAAAGCTAGGCAAACGAATTAAATCCAACAAAGTACTGATTTCTGACTTTTTCCTTCCGACGTCCGTTTCCCGCGACTTCCATAACTAAAAAGGTAGTACCTCCGTACGAGACTCATCATCGGGACTTATATGCAAAAATACAGTGTCTACAGTCGCCCCCACTTTGATGAGACTTGTGCAGTGTGTAACAATGACAATCCTATCAAAGTATATGCAATGCATTTTTACTTACCTGGCTCGCCAGCTGCCACCTGACTTGTCTGCTGCTTCGAACTGAATGATTTGGTGGTGCCATACACGGCGTGCTAAACCTCATACCCGAGGTGTCACGGTTATTTTGAATTGAGTTGATCTGGTTGTGCCATACCCGGTATGCTAAACCACATACCCGAGGTGTCGCGGTTGCGTCTCCATACCCAGAGTGTCGCAGTAGTGTCTTCATACCTGGAGTGCCATACCTGGCATGCTAAACCTCATACCCGAGGTGTCGCGGTTGCGTCTCCATACCTAGATTGTCACAGTAGTGTCTCCATACCCGGCGTGCTAAACCCCATACCCGAGGTGTCACGGTTGCGTCTCCATACCCGGAGTGCCATACCCGGCGTGCTAAACCACATACCCGAGGCATCGTTGTAGTGTCTCCATACCCAGAGTGCCATACCCGGCATGCTAAACCCCATACCCGAGGCGTCGTTGTAGTGTCTCCATACCCGGAGCGCCATACCCGGCATGCTAAACCCCATACCCGAGGCGTCGCTGTAGTGTCTCTATACCCGGAGTGCCATACCCGGTATTTTGATAATGTTTATCTCCATACCCGGAGTGCTGCTAATATCTATCTCCATACCCAGAGTGTCATACCCGGCGTGCTGATAATGTCTGTCTCCCTACCCGGAGTGTCATACCTGGCATGCTGATAATGTCTATCTCCATACCCAGAGTGCCATACCCGGCATTTTGATAATATTTGTCTCCATACCCGGAGTGCCATACCCAGCGTGCTGATAATGTCTGTCTCCATACCCGGAGTGTCATACCCGGAATTTTGATAATGTTTGTCTCCATACCCGGAGTGCCATACCTAGCGTGCTGATAATGTCTGTCTCCATACCCGAAGTGCCATACCCGGCGTGCTGATAATCTATGTCTCCCTACCCGGAGTGTCATACCCGGCATGCTGATAATGTCTGTCTCCATACCCGAAGTGCCATACCCGGCGTTCTAATAATGTGTGGGCCTCAAGCCTGGGACTCATCCCCAAAATCGATACTGATGTGGGCCTCGCCCCCATACTGATACTAATGTGGGCCTCGCCCCCATACTGATACTGATATGGGCCTCGACCCTGGGATTCATCCCAAAAACTGATACTGATGTGGGCCTCGCCCCCAGACTGATATTGATGTGGGCCTCGCCCCCAAACTAATACTGGTGCTGATGTTGCATATCAACATGATGTCTTGCCTCTCACGAGATAGTCCTGATAGCTAAACATATTTTCGTCCTCAACGGATGCTTCGTGTCGAAACCAGAGAACCTTCAAATCACTTAATACACTCAGATCCGATCGTCTGAATGAGTGATCTGAACTAGACTCCCAGTGTGTGTGTGCCAAGGCTCTTTCGCAGCTTAATCCTTAAGTAAGCCGACTCGATGATTTTGTCTTCGGATAATCGGATTAGTGGGTCTAACCAACCGAGATGTCTTAATCATACTCTGTGATTACTTTCTCGTACTCAACATGATATAGTTTTCTGCTTCTTTTCTTTCGTCTCTTTCTTTTCTTTCTTTTCATTTTGAACTTATTTTCTTTTTTCTCTTTTTCTTTTTCTTTTTTCTCTTTTTCTTTCTTTCTCTTTTTTCTCGACACACCTACCCTTTAAGGTAGCATTTCTCCTCATGGTGGTCCTAATACTCACCCATGGGTAGCTTCACGCTTATTGGTTATAGGTGGTCTATTTTTCCTTTTCTTTTCAGAGACTTTTTCTTTGTTTCCAACCATATCATATATCGTAGCACAAGTAAACTAGGGTGGACATCTAGGCAAATGGTCATTCACTAATCTGCCATCTCTTCAACTAGTCATCTCGCCGACCATTCAGGCTTCCACTGCTAAAATCCTATAATCAAGTGCTCGTGAGTTCAGCTGAGATCAACCACTCAGAATACCGGATGAGAGCACATCTCACACTTATCGTTTCTAAGGTTTCTCCTTACAGTAAACAATGTCATCACCGGACATATGCCTAACTATCAAAGACTTCTCTCTCTCTCTTTTTTTTCCTTTTTTTTTTCACTCACTCCATGGAATTCTTCATTTCAACCGCTGATAATATGGGTTTCACCCCCTGTGATCCATTCCCGAAACTCATGTTGATATGGGCCTCAACCCTGGGATTCCTTTCTGAAACTGATGATTATGTGTGGGCCTTAACCCTGGGGATCCATTTCTGAAAACTGTTGATACTATTTTGTTGCTCTCATCTTGCTTGTATTTTACCGCTTTTCCTTCTTTTCTTCGAGACCTGTGAACACAAACAAAACAACAGAATAAAAATGCTTGCATGCGATGTGTATGTATGCATGTGTGGAGGTACTCTTGTTCCTGATGGGTTAGACCCTCATTGTGCTCCTTGGCGCCATGTGCCTACGCATGTCTCTGATCGCCCCCTAGGTCTTCTTATAGTTTCCTCCTGCCGGTTCTCTTCTGGTGATTGTACAGTTCTTTTTGTCTGAAACTTGCAAACACAGAACAAACACAAAAATTGCAAGTACGTTATGTGTATGCATGCATGCATGCATGAATTTCCTATTCTGTTGGGTTAGGTCTTCTGCCGGTGACTGCTCGGTCTTCTTTTCCTCAGGCAAAATACTGCTTCAATCTATCCACGTTGATCGGCTCGGTGAACTCGTTCCCTTCCAAGTCTGACAGTCTCACCGCCCCGTTTCCCATTACTTTCTTGACTACGTATGGCCCTTCCCCGTTAAGTCTGAACTTTCCTCTCGGGTCTATTGTTAACGGCTTTGACTGCTTAAATACCAGATCCCCCTCTCTGATCTTAATAGGACGCACCTTCTTGTTGAACACTTGGGCCAACCTCTTCTGGTATATCTGCATGTGATGCAAGGACTTCATTCTCTTCTTATCGAGCAATACCAACTGTTCAAATCTCTGCGAGGCCCATTCTTGTTCAGGTAACTCTGCTTCTGCTAATACCATCATGGGCTGTATCTCAACTTCCACCGGAAGTACTGTTTCCATCGCCTTCCGAGCTTCCTCTTTTCTTAAACACTTCATCTGAATGTCATTTGTTTGTCTTTTGTATAGTTCTCCATTCAAACTCACATATTGAGAAGTCAACTTCTGAATGGCTATTATGTCCTTTCTGCTTGCTTCTTCTGTGAATTCCCTCCGCTCCAGATATCTCTAAATATCGTAATACCAAGGTTTCCCATCGTCGACCTTTCTATCTCGTAGACGGGTCGGCTTGCCATTGTCAATACTGGAGGTCTCATCACCAATTTCTCTGGATTTTCCCAAGTTGCGGCTAGTATGGCTAACGCGTCTTCCATTTGATTCTCTTCTCGCGGCAAGTGCTGGAACTTACAATCAGGGAGGGCTTGTGCCAGACTCCTGAGGTGGAACAAGTAGGGTTTCAACCGTTCTTCCTTCAATTCCCATTCTCATTGCATCTGTCGGACTACCAATATCGAGTCTCCGTAAACTTCGACGTTCTTAGCCTTCAAAGTTATCAACGCAGTCAGTCCAAAGGTGCATGCTTCATACTCAGTCATGTCATCATCAAAGACAGGGATATCATCACATAATCTGTTTGGAGGGTCCTCATGCCCCACATTCTCAGAGCCTCCCCCAGCACAGGGTACAACCATATTAGCCATAGCGGCGGTCAAAGCTTGCAACTGCTCGGTAAACTTAGTGAGACTAGTCTCCAACTGATCCATATGAGATACCTCGTTCTCCGATTTGCTCATGTTTGCTAACGGCTTTTTTGATGACTTTAGAAGTGAGATACTCAACATCAAACTCTGTCATCAATACCAACCATCTGCCTAACTTCCCTACTAGCGAAGGCACTGAATGCAGATACTTCAAGGGATTCTCCTTTGCTACCACTTGGATCTTGTACGATTGGAAGTAATGGCACAATTTTCTGGACGCCCACACTACTGCCAAACAGATCTTCTCTACCTCTTGATAGCGGGATTCATACGGAAGCATCTTCTTACTGAGGTAGTAGACTGCATGCTCTACCCCTGTCTCATCTGCTTGTACCATCATCGCCCCCAGCGCTTCGGGTTCTATGGCCAAATACAGTACCAAAGGTTTGTCTGGCCTCGGAGGTTTCAAGACATGAGGTTCCACCAAGTATTCCTTAATCTTGTCGAAAGCCTCTTGGCATTGTTCATTCCATTTCACTGGCTGGTATTTCCTCAGCAATTTGAAGATAGGCTCGCATACTGACGTCAACTTGGCGATGAACCGACTGATGTATTGAATTTTCCCGAGGAATGCTCTTACTTCTTTCTCTGTCTTTGGCGCAGGCATCTCCGTAATCGCCTTGATCTTCTCAGGGTCTACTTCTATCCCTAACCCAACGGGTATCTATGATGTCTCTTAAGACATAGGGGTTAACATGATGCGTGTATGCATGAGATGCATGAGATGCGTGCGATGCATGGAATATATGAGTCGGCTCATTACCATTTTAAAGCATTAATCATACTATTGCGAGGTGCAAACCTATCCAAATTGAAAAGGCCCAACAGGTTTACACTTTTGCGATAACATGGCTAAACAACTTCAGATGATACGGGCCTAAACATAAAGTGGCCCATCGGCATTTTAGAAGCTTTTGGCCCAATTTCCATGAAGCACGGACTCGTCCCAGTTTAAATGGCCCAACAAGCCCATACCTCATGACAAAAGGTCCAACTGAATCCAAATGACGACGGTCCTAAACACAAGCATAAAGGAATAGTTTATATCGGTCATACAACTAGAGTTCACATGTGGGTTTATGGGAGTGTAGACAAAGGCTCTCATCGACGAAGGGTTACCCACAACTAGGACTCCTCACTCAAGGGTTCAAGCGACCAAGTGAGTGCACTTTTTTTATACACTAAGGTACGTGCCAACGAGTTAAGATGTGTGACTAACTGTCAAATGGATTTCCCATTGTAGATTACCCAGAGGGAGGGTGGAGCGAACTCTCTTAAATACCCAAGCCTCGTAGGCTCTTATCGCCTTGGTGACAGGAATAAACAACAAGTCCTCCAAATTAGTCCATCACAGTAAGCTTCGAGTGAATGATTATCTAGGTGTCTTCACGGCTTTTCCTTTCAGCGATTGAAAGGTAGTGAATGAAGGAATACACCAAACCATTACCTAGCTCTAATAATGTCTTTGATTAAACCCATTCAACCCACGGTAGACACGGTTAACTAAAGCACAAATCACAATCATTACCAAATATTATTTCGGGGCCGATTCTCTATCCCCAGTGGAGTCACCAGACTGTAGGACACAGAAATCGGTGACGCATGTTGTTCCAGGCTCGCAGCCTAGGTGGGAGTACGGAGTAGCCCGTGGGGGACTAAACCGGAGAATAAAGGAGTCGCCACCCGGTGTGAATCGGGAAAATGATTTAAGGCCGCACTCACCCCTCCCAATGGATGACCTCAAACCGTTGGGTTCGGAATGGTCCCTTACTTATGCCACTTGTAATGAAATGATTTGTGCAATAACTTAACTGAATCTACGAAACATATATGCTCAATAGTAACTTAGATCTAGTTCGCATTCACCAAAGTAAATCCTATGTCTAAATTTGCATGCTTTAAAAGTAAGTCATTATAACGGCAAGCATACGATATCACACAATGAGCATGTTGAATTATCAAACACAAAGAATAAATAACATCATAAACATAAACGTAAATTAAATTCCTATTGCAAAAGAAAAATAACTAAATTATGCATAAAGAAATATCATAATCATGCTTAAAATAAATAACTTATTAGACTAACTCATGCTTAAAACGCAAGGTTGGATGAAACGAAACATGTGAATCTCTCAAGTGGTACATGGCATTGTATCCCGAGTGCAAACCGCAATACCGTCCATTCGGATTCGGCTACGGAATTTACGTCCGCGTTTCCATCTGATATACCACAAGAGAGAACACATATTTCGTTCATCCGGAAATTACATCATGCACCAATCCACAATACTCATGCGAAATAAAGTAACATAATAAATAAAAAAATAAAGGATAATAAATAAAATGGGTTCCCTCAGGTCTAACCTCTTAAGTCGTCTCTCGGAAGCGCGTTACACGGCCGTCGGAAGGGTTGATGCTCCGCAACTCCTCCGGTTCACTGGTTCGTTGTATTCCTTCGTTGCCTCACTGTTTTCTCTCGGGTTTTTTCACTGTTTTGGACTGTTTTTGGATCGGTTTAGGGACAAAAATATGGACTGTTTCGGTGGTAAAAAATGGGCAGTTTCGGGATAGTTTGGACGTGCAGTGCAAGGGGTTTATGCGGTTGTTTTGGGCGACTGTAGGCACTGTATTTTTGCATATAATCCCTATGATGAGTATCATTTGGAGACACTACCTTTTAAGTCACGGAAGTCGCGGGAAACGGACGTCGGAATGGGAAATTCAGAATAACTATGTCATCAGATTCATTTCACAAGTTCACTATTTTCGTTCGTGTTGCGTTCACAACCACGTTCGAACGTAAAGCAGATTGCGGGCGTTCATGTAGCGTTCGAATCGGCGTTCGAACGGTGTCGGTATTTTTGGTTTTGCTGCTAGCCTCACACCCAAGCCCAATTAGCCCAACAAAGCCCATAAAACACATCCAAATTAATTAAATACATATTTAACACATGACAAAATTAAATAAAATCTAAAAATCATATACCAATTCAAAATAAAATCATGCCTAATTAAAATCATTCAAGATTATTATATTCCTAACTAAACAAATTTCATGCCTAAACAAAACAAATTAAATATATGAACTTCCTAATTGAGCATAATCTTGTCTCCAATCAATCTCTGGTTTTCCTTGTTTAACACTAAATCAAATCCTCCTTTAATGCACAAATCCTTTCCTTGTCAAGCAAAGATTCACCCATCCCATTTGCCTATAAAAACAAAGCTATTCCAACCCTTGAACCCCTCTAACTCTCACGCATATACAGCAAAGAAAAAGCCTCTTCATTCACGCCTAATACACTCAAGAAGCAACAAAGAATTTTCTCTCCTCCTCTTCCCTCCATAATCGAAAATCACAGCCCCTAAAACATCCATTGTATTACCGAAAATCACTACCTAAAACATTCACTGTTTGACAGAAAAACTGCCCCTGGAACACCCCCCAAACTACCGAAACTCACCCCTAAACAGCAGCACTAAACATCACCAAAACAGCAGCCCCAAATACCCCAAAACATTGGCCTAAAATACTTGAAACAGTTACCAGAAAACGTCACCGAAAGAGCAGCGAAATATAGTAAAAACAGCAGCAAAACAGGGAGAACGACGACTAAAAACAGTGAGACAACGAACGAGAGCAGTGAACCGGAGGAGTTGCAGAGTGTTAGCCCTTCCGAAGATCATGTACCGTAAATCCGAGAGGTGATTTAAAAGGTTAGACCTGAGGGCACTTTTTCTATTTATTGTCATTCGTTTTTTAATTGTTTTATTCACATGAGAGTCGTTTGTGGATGCATGCTGTGGCCTTCGAATGAAAGGGAAAATGTGTCGTCTCTTGTGGTATATAGGATGGAAACCCAGACGTAAATTCCGTAGCTTAATCCGAATGGACGGTAGTGCGGTCTGTACTTGGGATACAACTCTACGTACCACTTGAGTAAACAGAACATATCTCTCTTTATTTTATCTTGATTGTTTATATTCGCATCTTATATTTTGCCATTTTACTTTATGTATGTTGTTTGTTTGTGTGTTGATGATGTGATGCGCATGGGCTTAGCATATTGGTCTAAAGGTTTTCCATTTGAGGGAAGAAAAGGCCAAAAGGCTACCTTTACGCCAATAATTTGCCGCGCCGGACAAAGTATGTTTGGTTGGATGTGAGATATGTTCAACCGAGCATACGAAGTCAAATATCATTCTCTTTACTTTCTATGCATTGTGATGTAACGCGCATGGGCTAACTAGGGTGGATTAAAAGTCCTCTATTCGAGGGAAAATGCCTGAAGGCTACCTTACCACGATGTGTTGCCGCGATTTTTGTTATGTCATTGACTTTATACATATCATTGTTCTATTTATGCATATATTGCATTCTAATGCGCATGGGCTAACTAGGGTGGATTAAAGGTCCTCTATTCGATGGAAAATACCTGAAGGCTACCTTACCACGATGTTTTACCGCGTTTTTTGTTATGTCATTGACTTTATGCATATCATTGTTCTATTCATGCATGTATTGCATTCTAATGCGCATGGGCTAACTAGGGTGGATTAAAGGTCCTCTATTCGAGGGAAAATGCCTGAAGGCTACATTTACCACGATGTTTTGCCGCACCGGACAAGGTACACCCGATTGAATGGGAACGAGTTCAATCGGGCACACGGGGTCCTACATTGTGGATTTGCTTATTTATGTATGTGTTGTGTCATCTCTCATGCATCAGGTCTGGTCCCGTTCGAACGCGTTCTTAAACGCTATACGAACGCGGACCTTCTGTTTACCGTTCGAACGTGTTTACGAACGCTACTCGAACGCGAATGTGTTTTGTTTCATCAGGTCCAGTCCCGTTCGAACGCGTTCTCAAACGCAACACGAACGCGAACCTTTTGTTTACCGTTCAAACGCGTTTACTAACGCTACTCAAATGCGCATGTATTTCCTTTGTTTTATCATGCATCAGGTCTGGTCCTGTTCGAACGTGTTCTCAAACGCTATAAGAATGCGAACCTTCTATTTACCATTCGAACACGTTTATGAACGCTACTCGAATGCGAATGTGTTTTGTTTCATCAGGTCATGTCCCGTTCGAACGCGTTCTCAAACGATATACGAACGCGAACCTTCTGTTTACCGTTCGTATGCGTTTTCAAACGTTACACGAACGCGCATACACTGAATTGAGTCTTTTTCATCACATGTCATGCATAATTGTTTCTTAGGTGATTTCTCTTGTATCATGTAATCAATCATACTATTTGTATCCCTGCATTTATCTATTTGATATCTTCATGAGATGGTATTCAAGCATGATTAGGCCGTTAGTATGTTACTTGGTTCTTAAGCATGATTTAGCCTATTTAGTTGTTCATTTTCAAGCATGATTAGTCATTTATTTTGCGTTTGGAATTTGCATTATGTTTAGGTTGTTCTTTGTTTTCCGCATTATATGATCGAAGTATGTTCATGAGATTGATGTGTGTTATTGCATGTTCGCCGTTATGATGATTACTTTCATGCATGTGAACCTAAAAGTAGAATACTCTTGGAAATATGTTGCTTAGGCTTGGTTAAATTATTACACAAATCATTTCATTACAAGTGGCATAAGTAAGGGACCATTCTGAACCCAACTGTTTGAGATCTTCCCTTGCGAGGGGTGAGTGCGGCCTTAAATCCTTGTCCCGGTTCACACCGGGTGGTGACTCCATTATTCTCCGGTTTAGTCCCCCTGCGGGCTACTCCGTACTCCCAACCGGGCCGCGAGCCTAGAACAGCATGCGTCGCCCAGTTTCTGTGTTCCCACAGTCTGGCGACTCCACTGGGGATAGAGAATCGGCCCTGAAATAATGTCTTGTAATATTATGATTTGTGCTTTAATTAACCGTGTCTACTGTGGGTTAAAAGGGGTTTAATCAAATGCACTTTTAAGGCTGGGTAATGGTTTGGTGTCTTCCTTCATTCACTACCTTTCTATAAGGAAAAGCTGTTGTGAAGGCACCTAGATAATCATTTACTCGTGACAAAAGGTTTGAATGGATCCAAACGACAATGTTCCCAAACACAAGCATACAGAAATAATTTCTACAAGGTGGCCCATCAACATTTCAGAAGCTTTTGGCCCAATTGTCATAGGATACGAACTCGTCCCAGTTTAAATGGCCCAACAAGTTCGCATTCTGACAAGAAGTCCAACTGCATCCAAATGAGGATGGTCCAGAAGCACAAGGAAATCGTTGCTATAGGCCATACAACCCCGGTCTACGTGTGGGTTTGCGGGAGTGTAGACAAAGACTCTCGCTGGCGAAGGATTACCCACAACTAGGTCTCCCCACTCAAGGGTTCGAGCGACCAAGTGAGCGCACCTTTTTTATACCTTACAGTACGTGCCAACGAGTTATGGTGTGTGACTGACTGTCAGATGGATTTCCCATTGTAGATTCCCCAGAGGGAGGGTGGAGCGAGGCTCTCTTAAGTACCCAAGCCTCTTAGGCTCTTATCGCTTGGTGACAGGAATAAACAACGAGTCCTCCAAATTAGTCCATCACAATAGGCTACGAGTAAATGATTATCTAGGTGCCTTCACATCTTTTCCTTAAAGATGATAATGTTCCTAAACAAAAATTATTTCTATGATGATTGGGCCAAAAGCTTCAAAAACGCCAATGGGCCATTATATGTTTGTGTTTAGGAACATTATCATTTAGATACGGTTGGACTTCTTGCCATAAGATGTGATTTTGTTGGGCCATTTAAACTGGGACGAGTTCACTCCTATGACAGTTAGCCCAAAAGCTTCTATAATGATGATGGGCCGATTTGTGTGAAAATTTTAATGAATTGATATATTCCTTGTATCGCATGCATCTCATTCATCTCATGCATACATATATCCTGTTAACACCCTCTATGTCTATAAAAGACATCATAGATTCTTGTTGGGTTAGGAAAGAGGGAAGACTCACTAAAAGACCGGTAACAGATATGAGTACATCCGATAATGAGGTATCCCGAATAGATCAGTTGGAAAACGGTCTCGCCAAAATTACTAAACAGTTGCAAGCCTTGACTACTGCTGTGGCTGGTATGGCTGTACCCCGTGCTGGGGGGAATTCTGAGAATGTGAGGCGCGAGGAGCCTCTGAATGGGTTGGGGGATGATATCCCTGCTTTTGATGATGACATGGCAGAGTATGCGACAGGCAGAGTGATTGGGTCTCAGGCAGAATTTCAGAAGCTTCGGGATCAGGTTGAAACAGTTACCCGCAAAATGAGGGGTAAACATGAAGAGTTGTTAGATTATGAGGCAATGACCTTCGAAGAACAGTTGCCAGCTCAGTTCAAGATGCCGGATATGGCTAAGTTCAACGGGAATGGGGGATCCGAGGGTCCATCTCCATCAGTATGTTTCAGTTATGAGTTTAGTGGGTTTATCCAAGCGTCAAGTGCAGAAAATGTTTGGGATGTCACTTGAGGGAGCGCCGGTAGTTTGGTATCACAGCCTTGAGAAGAAGATTAGGGAAGATTGGAGGGAACTGACTGATGCTTTTCTGAAGCAGTATGTTACAGATCTGGAAATTGATTGGTCACTCTGAGATTTGGAGAACACTAAGCAGAAGCCGGAGGAAAGCTTCAAAGAATATGTAGACCGCTGGAGAAGCCAGCTCCTAAAGATGCAGACTCGGCCCTCAGAGAATGACCAAATTAAGATGATTATCAAGGGCATCAAGCCCTCAATCTATGGGAAACTGAGGAGAATGACCTCCATGATTAATGACTTCCGACAGTTGAGGGAAACTGTCATGGATATTGAAGAAGAAGAATGAGAGAACAAGAAGTTTTATGGCCTAAGTAGGAGGCCTATTGGGGGAACATCAGGTACCAAACATGTTTCTGCGGAGATTGCTGCCATTCGGAATCAGAGATTCTCCGACTTAAGGAGACCCTTGTCTAAAGTTCTGGAGAAATTAAAAAGTCAAGGACTTCTGAAACCCCTGGAGACCAAACCACTTCCCAACCCTCCACCACCACATCTCAACTTGAGCCAATACTGTCACTTCCACCAACAGAAAGGCCATGACACTGACAATTGCGCCCGCCTCCGCCATGAAATCCAGGACCTTATAGACTCCAAAAAGATACCCGACCCTGAAATAGAACACCCCAACACACACCAAAATCCCCTACCAAATTACCACTTTGTCCCCCCACCGACCTATATGATAAACTATGGCCTACCTGAAAGCCTTGTCCTCAAATCCTTTGACCACCAAGCCTATTGCCTTGGAATTTGGGATAGTAACAGTGAAGATGAGACAGAACAAGGGCAGAATTTCTGGGAAGACTTCTCCAGTAGTGATGAAGAAAAAGTGAGGGGGATGACACGCAGTGGGCGTTTCTATAATGATATGACCGAGAAGGGTAAATGAGTGTTATCAGATGGTAAAGAAGTGGCTGAGAATACAGAAAATGCCGAGGGAGATGTAGTGTTGCAGCAGTTGAGGAAAACCCGAGCACAAGTGAGTATCTGGGATTTGTTGTGTGCATCTCAAGAGGACAGGCGGGCCATGGTTGAGGCCTTAAGCAAGATAGTGGTGACGGAGGATGCCAACCCCGCAATGTTTGTTGGGTCAGTGCAAAAGGAGGCTTTGCAGGCAATCACTTTTTCTGAGGAAGAACTCCCAGCTGATGGGAGAAATCATAATAGACCTTTGTTTATCAGAGCTGAAGTGAGGGGTAAAATGACCTCTTGTGTGATGGTGGATGACGGCTCATCCATTAATGTGTGCCCGTTGAAGATTTTGGCCAAGCTGGGTATGAAGGCAACATATCTGGATCCCTCTAGTATGACTATCAAGGCTTATGATGACAGTAAGCGAGGAGTTGAGGGTACATTTGTAGCAGCGGTCAAGGTTGGTCCTATTGAGGACGAAGTTGAGTTCACAGTGCTGGATATCCCAGCCACTTTTGCCTTGTTGTTGGGAAGGCCTTGGTTTCATAAGCTTTGGGGCGTGCCCTCCACTCTGCATCAGATGATTAAGTTCCCGTATGGGGGAGAAATTGTCACAATCCGAGCTGAGGTAGACAATGATGTGGCTGCTTTGGAAATACAACCTTTCACGAGGTTCCAAGTGTCGGCAACTTTTGAGGAATGGGTGGATCCTAAGGTAGCTAGGATCATTGGAAAATGAAGTTCGAGCCAGGTGAGGGTTCAAAACTGCCAGACTTTAGAGGACAGACTACTCGGAGGGGTTTGGGGTACAAATATGACGAGGAAAAGCCGAAGGTTAAAAAGAAATGGCTGAAATTGATGGATTGCTTTGTAAAGGCTTCAGGGTATCAAGGTGAGCCCGAACCAATAGAAGTTAACGGAATTGTGGTGCCTGGTTTTGAGATCTTCCCAGAGATGCTGGGTAAGAAGCCGCTGACCGAAGAAGTTATGGAGGAAGAGAATTGGGAAGAAGAATTGATGAAGTTGGAGAGCCTGACTCTCGAAGAGGATAAGAAGTCTGAGAAGAACCTGGTTGCGGAGGATGAAGTGTCTGCCGATGATGAAGACATTTATCTTCCTGATTTATTTGAGTGTACTCCCACATTTATTAGCAATAAAGACAATCATTTTGCTTATTTGCCCGAGTCTTTTTCCTCTAACTTGCATGACTTGAGTATATTTGATATTAGCTCCACCAGAATGAATGCATTTAACTTGGGCACGCCTGAGAACCCCAAGGAAATTCTGATTGCAAGTGAAGTTACCGCTGAAGAGCGAGATAAATTAGAAGAAGTATTGGTCAGATATGCCAAAGTGTTTGCTTGGTCCTATGAGGACATGTCTGGGGTAGACAGAAGCATTGCCCAACACACGATACCAACTTATCCGAATATGAGGCCAGTGAAACAGAAACTTCGACGGATGAGACCTGAGTGGCCGAGAAGGTCAGAGAATAGGTTAAGAAACAGATGGATGTGGAGTTCCTGGAAGTAGTGAAGTATCATGAATGGTTAGCAAATGTTGTGCCAATGCCGAAGAAAGACGGGAAAGTCAGAATATGTGTGGATTACAGAGATCTCAACAAGGCTTGTCCGAAATATGATTTTCCTCTACCTCATATTGATGTACTAGTTAATAATGCAGCTTTATCTACCATGTATTCATTTGTAGATGGGTTTTCAGGGTATAATCAGGCTCTTATGACTGAGGAAGACAAGCACAAAACTGCTTTCATCACAGAGTGGGGTACTTATTGTTACAAGGTAATGCCGTTTGGGCTCAAAAATACAGGAGCTACTTATCAGCGGATGGCCACTACATTGTTCCATGATCTGATGCACAAAGAGATTGAAGTGTACGTGGATGATATGATGGTGAAATCAGAGACAAGAATTGGGCATATAGAAGCACTGGAGAAGTTCCTTCAGAGGGTTGACAAATACAACTTGCGGCTGAACCCCAAGAAATGTGTGTTTGGGGTAAAATCAGGAAAATTGCTGGGACATACAGTGGGAATGGGAGGAATAGAAGTAGATTCTGAGAAAATCAAGGCAATTACTGAGATGCCGGCACCGAAGATAGAGAAAGAGGTTAGAGCATTCCTTGGGAAGATCCAGTACATCAGTCGGTTCATTGCCAAGTTAACGTCAGTATGTGAGCCTATCTTCAAACTATTGAGAAAGGACCAGCCAGTGAAATGGAATGAGCAGTGTCAGTCAGCCTTCGACAAGATCAGAGAATACTTGGTAAAACCTCCTGTATTGAAACCTCCAAGACCGGACAAGCCTTTGGTATTGTATTTGGCTATAGAATCAGAAGCACTGGGTGCAATTATGGTACAGGCAGATGAGACCGGGGTAGAGCATGCAATCTACTATCTCAGTAAGAAAATGCTTCCGTATGAAGCCCGCTATCAAGAAGTAGAGAAGATCTGTTTGGCAGTAGTATGGGCATCCAGAAAATTGGGGCATTACTTCCAATCTTACAAGATCCAGGTAGTGGCAAAGGAGAATCCTTTGAAATATCTGCATTCAGTGCCTTCGCTAGTGGGAAAATTGGGCAGATGGTTAGTGTTGCTGACAGAGTTTGACATTGAGTACCTCACTTCCAAAGTGATCAAAGGGCGAGTTGTAGCTGAGTTTCTGGCATTGCAACCTATTGAAGGGGATCAGCATAAGTTTGAATTTCCAGATGAAGAGATCCAAGCAATAGCAGTTCAGGGATGGAAAATGTACTTTGACGGAGCAGTGAATTACAAAGGAGCCGGAATTAGGATTGTGATAGTGACCCCGGAAGGAGAAACCTTGCCTTTGGCCAAGAGATTGACGTTCGGAGTAACTAACAACATGGCCGAGTATGAAGCATGTGCTTTTGGGTTGACTGCATTGATAGCCTTGAAGGCTGAGAGTGTAGAGGTCTACGGAGATTCGATGATGGTGATCCGACAGATGCATGGAGAATGGGAATTGAAAGAAGAACGGTTGAAACCTTACCTTTTTCACCTCAGAAAGTTGGCACGGGTTATCCCCGATTGTAAGTTTCAGCACTTGCCGCGAGAAGAGAATCAGATGGCGGATGCATTAGCTACACTTGCAGCAACTTGGGAAAATCCAGAGAAGTTAGTAATGAGACCGTTGGTACTGACAACAGCAAATAGACCCGTTTATGAGATAGAAAGAGTCCTGGAAGTGGAGATCGACGATGGTAAACCTTGGTATCACGACATTCAAAGGTATCTGGAACACGGGGAACTCCCGAAGGGAGCAAGCAGAAAAGAAAGATTAGCCATTCAGAAATTAGCTTCCAAGTATGTGATTTTGAAAGGGGAACTGTACAAGAGGCAAGCAAACGGTATTCAGTTGAAATGCTTGAGAAAAGAAGAGGCTCAGCAGGTAATGGAAGAAATACATGTCGGGGTATGTGGTCCGCACATGAACGGGTTGAATCTGTCCCGCAAGATAGTGAGACAAGGTTTTTACTGGTCAACCATGGAGACAGACTGCGCGAAGATGGTAAAACACTGTCATGATTGTCAAGCACACGGTAATTTGAATCATTTGCCACACACAGAGTTGCACGGGTTGTCAGAGCCGTGGCCTTTCTCAGCATGGGGAATTGATATGATTGGAGAGATTCGACCGAATGCATCGAATGGGCATCGCTTCATAGTAGTGGCAGTAGATTATTTCTCAAAGTTGGTGGAAGCCGAGTCATTCCGCAATGTTACAGCGAAGCAGATGGAAAAGTTCATAACCCGGAATCTCATATGTCGGTATGGTATGCCGCACCATGTGGTTACAAATAACGGAGTTCAGTTTCAGGGAGAGACAAAGGTAATGTTGCAGAAGTATGGGATAGGCCATCACAAGTCATCACCTTACAGGCCGCAAGCGAATGGGGCAGTCGAGGCAGCCAACAAGACAATAAGGCAATTTTAGCCAAGATGACAGAGAGCTGCAGGGATTGGGCCGAAAAACTACCGTATGCTTTGTGGGGGTACAGAACATCAGTAAGAACAGCGACAAGAGCCACACCTTACTCTTTGGTCTACGAAATGGAAGTAGTACTGTCAGTGGAGGTGGAGATACAGTCAATAAGGGTATTAGCAGAAACAGAGTTACCTGAGCAAGAATGGGCCGCACAGAGGTTTGGTCAGTTAGCACTGCTGGATGAGAAGAGAATGAGGTCTTTACATCACATGCAGTTATATCATAAGAGACTAGCCCGAACATTCAACAAGAAGGTACGTCCCACCAAGATCAGAAAGGGTGATTTGGTACTTAAACAGTCAAGGTCGTCGACGACAGATCCGAGAGGAAAGTTCAGACCTAACTGGGAAGGACATTACATAATGCAGAAAGTAATGGGAAATGGGGCAGTGAAACTGTCAAACTTGGAAGGTAACGAGTTCACTGAGCCGATCAACGTGGACAGATTGAAGCAATATTTTTCCTGAGAAAGAGAAGACTTGGCAGAAGGCCTAACCCGACGGGATAAGGAAACTCATGCATGCATGCATACACGTAATATATTTTGGCATTCGTTTTGTGTTTGTTTTGTATTCACAGGTTTTGAAGAAGAAAAGAGAAGGCGGCAAAGACAAGCCGATTAGAAGCATCAACATACCAGCAGCCGTTTTGGGATGCGTCCCAAGGGGCGAGGCCCACATCAATACTAGCAGCAGTCTTGGGGATGCATCCCGGGATTGAGGCCCACGTCAACACATATACCAGTTGCAGTTATTGGGATGCGTCCCAGGATCGAGGTCCATTGCATCATCAGTTTCGGGATGCGTCCCAGGGTCGAGGCCCACCTTTTGTCAGCGGTATTGGGATGCGTCCCAGGGTTGAGGCCCCCGTTGTCAGTTGCAGCTATTGGGATGCGTCCCAGGATCGAGGTCCACTGCATCATCAGTTTCGGTATGCGTCCCAGGGTCGAGGCCCATCTTTTTTCAGCGGTATTGGGATGCGTCCCAGGGTCGAGGCCCCCATTTTCGGTTGCAGCTATTAGGATGAGTCACAGGATCGAGGTCCACTGCATCATCAGTTTCGGGATGCGTCCCAGGGTCGAGGCCCACCTTTTGTCAGCGGTATTGGGATGTGTCCCAGGGTCAAGGCCCCCATTATCGGTTGCAGCTATTGGGATGCGTCTCAGGATCGAGGTCCACTGCATCATCAGTTTCGGGATGCGTCCCAGGGTCGAGGCCCACCTTTTTTCAGCGGTATTGGGATGCGTCCCCGGGGTCGAGGCCCCCGTTGTCAGTTGCAGCTATTGGGATGCGTCCTAGGATCGAGGTCCACTGCATCATCAGTTTCGGGATGCGTCCCAGGGTCGAGGCCCACCTTTTGTCAGCGGTATTAGGATGCGTCCCAGGGTCGAGGCCCCCATTGTCGGTTGCAGCTATTGGGACGCGTCCCAGGATCGAGGTCCACTGCATCATCAACTCAGTTTGAGACAGCAGGCAAGTCAGGTAGCAGCTGGCGAGCCAGGTAAGTGAAAATGCATTGCATAACTTTGATAGGATTGTCACTGTTACACATTACACAAGTCCCATCAAAGTGGGGGCGACTGTAGGCACTGTATTTTTACGTATAAGTCCCTATGATGAGTCTCATTTGGAGACACTACCTTTTAAGTCACGGAAGTCGCGGGAAACAGACGTCGGAATGGGAAATTCAGAATAAGTATGTCATCAGATTCATTTCACAAGTTCACTGTTTTCATTCGTGCTGCGTTCCCAACCACGTTCGAACGTCAAACAGACTGCGGGCGTTCGTGTAGCATTCGAATCGGCGTTCGAACGGTGTCAGTATTTCTGGTTTTGCTGCTAGCCTCACACCCAAGCCTAATTAGCCCACCAAAGCCCATAAAACACATCCAAATTAATTAAATACATATTTAACACATGAAAAAATTAAATAAAATCTAAAAATCATATACCAATTCAAAATAAAATCATGCCTAATTAAAATCAATCAAGATTATTATATTCCTAACTAAACAAATTTCATGCCTAAACAAAACAAATTAAATATATGAACTTCCTAATTGAGCATAATCTTGTCTCCAATCAATCTCTGGTTTTCCTTGTTTAACACTAAATCAAATCCTCCTTTAATGCACAAATCCCTTCCTTGTCAAGCAAAGATTCACCCATCCCCTTTGCCTATAAAAACAAAGCTATTCCAACCCTTGAACCCCCTTAACTCTCACGCATATACAGCAAAGAAAAAGCCTCTCCATTCACGCCTAATACACTCAAGAAGCAACAAAGAATTTTCTCTCCTCCTCTTCCCTCCATAACCGAAAATCACAGCCCCTAAAACATCCACTGTATTACCGAAAATCACTACCTAAAACATTCACTGTTTGACCGAAAAAACTTCCCCTGGAACACCCCCAAAACTACCGAAACTCACCCCTAAACAGCAGCCCTTAACATCACCAAAACAGCAGCCCCAAATACCCCAAAACAGTGGCCTAAAATACTTGAAACAGTGACCAGAAAACGTCTCCAAAAGAGTAGTGAAATACAGTAAAAACAGCAGCAAACCAGAGAGAACGACGACTCAAAACAGTGAGACAACGAACAAGAGCAATGAACCAGTGAACCGGAGGAGTTGCGGAGCGTTAGCCCTTCCGACGATCGTGTACCGTACATCCGAGAGGTGATTTAAAAGGTTAGACCTGATGGCACTTTTTCTATTTATTGTCATTCATTTTTTAATTATTTTATTCGCATGAGAGTCGTTTGTGGATGCAAGTTGTGGCCTTTGAATGAAAGGGAAAATGTGTCGTCTGTTGTGGAATATAAGATGGAAACCCAGACGTAATTCCGTAGCCGAATCCGAATGGACGGTAGTGCGGTCTGTACTTGGGATACAACTCCACGTACCACTTGAGTAAACGGCACATATCTCATTTTATTTTATCTTGATTGTTTATTATCTGCATCTTATATTTCACCATTTTACTTTCTGTATGTTGTTTGTTTTTGTGTTGATGATGTGATGCGCATGGGCTTAGCATATTGGTCTAAAGGTTTTCCATTTGAGGGAAGAAAAGGCCAAAAGGCTACCTTTACACCAATACTTTCCGCGCCGGACAAATTATGTTTGGTTGGATGTGAGATATGTTCAACCGAGCATACGAAGTCCTATATCGTTGTCTTTACTTTCTATGCATTGTGATGTAACGCACATGGGCTAACTAGGGTGGATTAAAGGTCCTCTATTCGAGGGAAAATGCCTGAAGGCTACCTTACCATGATGTTTTGCCGCGCTTTTTGTTATGTCATTGACTTTATACATATCATTTTTCTATTTATGCATGTATTGCATTCTAATGTGCATGGGCTAACTAGGGTGGATTAAAGGTCCTCTATTCGAGGGAAAATGCATGAAGGCTACCTTACCACGATGTTTTGCCACGCTTTTTGTTATGTCATTGACTTTATGCATATCATTGTTCTATTCATGCATGTATTGCATTCTAATGCGCATGGGCTAACTAGGGTGGATTAAAGGTCCTCTATTCGAGGAAAAATGCATGAAGGCTACCTTTACCACGATGTTTTTCCGCGCCGGACAAGGTACACCCGATTGAATGGGCACACGGGGTCCTCATGCATCAGGTCTGGTCCCGTTCGAACGTGTTCTTAAATGCTATATGAACACGAACCTTCTGTTTATCGTTCAAACGTGTTTACGAACGCTACTCGAACGCGAATGTGTTTTGTTTCATCAGGTCATATCCCGTTCGAACGCGTTCTCAAACGCTATACGAACGCGAACCTTCTGTTTACCATTCGAACGCGTTTACTAACGCTACTCGAACGCGAACGTATTTCCTTTGTTTTATCATGCATCAGGTCTGGTCCCGTTCGAACGCGTTCTCAAACGCTATACGAACGTGAACCTTCTGTTTATCGTTCGAACGCGTTTACAAACGCTACTCGAACGCGAATGTGTTTTGTTTCATCAGGTCATGTCCCATTCGAACGCGTTCTCAAACGCTATATGAACGCGAACCTTCTGTTTACCGTTCGAACACGTTTTCAAACGCTACACGAACGCGCATACACTGAACTGAGTCATTTTCATCACATGTCATGCATAATTATTTCTTAGGTGATTTCTCTTGTATCATGTAATCAATCATACTATTTGTATCCCTGCATTTATCTATTTGATATGTTCATGAGATGGTATTCAAGCATGATTAGGCCGTTAGTATGTTACTTGGTTCTTAAGCATGATTTAGCCTATTTAGTTGTTCATTTTCAAGCATGATTAGTCATTTATTTTGCATTTGGAATTTGCATTATGTTTATGTTGTTCTTTGTTTTCCGCATTATATGATCGAAATATGTTCATGAGATTGCTGTGTGCTATTGCATGTTCGCCGTTATGATGATTACTTTCATGCATGTGAACCTAAAAGTAGAATACTCTTGGAAATATGTTCCTTAGGCTTGGTTAAATTATTGCACAAATCATTTCATTACAAGTGGCATAAGTAAGGGACCATTCCGAACCCAACGGTTTGAGGTCTTCCCTTGCAAGGGGTGAGTGCAGCCTTAAATCTTTATCCCGGTTCACACCGGGCGGCGACTCCATTATTCTCCGGTTTAGTCCCCCGCAGGCTACTCCGTACTCATAACCGGGCCGCGAGCCCGGAACAGCATGCGTCGCCTAGTTTCTGTGTTCCCACACTAGGCTTATATGACGAACGTGTCTGGCCTTAGAGAGTCTCACAATATGAAGTGTACTCGTTTAGCACTTGGGTAGCCGATAATGTTTGATGATAAATAATATATGATATTATAATTATCAATTAAAATAATTAAGTATTATTGGATAACATTAATTATTTACTTTGACCCAATTAGATTATGTGTAACTAATCACATTTGTCTACCACTTTAATTTAATCCAATTAAATCTATACAAAGTTTAACCAATTGATTAGTTCATTGTCTACCACTTTGATTTAATCCAATTAAATCAAGCCAAATACACCTATTATTTTTTTAGTTAGTGCTTGGAGCGCTAATCCGAATAATGTATTGTACATTATATTTTATTATTTATTAATAAAATAACTATATTTTCATTTCAACTTTATTAATGAAATTTCTCTACAATATTTCAACAAGTTGAAGAAGAATGGATCTTGGAATCAAGCTTACTAGGTAAGTTTGATCTTCTCTAAAGCTATGTTTTCATTAGTGAGTTATCATTAGTGAAACATATACTGATGTATTATGTATTAGATACATAATAATATAGCTTGATGTTGAAATTAGCCTTATGAATTGTGTTTGGATGCTTTGGAAGCATAAACACAATATGTTTGTGATTGGGTCAAAATGTTCATGTTGGACATGAAACATAAAATTAGAGTTTGGAACTGTAAATGATAGCTTGGAGGTATGGCTACCATCCTTGAATCACTTGACCACCTTTGAGTGATTTAGAATTGCTCATGAGTCACTTTATTATGATATTTTAAATTGGCTTGTGTTTTGGATTCAAAATTTACGCATGTGCGTATTTAGAATAAATTTATATTTTTGTAAAAATATTTGATATTTTGAAAAATATGATTTTGTTCTATAACATGTGTTGATGTTGGTTTTGATGTTAAAAAATTATTTTAGTTATTTGGAAGTATTTTTGGAAAATAATAAAATATATCAGGTTATATATATTAACATGTATCAGCTCTCTGAATAATTTCCAGAGAGCTGATACATTAAAAGAAATGTATAACATATGTTACAGTGCGCAGGCATTGTAGCTACAGTGCACGCGCACTGTAGCGCGCGCTTTTCGAAACTTATTTTTGTCTGTTTTTGAGTTTCCAAACTCCGATTAGCCTCATTTTTTCCTATACACTCGTAATGGAATATAATATTTCATTAAATTATTTAAAAATAAACTCATGTTTGATCACTACGGGTTAGACCCACTTCCACTGCACGAGGCATCGATTCGACTCTAGAGGTCCCACAACTGCCCCAACAATTATTACATATTTTTATAATTATCAAAATATCCTCCAATAATAGAGATATTTATGAAATTATAACAAAACTCTTGTGTGATTTTGGATTAATTCAATTAATCAAATGGGTCAAGTAAATAATTAATGGTATCCAATTACTTTGAATTATAATTATAATATCAAATATTATTTATCAAACATTATCGGCTGCCCAAGTGCTCAACGAGTATACTTCATATTGTATGACTCTCTAAGTCCAGACATGTTCGTCATATAAGCTTATCTTATATGTATGCAATTCGGCCACCTCCGAATTCACGAAGAACATGAACGACCTTTCTAACTATGAAAGTCGAGGTCATCTCATATATTTAACAATTCATCCATCGTAGGCTATTTGAGTTATGCTTAGGAAACATATATTACACCGTCAAGTTTATGAGACGCAAATCTCATTTTGTTGACATATCCACAATTACAACTAATCAAAACACCATAATTGATATATGCGATCAACCCTAGGTGATCAAATTTTACCAAAGTCTTAAGAATTATGACTTACTCACATGGATACTTAAACCTTTTATGGTAAATATACGGGTCGACGGTGTTGGACAATTATGACCCATAGCATCAGTATTTGTACAGAACATGGTGTTGTTGTACAAATTAACTATGTGAAAAAGGAAATTGCTCTTTTATCATTTGTAATTGGATTACCGGGTATATAAATGATAAAAGTCCTTATGATTAGTTTCAGATTGAGATGATATGAGACAATATCAATCCACCAAGGTTTAATCATTAAATATCCCTAGTCGTAGTATTATCGAGACTGGACATCGCTAATGCGGAATAGACTAGTATTACACTTGTGCGCGTTGTGGAACATAACGGCATAGTTCTCATATATTTAAGTATTGGATACTTATGCAAGTGTAATAGGAGGTTGATGGTACGGAAACAGCTTCGCTCTGGATAGACCCCTCGGAATTCCATTGGTAGTATGACTATGTGTCTATGGGAGTCCGAATCAGGGTATGTGTATTGGTCTTAACCTGAGACTTGCATCGCTAATACTTGCGATAATCAATATACTTTGGTTTTGGTCGTCCAGGGTTTTAACAGGTTCTTTGTACGCCTCTTTTAGGTATATTGAGAATCGTAGTGTATTGGGTGTGATGTCAAGATGGAAGTATCACTCAAGTCATATGGAGATGATGATCACACAGGATATGGAACTAATACTCTTATGTACTGCAATTATCGGGATAATATGACTAGGTCATGATTATCCGATAATAGAGACCAGTTACCAGAGATCCGATATATGCTTCGTACGGGGCAGACACAATTCCAGCCCGAGGCCTAGCATGTGACATTAGATACTAGATCGTTATATGCAATACTACGTATACTACGCCGATATAGATTACATATTCCTTAAAAGAATATTTCTGGATAATTGGGTTGGCACGGCGCTTTGCTAGAAGCCAACCATGTCTTGTAAATCGGTAAGAACGTGGTACCGGGTACGCACGTATTCGGATATTCCGATGACTGGATTTACTGCCAACATATCCAGGGATCTCATGGGTCGCTTCCCGAAGATTCACCGATGACATATGACTCGAACATAATTAATCTGGGATTAATTAGATGAGAGAGAAAATTAATATAAGATTAATTACGGAGAAATTTTATCTGGGATAAAATACTATTAGAAGAGAGAGAGCGATTAATTTGGAATTAATCGATAAAATAATATATTCGATATATTAAACTAAATTAGATTTTGACGCGGAATTAAAATTAGATTTTAATTCGGGCAAACGAATTAATTTAGAATTAATTCGCGAGCGACGTGAATAGTAATTTTACTAGGTATAATTATTTAATTAAATTTGATTTAATTACGTCGCAACGGAAAATTCGTTAATTCGGAATTAGCGAACCCGAGCCCGGGATGTGTTGCGGGTCCACTCGGATTTTGAATCAAGTGGGGCCCACATGTCACATCACTAGTCATTCATTCACCTTTTTGGTGATGGAAGCTAGTGAATGAAATCATAGTAACTTGTTTTACACACAAGTTGAAAGGTGATTGACTTTATAACCAACTTTGGTATATCTTTTATTTTAATTTTGGAAATTAAAATAAGTTATCACTCATCTCTCTTCTCTCCCATCTTTCACGGCCCAAACTCCTTTCTTCTCAAAAGTTTGGCTTGGCCGAATTTAACAAGGGACAAGGTGAAAATTGTGGCAATTTTTCTAGATGTTAGCACATCCAATGAGTCTTAAAATGGTGATAGGGAAACCATCCATGAGTTTGGAATTCAGGACAAGCTTGGAAGCTCAACATACATCAAAGGGGAGCTTGGAGCACAACATAAAGGCTTGGAATTTTTGTTATCTCATACATCCAAAACCGATCAAAGTGAGTATTTTCCACATTCTTACTTTGTTGTATTCACATGATTTCTTGCTTAATTGATCTTGGTTTGACCTAGAAAACCAACCATGGTATCAGAGCCATAATTAAGTATAAAATGAAATTAGGGTCCTTAATCTTGAATTTGGGTATTTTTGATTTGAGCATGATTTGATCAAATTATTTATTTGAGTATGCTTAGATAATGATAACTTAGAATTTTACATGATCAATTTGATGGAAAATTAATTGGATTAATTTCCCCCAATTCATTAGGCTTGGCCGAATAGACTTGGAACCCTTAGCTCATGGTGATTTTGATTTTTTAGACCATTGGATGAGTTTAAAATACATGGATAAATTGATTTGTGATTTAATTGGATTGAAATCAAAATTGATGAAAAAAATCCATCATTGCTGTGAGCTATTGGAAGCATGTGGGATTGATTTTGCTTCAATTTGTGTTGGACATAAGTTGATTAATTAAAGCATGATTAATTAGTGTAATTGGTGTTTTGGAAATATTAATTTAACTAATTAATTATGGCTAATACACATTAATTAAATAATTGTGATATTTGGAATATTGTGATTAAATTAATTGGGCTTAATTTGGAATTGGGCTAAAAATGTTGTATTTGGGCTTAATGGGCTTGGTTGGGCAAAGTTTGGTTTAGGATAAATTGTTGGATCCAATTGGGCCTAAAACCATTTCCATAAAGTCCAAATATGATTATTGGGCCTTTAAATAATTAATTGGGCCTAATGGGCCAAAATTAATTTTGTGGCAAAGGGTGATTCCTTATTGGGCTTTGGTTGCCAAAGTCCATGCCTTATGAATTAATTGAAAGCCCATTGGACTTTAATTAAATTGACATTGGATGTTAATTGGGCTTTGAGACCCATTAAGATTAGATTTAGAATCTAAGTCGCAAAGGCTCATTAATAAAGTGTAATTATTTAATTTGGAATTAAATAAAGAATTAGTATTGAATACGAATTAAATTGGATTTGATATTGTAGTTCGATATAATTCAAGAATATGCACTTTGAGTACTTATTCTTAAACGAGTTGGACTCACGCAAATCAAATCGTTGTTTCAACATTGGATGATCATTAATCAAAGATTAATTAATTGGATTAGATTGATTGATAACATGCTTTGTGTGAATACATGATGTGATGTATGAATAATGTATATCAGATGGATATTAGATAGGTGATGGCAATTTTGGAAATTGTTGTAATAAATTTAGAATTTATTAAATTGGACATGCGTGTCCAGCCTATTACCTCTTGACTCTTTGTAATTCTCTTCTCACCTATTCCCCTCAATGTAAATGAGGTTTCTTTAGAAGTGTATGTAATTGGGTAGAAGTAAGAATAGTGCTAGCCGGAGAGAGCAAAGCGAGTGATTTATTCTAGGAACAATTTGTGAGATATCCATCCGCATATCATTATTAATTTATTTATCGCGCCTTATTATGCTTTTAGAATGTATGTTTAGGGGGTGTATGATGAGATCTAATTAAATATAATTAATTGGTTTCCAATTACGCGAAAAACCTTCAACAAATATTAAGCGTTTTCCTTCCATTGAGTGATTCACTCTCAAGATCCAAGATTGGCACTGGTTTGTTGGCCAAAGTCAAGACCTTTGTCCATCGCGGATGTGTTTGAATCATAAAGGCTTTGTTCCATATCGCATGTCTTTTCCAATTTGTGATTTGTTGGCCAAAGTCAAGATCATTTCTTGTCCATCGACATCGATTACAAAGTTTTCCAAAGTCAATGGGTCCCGCTTAACTGGAATCATTAAGCTTGTTGTGCCAAAGCCAAGGCTTAGTTGATTCAGAGGAAAAAAGTTAGGGAATATATTGGATATATTGGATATATGTTTCGGACTTGGAAGTCCATCTACTAGATCAAGGAATTGGATGAAATCCAATTGATCTTAGAGATCTACCTAGTTAAATATCATACAGCTTGTTGGCCAAAGTCAAGGTTGTGTGTTATTTAACGGGATCCTAGCCCACTGGGAAACTAGGTTTCCCGAGTACTCAACAGAGGGTTAGAGGCTCGCCGAAAAATAGTGGGAGGCAAGTATTAAATTTGCAATTTCATTTAGATACTTGCCAATACGCGCTCATTTCATTTTTCGTCACTATTTAAATATAAATATATTAGTTGGACTAATATTTAATTGTTGTTTTAATTAAACAGTTGGACTGTATTCAAACTACTTCATTTATAGTTGATTATATAATTGGATTATAGTAATCAATATATTTGAATTTTAATCAATCAAATAGTAGTTGATTATATAGTTAGACTATAGTAATCATTATATTTGATTGTACCCGAAATCGTTGATTGGATAGTTGGACTATTGGAATCAAGATAACTGAAAGATTAGCGTTTAGAACATAATCCTGGGAGAAAATGTCTTTAAACGGCTCCAATTTTCAGATTGGGAATAAAATCTCAGGATAGTCTTGGAAACTGAGAAGTTATTCTATTTGATAGAGTGACATCTCAAGCCTAAGCCCAGAGTTGAGCAAATAGTAGAGCATGAGCTTTGGAAGACTCATTGTGATGATAACTTTAGTGCTCAATCTGTTACCACAATGACTCTTTAATTTTGTTGTCAAAACTAAGGATTAGATTCTTATACCATGATGCTGAAATTAAAGAGCTTCATAGATCTAA
Organism: Zanthoxylum bungeanum; assembly: GCA_019454045.1. NCBI lineage: Eukaryota > Viridiplantae > Streptophyta > Magnoliopsida > Sapindales > Rutaceae > Zanthoxylum > Zanthoxylum bungeanum. The sequence continues at coordinate 271,488 of SKCR01043255.1, forward strand.
TCTTAGATCTTAGAAGTACAAATTTCAAAAGAAGCTCTTTCGCTCGCTTATATCAGAGGGTACATCTGTCGAGCACTAGGTGTCGCAGATGATTGCTAACATCGATCAGTCAGATTAGCTGGGCATTACCTACGTGGCCGAGACTACCAAAGATTTGATCTTATAGTCTCTACCCGAAAGCTGGGCAGGTTCATTATGAACCAAGAGAAAACTCTTGGAGAGTTGATGGCTATGCTCTAGGAGGCAGAGCCAGAGCTTCTAAAATGGGCAAAGGCAAAATCATCACAGTCTTCTAGGAAGACAAAGGACATATCCCAAGATGTCTACCTAAACTGTGGCTAACGGGGTCACTAGATGCGTGACTGTCGTATGGACAAGGTAGACATGAAGGAAGTGAAGGCGGGGCATGGCTCCGGCTTCAAGTATGTTTGTCATAAACATGTTCACTATTAGTTTCAAAATTGGATTTTTGATACTAGATATGGTACATAAATATGTACTGATGTGCATAATCTGCTGATTAGCAGGAGACTGACTTCAGATGAGATCTACCTGCGAGTCGAAAATGGGACGAGAGTCGCTATTTTAACCGTAGAAACCTAAGTTTTGGAACTGCCCTTGGGGCATGTACTTAAATTAGGAAAATGTTATAATGTACCTAGTTTGACTAGAAACATTAGAACACTATGTGTTTTATTTATAAAGATGATATTGAGATAAACACATTAGATGTGAATAACATTATTTATATTTCGAATATAAATGAATCTCAAACATATAACATGACAAACAAATAGCTCAAACTGAATTAATTAGATGAGACTTATTTGTGGCATTGTTGTCTGAGACACATTAACAAGACTCGTATATCCACACTTTCGAAGAGTGGATACTAGGACGGATTTGATTCTAATTCAAATGATGTCTACGAATCTAGTTTATTAGGTAAAGTGCCTAAAACACCTTTTACTTGGTAAAAGTACAAGTGCCACCGATCTGTTTGCCCTCGTTCATAGTGACGTAAGTGGGCCCATATCTAGCTAGGCTAGAGGTGGATATGAATACTTCGTAACCTTTACGGATTTGGCATCGCGTTATGGTTATGTGTTTCTTGTGAAACATAAATCGGAAACTTTTGATAAATTCAAAGAGTTTCGATACGAAGTATAAAAACAGATAGGCAAGAGTATTAAAACATCACGATTGGACTGTGATGAAAATACTTAAACATATAAGTTTCTCGATTACTTGAAAGAGTATAGTATTCTTTCACAGTGGACTCCTTCCGGAACACCTCAATTTGACGGTGTGTCCGAACAGAGAAACCAAACTTTATTGGACATGTTAGGTTAATGATGAGTCGCTCTGAGCTACCAATTTCCTTCACAGGATACACATTAAACAGTGCAATACTTATTTTGAATAAGGTTCCATGAAAAACTGTTAGACAGACTTCATATTAGATATGAACAGGAAAGAAACAGGGTTTTCTCATTCCTGTAGATTTTGGAATGTTGGGCATACGTTTGGATAATACCAAACTAGAACCCAAATCGGATAGGTGCCTAATTGTACGTTATCATAGGGAAACCAAAGTATAGTACTTATACAACTCACAAGAGAACAATGTAATTGTTGCTCTCCATGCGGTTTTCCTAAGAGGAATACATATGCAGTGGTAAGTGGGAGGAAAGTAAAACTCGATGAAAATCAGAGTAATACTGTTCCAGGCACCGATTCCTTAATGGAACACAAACAGTTCATCAGGGATGAAACTGTACCATAATCTTCAAATACACAAGAATCGCGCAAGTCGGAGAGAGTCATAAAACAACCTGGGAGGCATGGGTTTCTGATCTCACCTCATAAAGATGTCAATCTTATTGAGAAACACGAACCGATTACGTATGAGGAAGTGATACAAGGTATGACTCCCTATTATGGTAAAGTGCCATGATGTCCGAAATGGATTCCATGTATACCAACCAAGTTTGGATACTGGTTGTTGTACCGGAAGGCATTGTGCCTATTGGTACTAAATGAATCTTCAAGGAAGATATACATGGATAGCAACGACAAAACGTACAAAGCTAGGCTTGTAGCGAAAAGGTATCGTTATCAACATTGTTTCGATTACGACAAAACCTTTTACCTGTTGCCATGATTAAATCCATTTGGATAATGCTTGCTAATGCTGCATGTTTCATTTATGAAATATGGCAGCTGCATATCAAAACCGCTTTCCTTCAACGGAAACCTTTTGGAGGATGTTTATAAACATCCTAACGGTTTTGTCGTACCAAAACATGCAAACAAGATTTGCAAGTTAATTCGATCTGTTTATGGATTGAAGCAAGCATTGCGTTCTTGGAACCAACGTTTTGATGTAATCATAATGGTATATATGATTTAATTCAAAACGAAAATGATTCTTGTGTATATAAGAAAGATAGTGGGAGCGCACTGATAATGATTGTCATATATAATGATGATATATCATTTCTTGGAAATGACATTCTCATAATACAATCGGTGAAAGCTTGGCTTTCATGAAAAATTCTCCATAGACTACTTGGGAGAAACAACATTTATTCTAGGAATAAGGATCTACTGGGATAGATCTAAAATTTGTTGGCACTCTCCGAGAACTCGTACATTGAAAGATATGTATGTGACCTGGTGTCTCATATGCTTTGAGCATATTGAGTGACAATCAGGCCAATCAAAGTGATAGTCACTGGATTGATATTAAGAACATCATTAAGTATCTTAGATGAACTAAGGATGCTTTCTTAAGCTATGGAGAATGAGAACTTGAAGTGACTGGGTTCACCGCTGCAAGTTTCCAAACCGATAATAACGACTGTAAGTCGTAATAAGGGTACTATATAGTTTGAATAACGGAACAGTGAGCTGGAAATCTTCCAAGCAAGATATTGTTACCGAATAAACAACAAAAGTGAAATATTGCTGCAGCTGAGGCAGCAAAAGAAGTAGTTTTGGATCTGTAAAATCCCTAATTAGATTTGGAGTAGTTCTGTTAGCAGCTGAGCTAGGCTACAGCACAGGCTAAAGAATTAATATTCTCATCAACGATCCAAGTATATACTTCAACTATTTCATCTTATTCGTCAGATCATACATCGTGGCGATGTGATGATCGAATAAATCGCATCAGATGATAACCTTTCAAATCCGCTGACGAAAGCTGTTTCTCGGCAGAAGTTTGAGCAACCCGTACATAGTTCAGGTGTAGGACACTTGAGTGATTGGCTATAGGCCAAGTGGGAGATTGTTGGACAATTATGACCCATAGCATCACTATTTACATAACATGGTGTTGTTGTACAAATTAACTATGTGACAAAGGAAATTACTCTTTTATCATTTGTAATTGGATTACCGGGATATATAAATGATAAAAGTCCTTATGATTAGTTTTGGATTGAGAGATATGAGACAGTATCAGTTCACCAAGGTTTAATCATTAAATATCCCTAGTCGTAGTATTATCGAGACTGGACATCGATAATGCGGAATAGACTAGTATTGCACTTGTGCGCGTTGTGGGAGCATAACGGCATAGTTCTCATATATTTAAGTATTGGATACTTATGCAAGTGTAATAGGAGGTTGATGGTTCGGAAACAGCTTCGCTCTGGATAGACCCCTCGGAATTCCATTGGTAGTATGACTATGCGTCTATGGGAGTCCGAATCAGGGTATGTGTATTTGGTCTTAACCTGAGACTTGCATCGCTAATACTTATGACAATCAATATACTTTGGTTTTGGTCGTCCAGGGTTTTAACAGGTTCTTTGTACGCCTCTTTTAGGTATATTGAGAATCGTAGTGTATTGGGTGTGATGTCAAGATGGAAGTATCACTCCAGTCATATGGAGATGATGATCACGCAGGATACGGAACTAGTACTCTTATGTACTGCAATCATCGGGATAATATGACTAGGTCATGATTATCCGATAATATAGACTAGTTACAAGAGATCCGATATATGCTTCGTACGGGGCAGACACAATTCCAGCCCCAGGCCTAGCATGTGACATTAGATACTGGATCGCTATACGCAATACTACGTATACTACACCTGATATAAATTAAATATTCCTTAAAAGAATATTTCTGGAGAATTGGGTAGGCACGGCGCTTTGCTAGAAGCCAACCATGTCTTGTAAATCGGTAGAACGTGGTACCAGGTACGCACGTATTCGGATATTCCGATGACCGGATTTACTGCCAACATATCCAGGGATCTCATGGGTCGCTTCCCGAAGATTCACCGATGACGTATGACTCGAACATAATTAATCTGGGATTAATTAGATTAGAGAGAAAATTAATCTAGGATTAATTACGGAGAAATTTTATCTGGGATAAAATACTATTAGAAGAGAGAGAGCGATTAATTGGAATTAATCGATAAAATAATATATTCGATATATTAAACGAAATTAGATTCGACGCGGAATTAAAATTAGATTTTAATTCGGGCAAACGAATTAATTTAGAATTAATTCGTGAGCGACGTGAATAGTAATTTTGCTAGGAATAATTATTTAATTAAATTTGATTTAATTACGTCACAACGGAAAATTCATTAATTCGGAATTAGCGAACCCGAGCCCGGGATGTGTTGCGGGCCCACTCGGATTTTGAATCAAGTGGGGCCCATATGTCACATCACTAGTCATTCATTCACCTTTTTGGTGATGGAAGTTAGTGAATGAAATCATGGTAACTTATTTTACACACAAGTTGAAAGGTGATTGACTTTATACCAACTTTGGTATATCTTTTATTTTAATTTTGGAAATTATAATAAGTTATTCACTCATCTCTCTTCTCTCCCTCTCTCACGCTCAAACTCATTTCTTCTCAAAAGTTTGGCTTGGCCGAATTTAACAAGGGACAAGGTGAAAATTGTGGCAATTTTTCTAGATGCTAGCACATCCAATGAGTCTTACAAATGTGATAGGGAAACCAATCCATGAGTTTGGAATTCAGGACAAGCTTGGAAGCTCAACATACATCAAAGAGGAGCTTGGAGCACAACACAAAGGCTTGAAATTTTTGTTATCTCCTACATCCAAAACCGATCAAAGTGAGTATTTTCCGCATTCTTACTTTGTTGTATTCACATGATTTCTTGCTTAATTGATCTTGGTTTGACCTAGAAAACCCAACAGACGGATCATATCTTGATACACACTTGATTAATGAGTGTATTGGTTCACTCCCAACAAACATCTAGCAGTCAGACCATAAAAGGTCTCTGACATATATGACATCAAAGTGTGGAGGATCACACACAAAATCAATGATATCATATAGTCAAAGGATCAAATATGCTACTCAATTCGAGGAGATTCCTATTGACGGTGGTGTCTACTTCTAACTATTAGGAATCACTTGTGAGTCATTCAGTATTAGCTCCAACGTATACTCACATGTCTATACGAGCTTCCATTACTCATGGTACGTTGGGTTAGACTATTAGAACTCCAATTTCAGTATACGACATGTGCTAGTCTTCTAGGTTATAGGAATTTGACCATTTACAAAACTAAAAATTAGTTATATTTACTTTAAGAATAGTTTATAATAATAATATCTCAATGTCGGACCACCCAGTGGTATTATTACATGATTATTTTAAGTCGATGATATTATCAGCATATTTATATATCAATCTAATATGCATTATGACATAATGAATACCATTTAACGATGGTTGAAATGAAAATATAGTTATTAATAAGTAATAAAATATAATATATAATACATTATTCGGATTGGCGCTCCAAGCAACAACTCCAACACCTACGTCAGGGCAAGCACTTAATCACCAATCTCTCTGCCACCAACACGAATTTTAAGGACAGATGGTTTTAGGTCGGGAGAGCATAGGGTCGAAGATAGATCATCTCTAGCGAGGATATCGTTGTCTCGACCCTTTTTAGAACTATAGGTATCGACCTGACCCTCTCACCCTTTTTTCCTCTGCTTAGGATTCTCATCCTTATCTTACTAAAAAAAACTTGTACCCCTTGTAGCTTGCTAGGGTGACCCGCTAAAAGTTTGTCACGAGTTAGAGCGAGGCTGAAAATTATATCTCGGTATACGGGCCACTACCAGGACATAGTCAATAGTTCTGCCATTGCTGACGCGGGCCTCATACGACTGATGAGCGGAAAATATATCAATATTTACCGCCCCTTTTACTTAATATTTTGTTTAGTTTCTCGGTTTGATGAACGTTTTGATATATTTTAGTTTATTTTGCAGATAAAATAATATCGGGTCTTAATGAAATCATTTAGGATGAAATATGGGTCAAATAAGGGTAATTATTGGACTTGATATTTTAATTTTGGAGATTGGAAACTTGAAAGGGCGTTTTGACGAAGTGCAGTTTGGGAAATTCCAGTTTTGTGCATCTATCGTATTTTAGGCATAACGTTTTACTCAGATATCGGATTGAGCTGATTCAAGTGCCAGATTAAAGAAGACTCAATGTTCTACAACTTTGAAAGAGAAAATATTTTCGAATTATGATGATTTCATGACCGAAATTGATGAACCATCCAAAAGTGTGTGGAGTGTAATTATTAAAAGTCATTATCAATCATTTTCAAAGCAAAATATTAATTAATTAATAATTAATAAAAATTATCAAATCAACACCAAACAAGATAAGAAATTAGTGGAGCAATTATGGATTTGGTGGAGTAATTAGTGGAGAAATTAATAATGGATTTGGTGGAGAATTTGATGGATGATTTGATGGTGGCAAAATTTTGCCTATAAATACCAAGCCATTTCATTTGTAAAATTCATACTTTCTTCTTTGAAATTCTTAATGAATAAATAAGAAGATTGTATCTAGTTTGTTTATTTTTAGTTTTCAGTAATTAATTTTCAGTTTCGCACTTTCTTTTCTTTACTTTTCAGTTTTTACTTTCCGCAATTTACTTTTACGCACAGTACTTTTCTTTCTTTAATTTTTCAGTTTTTACTTTTCAGTAATGAGGAGGTAACTTCCCCAACTAGGGTGAAAGGTAATTCTTTTACTATTGCTATTTAGATTAATCTCCCTTAAATATAATAAATTCACTATTTAAAATATTGACTTAAAAAGGATACCGCTATATTGGTCGGTTGGTAATTCATTTTAATCTGGTTTTAACCTGACTAATCAAGGATACCGCCAGATTGGTCGGTTGGTAATTAAACTTTCTTACCGCCTATGGCAGGTTCATGGACAAATCTTTTTACCGCCTTAATGGCCAGTTGGACTTAATTTGACTTAATCAGGTTACCGCCTATATGGTTGGCTGGTAATGTTATCACAAGTTTATATATTATATTATGGGAGATATCTAAATTAGTAGTAGTAAAAGTAATTCCTTTTACCTTAGCATTTTATTTTATTGTAATTTACTTTTCAGTATTTACTTTACCGCATTTTTACTTTATGTCTTTTATTTCAAGTTTTTACTAGCCCTAGTTATGTGTTGTAACTAAATTAGTTATCTGGGGTTGTGATGAAATCCAATATCACCGGTTTATAAGGGGTTAAATTATAGTTTGGGTAATATAAAGGTTTATTTATTGAGTCTTAATCCTAATGCTTTTTATTAATTGGCCACTAATAAGATTGATGTGGTAAATCTAAAATAAACTTGACAAAGGAATTTTAGGTTTCAGCCTTAGACTTAATAGCCCACGATCTTCCTTGAGGATAGATAACCCTTTAATAGATTTCCTTACAGGATAGGAATATACCTGTCGGGCGGGGGTAGCCATAATTGGAACTTAAACTTAATGAATCCAGATAATTTGGTTGACATAGACATATGGTTCAATTGGGTTAAACTGGATATTTGTGTCTGACCATCGACAGAGGCTTACACATAATTTAGTGTTCCAGGTTAATAAATCAATATATTACCCAACTTTAAGATAACCACTTCATCTTTAAAATGATATTGAAAGAAATCACAACCCTAGATAGTTTTTAATATTGAATTTTCTTAAAACCTATTTTTGACAATTTTATTTACTTGCTTTTAAATTTAGAATCGTCATTATTTCAAATCAATCAATCAACTTCTTAGATATTAGTAATCATTTGACCTCATAAAATTAATAGTTTAGATATTAAGTCCTCGTGGGATCGATATTTTTATACTACTTGAACGATACGTGCGCTTGCGTTATACGTGTGTGTTTACGCCGGTCAAGTTTTTGGCGCCGTTGCCGGGGACTTATTTATCTTTCACTATGAATTTAGGGGTTAGATACGTTACTTGTATCTAATTTCTTTTTACTTATTGTTTTTGTTTTCTTGTGTTTCAGGTTCTCAGAAACTACATGAGACGAACCAGAAGCTTTGAACTCCGATCGCTTGACCCAGAAATTGAAAGAACCATCAGACAGTTGAGAAGGGAAAGGCGAGAAGGCCAAGAAGCTTTAGTCAACATGGAACCTGAACCTTTGAACGTTGCACCACCAATTCCCATTCGAGACAGAACCATTCCGGTGGTTGACAGACTCATTTCCTGTATTGTACTTCCTCCCTTACCAGCAAATGCGTGTGACATCAAAACATGCATTCAGATGATTCAGCAGTCAGTTCAGTTCAGGGGGAATGCAACTGAAGATCCTAATTCCCACATCAGCAACTTCCTGGAAGTTTGCGGTACTTTCAACTACAACAGAGCATCAGAAGAAGCAATGAGACTGCGAGTTTTCCCATACTCCTTGAAGGACAGAGCTAAAGCTTGGCTACATTCACTACCAGCAGGTTCCATCACAACTTGGAACACTCTAGCCACCAAATTCCTTGCAAAATACTTTCCACCAGCCAGAACCGGAAAATTGAGGAATGACATCACATCCTTTATACAACAAGATTCAGAATCCCTCTACGAAGCTTGGGAAAGGTACAAAGATTTACTCCGGAAATGTCCTCACCAATGAGATTCCAAAGTGGCTACAAGTTCAGACCTTCTACAATGGACTTTCTGGAATAATGAGAACCACAATCGATGCTGCTGCTGGAGGAGCCTTGATGGCAAAAGGAGAAGATCAAGCCTGGGACCTAATCGAAGAAATGGCCAACAACAATTCCTTGTGGCCAACAGAAAGGAGCATGATCCAAAGAATTGCAGGAATTTATGAAGTTGGAGCAAACACAGCAGTGAATACCAGGCTGGATCAGCTATGCAAATGTCTAGAAACACTTAGCACGCAAGTTGTGAACATCACTGGATCCACAAGTTCACCATATGGAGGAGCACCAGAACCAAACCAACATGAAGAGACGGTGAATTATGTCAACAATTTCAACAGACAAGGGAACAATCCATATTCAAACACCTACAACCCAGGGTGGAGGAATCATCCTAATTTATCATGGAGCAACAATTCAGGCCAACAGCAGAACTATCCACCTGAATTCCAGCAACAGAACAAAGGCCAGGAGCAGGCAAATGAATCAGGAATAACAGAAGTGTTGACCTACTTGAAAAAGATGGAAGCAAAACACGACTCTCTCAGCAGCAAGATATGACACTATATTTCAAAGCCATTCAGCCTCTATCAAAGCACTAGAGAATCAAATCGGACAACTAGCCAATGCTCAGAGTTACAGACCGCCAGGTACCCTTCCTAGCAACACTGAGCCAAATCCAAGAAACATGGGGAAGGAACAATGTCATGCCATCATGTTAAAAAGCGGTACTGAAATCAACAAAGATGTTGGAGCCAAAACAACTGCTGAGGAAGTTCCAAAAGAAACAAAGCAACAGATGGAGGAAAAAGAAGCAAAGAAAAAGAACAAATCACTCCACCTCCACCTTTTCCTCAACGTCTTCAGAAGAACAAATTGGACAAGCAGTTTTCTCGGTTCCTGGAAATCTTCAAAAAGCTGCATATCAACATTCCATTTGCAGAAGCGTTGGAACAAATGCCCACCTATGCCAAATTCATGAAAGATATTCTTTCACGAAAATGGAGATTGGGAGATTACGAGACAGTAGCATTAACAGAAGAATGCAGTGCCATCATTCAGAGGAAACTTCCCCCGAAGTTGAAAGATCCTGGAAGTTTCACTGTTCCTTGCGTCATAGGAGAACATAACTTTGGTAAGGCTTTGTGTGATTTAGGTGTGAGTGTTAACTTGATGCCTTTTTCTATTTTCAGGAAATTACAGATTGGAGAAACAATGCCAACATCAGTCTCACTGCAACTTGCTGATAGAACGCTCGTATTTCCGAGAGGTGTAGTTGAGGATGTGCTGGTCAAGGTTGACAAATTCATTTTTCCAGCAGATTTTATTGTCCTTGATATGGAGGAAGACGCAGACGTACCAATCATCCTTGGGAGACCATTCTTGGCTACAGGTCGAACCATTATTGATGTACAAAAATGAGAATTAACCATGAGGGTACAGGACCAAGAAGTAACATTCAATGTTTTCAAGGCCATGAATTTCCCAGATGATGAAAAGAAAGAGGAATGTTTCAAACTCGATGTGATACACAGTACCATTCAGACTCTGATGAAAGACAAAGTTCTACTGACAAACTTAAAACATGTCATTGCTTGTGGAGCCTAAAGATAAAGCGTCTTTTGTACTGAAAGAGCCAATTCTTGCAATACAAGCAACAGAAGAGAAAAAATTCCACCAGCTCAACGAATGGAGGAATTTCACAATCAGCCTTTGAGGATGCCAAATTGTACAAAGAAAAGGGTAAGAAAAGACATGATGAGAAGTTAGTGCGCATACAACTGGAACCAGGGCAGAAGGTACTGTTAAACAAATCAAGGGTGAAATTCTTCCCATGGAAGCCAAAATCACGGTGGTCAGGTCCATTTGTGATCACCAAAGTTTTACCAAAAAGAGTCGTTGAGATACATGATCCTGACGCTAAAAAAACCTTCAAGGTAAAAACAAGCGTGTCAAGCACTACTGGGGAGAATCATTTGAGCGACAAAAAGAAAGTGTTACACTTTCAGATCCAGCTTAACGTTCGAGAAGCCAAGTCTGGCTGACGACTTTAAACTTAGCGCTAGCAGGGAGGCAACCCATGCAAATTGTGTATATATTGTGATTTGGTGTGTTTTTTTTTGTGTGTTTAGTTTTTTGCAGGTTAAGACATTTCAAGATGGAAGAAGCTCTCGCAAATCTTCACAATCAATTCCTTCTCTCCCTCAAAAATCTCTAATGAAAGTTTACAAAGCTCGCTTGGAACGAATGAGACTACTGACGATCCATGGTGTGCCCATGATATTCGTTGGGTAATTGAAGCACGAGTCCGATTGGCAGGTTGTAGGACACAGAAACTGGGCGACGCATGCTGTTCCAGGCTCGCGGCCCAGTTGAGAGTACGGAGTAGCCCACGGGGGACTAAACCGGAGAATAATGGAGTCGCCACCCGGTGTGAACCGGGAAAATGATTTAAGGCCGCACTCACCCCTCGCAAGGGAAGACCTCAAACCGTTGGGTTCGGAATGGTCCCTTACTTATGTCATTTGTAATGAATGGATTTGTGCAATATTAACCAAGTCTACTCAACATACATGTTGGTAAAAGTAGTCTAAATTCTAGGTTTGCATGCTTCAACAGTAAACTTTTCATAACGGCAAACTTCGACATCACACATCAAACATGCACATACATAGTAATCTAAACATGCCTTAATTTAAATTCCTAATACAAAGGTAAATAACTAAAACATGCTTGAAACAAAATAACATTCTAGTAGCCTAATCATGCTCAAATACAAGTTGGATGAAATGAAATACATGAATCTTTCGAGTGGTACGGGGCATTGTATCCCGAGTGCCAAACCATAATACCGTCCATTCGGTTTGGCTATGGAATTTATGTCGAGTTTCCATCCGATATGCCACAAGAAAGAACATATATTTCATTCACCCCGAATCACATCATATACTAATTCATTATTTCATGCGAACTAATTCTAAATGACATGCCAATCTAATCATTCACACAAACACATAAAAATACATTTCCTAAATCATTATTTTATGTAAATAAATTTAATACAACATACTAAAATAATTGAACACATTAAACACCTGAAATACATTTTTTTAAGCCATTATTTCATGTGAGCCAATTCCAACAACATGCCAAGTTAACTACTCATGCTAAAATACCATAAAATACATTTTAAATCATTATTTTATGTGAGAAAATTCTGTAATATAAACCCTCAGGTCTAACCTTTTTTGTCGTTGCTCGGAGACGAGTTACACGGCCGTCGGAAAGGCTAAATCACCACGATCACGGCCGGTTCGCTATTTTAGTGTTTTGCTCACTGCTTTGCCGCTTCGCTCGCTGTTTTGAGTCTGCTTTCGCTGCGTTTCAGGTCTCCACACTTGGTTCACTGGTTGGCAGTGAATTATGGGCTGTTTTGGTGAATTTTGAGGGGTATTGGACTGCCGTTTGCTTGGTTTATTCAAGGATCTTCAAGTGCAGTTTTTGCTCACTGTTTTGGTGACTTTGGGGACTGTTTTGAGGGCTTTTGAGCTGCTGTTTTTGGGCGAATTTTGGAGAGTGTTTAAGGCAGTTTGTGCACTGGTTTGGGGGCTAAAATTTAGGGTAATTTGAGCACAAATTCCAGGGGCTAAATTGGGCGTGATCAATGGGGCTGGAATGGGAGGCTAATTTGTGTGAACTATAAAGACAAGGTGAATGGCTGAATAGAGGTGTGTGAGAGGCAGTGAGGGGCGTGACTTTCAGGTCTAAATGGAGGCTAGATGATGTACTGAATTGGAGGCTTTATGCGTGTCTTGAGGCAGTGAAGGAGAGAGCTGTGTACGTGAGAGCAAGGGGAGGCAAGGGGAGGCAAGGGGGGGCTGTTTTGTTCTTCAAAATGCTTAAGTGTTTGATCAATGTATGCTAGGTATGTGCTTTTGATATCTATTAGCTTCTCCAAGGCAGAAAAAAATGAGAGTTTAAATAGGTAAATGGAGGGCATTAATGAGATTGGCAAGTGATAATGAAAGGTAATCAATTTGATGACAAGTTTTGTTTGGACATGGAAGGAAGGTAATGTATAATTGTGATCCTTTGTTGAAAATTCAATAAAGGTTGAAAGGAAAGGAAAGGAAATGACAAGTTTTGTTTGGACATGGAAGGAAGGTTATGTATAATTGTGATCCTTTGTTGAAAATTCAAAAAAGGTGATGGAAAATGAAGAAAATGAAAGGGGATGGTGATGGGCGTGGGGTGTGATGGCTAAATGATGTGGGGTTGATCTAATAATGCCTTGGAAATTAGGTGTCAATGTAAAAGGTGAGATCAAAGGTGTAAAGTAAATTGGTGGAAGGATAAATCATGTTTGAATAGTGCAAGGAGGGTGAATTTTGGTGTCATGGTCGTGGGCCTCATGGGTGGTGGGCTTGGTGTTGATTTGTTTTGGTTTTAATTAATGGGCTTTGGATGTGGATTTTGGTATCTAGGTGGGCTTGGAAGGGTTTGCGGTGATTTTCGGGTTGTAGATACGCTTGAAACGAACATTCAGCAAGCAAACTCTGAGCGAACTTAGCGAATTAATTCCGAAATGTATTATCTCTTGACTTCACCTTTCCTTCCTTCGAACTCTCCGCGAACTCCACGACTAAAAGGCGGTGCCTCCTTATAAGACTCCTCATCGGGTTTGATATGCAAAAATGCAATGCCTACACAGGTGAGTCTTCTGACTCTTTTATTTCACATCTGCCTGGTTTTGGAAGAAGCACCTATGCAAAGAAACGAAGAGCTAAGCAAATGGGTGTTTGTTTTAAATGTGCACGATTTAATTGCAACACTCGTTGTCGTTCTTTAGGAATGGTGTCTGATAATCGCGAAGACAAAATTAAATTCATTAGGGATGGCTTGAGTAATGAGTCTTTAGATGAAATATCTTCAACTCTTGAGACGCATCCCAGTGGATATGTTCACATTGCCATTCGCAAATTACATACACAATTCCAAAAAGAAAGACAACAATTAAGTCTCGGGAATCTGACTTCAAAAGACCCTGTTTGCCAATTTATAAGAAAATTGGATGGGAAGCTTGTCCCTGACGCATAGACGTCAATCAAGCCGTTACTTTTCTTGTAAATATTATATTTTTTTGTCTTTTCTTAATAATTTGATTTGTTTTGTTGTTTCTTTTTTTATTTTTCTCCGACAGGATCCAGATCTTGTTGACTATCACGATCTATTTTACTATTTCGCTACTAATCGTCCTCTGGAAGATACTTGTGCTATTTTACTCACCCTTTTCAGGTACTATAATTCAGCCCGTCATTGCACTTTTGAAGGCATCCCGAGTTGAGAAAGAAATACATAAAAAATGGAAGCCACTTCAAGAAGACGAGTTGAGAACATCTGTGTGTTTTGCGGTAGTAGTATTGGTACTAAGCCACAATACGTAGAGGCAGCACAGGAATTGGGTCGAGTCTTAGCAGCAAGGAATTGCACTTAATATATGGCGCAGGAAATCTTGGACTTATGGGGATCGTTTCAAAGGCTGTACAGGAAGGAGGCAGTCATGTTTTTGGGAATCATCCCAAAACCCTTGGCAGAAGCAAATCTTATTGGATCATCAAACGGAGAGGAACTGATCGTGCCAGGTATGTCTGAACGATTGGTAGAAATGATTAACCGTGCTAATGCTTTTATTGCTTTGCCAGGTGGCTTGGGCACATTGGAGGAAATTTTTATAGTTCTAATCTTGGGCGAACCTGAACATACACCAGAAACCGCTTGGACTGCTCAACGTTGATGGATTTTATGATTTTCTTTTTGTGTGTTTCTTGATGATGCTCGGAGAAATGGGTTCGTGTCAAAACCTATGAAAGACTCCTCTTCACTGCCAGAACTGCTCCGGATCTAATAGACCAACTCATAGCCTATGAACCACAAGTTGACCCTATCCTTTCAAAGATAAATGGTCCGAGGACGATCGTGGTAAGAGGCGTCGAATTAATCTGGATCTTAACCTTTAATTTCCTGTAGATTTCAGCTAACCAGGTACGACCTTCTTAACTCTCCTATTACTGTTTAAGACATTGGGGACAATGTCTCATTTAGGTTTGGGGGAGAGAATTAGTTGATTAGTACCTTATTTTTTTTTAGTTGTGTGTTGTTTCTATTTTTAGTTCAAAATTTTTCGAAAAATACAAAAAAATTGAAAAATTTTCAAAAATTACAAAAAATATTTTGTGTTTTTGTATTTTTATTTTGACTAAAAATGTGAAATTGGTAAGAGATAGCTGAGTAAGGAGTTTCCACTTCTGAGACGTATCTCAAACCTAATTCGAAACAAGTTAATTTTTGTTTATTTCCTTTTGAATTATTTAATTTGTGAATTCTCCATAAAATTGACTAAAATGAATCTTTATATGCTCAGTTGACAGATATTATCAATATGCATAGTAACATACGGTCGTGAGCTAAAATTGAAAAGTTTGTAATATTCAGTGCTCTAGTTTAATTGGAGAAAGCATCTCAAAAAAAAAGCAATGGAGTAAAAAAAAAAAAAAATAATTGTCTGAGATCCGAGTTATTAAGTCTGTAAGGGTGTTTTAACATCTAGTGCCCTAAAACCAACTGGTTTGGGAGTCATTGGCCCAAGCTCGCTACATGGATCAAAGATGCTGCAAAAATATATATATCTGAAGTCTGAGTAATTAAGTCCGTAGGGGTGTTTTTAACACCTGGTGCCCTAAAGCCAACTGGTTTGGGAGCCACCGACCCAACGCTCGTTACATAGATGGAAGATATTGTATAAAATAAAAAAATAGAGAAAAATCAAAGAAAAACAGAAAAATCAGAAAAATTATTCCAGTGCTGCAAAAAGGTGTGAATTCTGATAAAACTTTAGGACAAAAATATTACTCTCTTATCTATCACTGCACTTATGACTGTTGTGGGCAAAAATGAGTTGATTAATATTTTGTTGGCTGTATATATGGAGAATGGTAAAAATAATCGGAGAATTTACCTATTCGGTAATTTAGAATGAAACAAAACAACTAGTAACTTGGAGTAAAAGTTTCACCTGATTAGTCACTAACATCTTTATTCTCTTTTCGCTTGTCTTTTTGCTTTTGTGTGCATTAGTTTTACTACCTTTTTACTTTTTTAAAATGTTTGTGGGTATCATTGCTGTAAACCCTCACGAGACTACAACTCGTCCACTAGGGACACCTAGGGGTTTAAAGGCATGTTGCATACACTAAATGCAACCGTGATCCCTACGAAAGTGGCTTAGTTTAATTTTAATTGTTTCTTGTATTTTATTTTGTTGTTTTGCTCGAGGACTAGCAAAATGTTAGGTTTGGGGGTGTGATGAGCGGAAAATATATCAATATTTACCGCCCCTTTTACTTAATATTTTGTTTAGTTTCTCGGGTTTGATGAACGTTTTGATATATTTTAGTTTATTTTGCAGATAAAATAATATCGGGTCTTAATGAAATCATTTAGGATGAAATATGGGTCAAATAAGGGCAATTATTGGACTTGATATTTTAATTTTGGAGATTGGAAACTTGAAAGGGCGTTTTGACGAAGTGCAGTTTTGGAAATTCCAGTTTTGTGCATCTGTCGTAATTTGGGCATAACTTTTTACTCAGATATCGGATTGAGCTGATTCAAGTGCCAGATTAAAGAAGACTCAAAGTTCTACAACTTTGAAAGAGAAAATATTTTCGAATTAAGATGATTTCATGACCGAAATTGATGAACCATCCAGAAGTGTGGTGGAGTGTAATTATTAAAAGTCATTATCAATCATTTTCAAAGCAAAATATTAATTAATTAATAATTAATAAAAATTATCAAATCAACACCAAACAAGATAAGAAATTAGTGGAGCAATTATGGATTTGGTGGAGTAATTAGTGGAGAAATAATAATGGATTGGTGGAGAATTTGATGGATGATTTGATGGTGGCAAAATTTTGCCTATAAATACCAAGCCATTTCATTTGTAAAATTCATACTTTCTTCTTTGAAATTCTTAATGAATAAATAAGAAGATTGTATCTAGTTTGTTTATTTTTAGTTTTCAGTAATTAATTTTCAGTTTCGCACTTTCTTTTCTTTACTTTTCAGTTTTTACTTTCCGCAATTTACTTTTACGCACAGTACTTTTCTTTCTTTAATTTTCGGTTTTTACTTTTCAGTAATGAGGAGGTAACTTCCCCAGCTAGGGTGAAAGGTAATTCTTTTACTATTGCTATTTAGATTAATCTCCCTTAAATATAATAAATTCACTATTTAAAATATTGACTTAAAAAGGATACCGCTATATTGGTCGGTTGGTAATTCATTTTAATCTGGTTTAACCTGACTAATCAATGATACCGCCAGATTGGTCGGTTGGTAATTAAACTTTCTTACCGCCTATATGGCAGGTTCATGGACAAATCTTTTTACCGCCTTAATGGCCAGTTGGACTTAATTTGACTTAATCAGGTTACCGCCTATATGGTTGGCTGGTAATGTTATCACAAGTTTATATATTATATTATGGGAGATATCTAAATTAGTAGTAGTAAAAGTAATTCCTTTTACCTTAGCATTTTATTTTATTGTAATTTACTTTTCAGTATTTACTTTACCGCATTTTTACTTTATGTCTTTTATTTTCAAGTTTTTACTAGCCCTAGTTATGTGTTGTAACTAAATTAGTTATCTGGGGTTGTGATGAAATCCAATATCACCGGTTTATAAGGGGTTAAATTATAGTTTGGGTAATATAAAGGTTTATTTATTGAGTCTTAATCCTAATGCTTTTTATTAATTGTGAAGGGGTCTGATAGGGGTGAATCCGGTAACGCAGCGGAAGCGGTGAAAATCCGATTTTCAGATTTCAAAAACTTTTTTCTCGGATTAATTAAATAAACATATTTATTTAACAACCAATAATCAAATAATGAAATAAAATTTCAATTGAATCGAATTCAAGTGAAATTACCAAATTACCCTTATGTGGCATTTTGTCCGTTTTAGTCCGAAATTGATCCAATCAATTTTGGATGATTCTAAATCATTTCTAGGATGAATTTATCATGCTCAAAACATCAAAACACCATAGGAACAAAAAAACCCAAATTCCCTCACAATGCCGTGAGCTCCATTGGAGGGCATATTGACCATTTGGTCATTTCATGTCTCAAAACTCATCTTAATGAAATCCAATCAACATGAAACTTTGCATGCATCTAATACACACCCAAATGCTCAACATATCTCAAAACCCCCAAATTTAGAATTGGTTATAAACCCTAATTTCTCAATTTCAACAAATTGGGCAAATTGGACTTAATACACCAAATCAATTACTTCAATCATCAATCTTTCATCTAATTCAAGTCTCAACACAATGAAACAACTCAAGATCAAATCTAGGTCATTTAAGAGTGGGTCAACAACTCTAGAATAGCAACATGGTTTCATAAACCTTAAAAGAATACATATAACTACACTAGTTACACTCTTTGTTCATCATACATGCTCAACACTTCTAAACAAATTTCCATCATCAAAAACCACAAGAAATAAAGAAAAGAATAACTTAAGAAACTCATGAGAGGTAGCCTAGATCATAAGGAACAAATCCTCTCTAATAGCAAGTTTAAGAAACTTACAAAATCTAAGCTTTTCTTTAGGTTTTTCTTTTTCTCCTTCACTTTCTTTCTTTGTCTTTCTTCAATGGAACTTTTGTTTTTGGTAAAGTGTATTAGGTTAAGTGAAATGAAAAATGAAAAACAATTTATATGTGTAACAATTACACCTTGGCCGAAATTAGCATACCAAATTCACCAAAATTGTAATTTCAATTTCATTTGCATTATTAGTAAATCAACTTGCATAAATATCTTTTATAACCTTTATTAGATATTTATTTTGGTCAACAATTGCAACTAATGTCATTTACTTTAATTATCCTAACATAAGATATTTATATTTTAATTAATTTAATCATTTAACAATTAAATAATTAATTAATTAATCAAATACAAATATATTAAATATATGTATAATATTTACATTAAATATTAAAAACATATATTCATTTAGGAAATAAGTCAAATAACTCATTTTGACTATTAATTAATGTGTATTTAAATTAATCAAGTATTAAATGTAAATACACAATAATTAAGTAAATGACTATCTAGTGTCTTTAGCATGTATCTTGCGTTTAACCATTAAACGACTTTATAAATAATCAATATTATTTATTTATGTTGCTCTAGTGCTCAACGAGTATGTTTCATTATTGAGACTCTCTAGGTTCAGGTATATCCGTCACGAAATCAAATTTCATGTCCATAATCTATCCACCCGTAGATTATGACGATCACGGATAATCTCGCTAAACCATACAGGTCGAGGTCATCGCAAATGTATAATTCCTCCGTCACAGGTATCCGGATAAATCCCAGAGATATAGATATGAACGTCAAATCTCTATCGGGATTATCCAGTCGACTATTCTATTAGCAATCTCAAAAAGAATGTTTAGAACTAGCTTCTAAACTTACCACGGGCCCATGGTTTTATCTGATTGCTAATCATATGGACTACCTATGCTCTGGTACACAGAACTGACGGATCCTATCTTGATACACATAGGACACCCTGAGGATCTATCTACACCCAACGTACAGGCGGAGGTCTGATCTAAATAGATCGGTGACGTGACTGCCATCTAAGTGTAGAAGATGTCTCATGTGCCCACAATGGCATCTCAAGTCTAAGAATCACAAGTGCTACTCAACCCAAGAAGATTCTTATTGACGCTGGTGTACCATCCATTAAGAATCTTCGGTGAGTCGTTCAGTGTTTATCCACTATAAACACCTACACGTCTATACTAGTCTCCAAGACTTATGGTTCATTGAGAAACCATTGGAATCATATATTCCAGTATACGACATGTACCGGTCTCAACGGGTTTACTATACTGACCAAGTAGTGTAAACCTTGACCAGGAACTGTCTGAGAATGACAACGTCATGATACGACTCAATGTCCGTTGCGACGCTTTTGCAACTGTATCATGACTAATCATTCTAGGGTCATTACGTCTTTACCATATAAAAGATTAGATTATATTATAGAAACTGCATATATTATTACTAATAATAATGTTTTACAGAAGTATTTAACAAAATACAACCGGGAATTGGCGCTCTGAGCACCAACCCCTACAAATTGGCCACTAATAAGATTGATGTGGTAAATCTAAAATAAACTTGACAAAGGAATTTTAGGTTTCAGCCTTAGACTTAATAGCCCACGATCTTCCTTGAGGATAGATAACCCTTTAATAGATTTCCTTACAAGATAGGAATATACCTGTCGGGCGGGGGTAGCCATAATTGGAACTTAAACTTAATGAATCCAGATAATTTGGTTGACATAGACATATGGTTCAATTGGGTTAAACTGGATATTTGTGTCTGACCATCGACAGAGGCTTACACATAATTTAGTGTTCCAGGTTAATAAATCAATATATTACCCAACTTTAAGATAACCACTTCATCTTTAAAATGATATTGGAAGAAATCACAACCCTAGATAGTTTTTAATATTGAATTTTCTTAAAACCTATTTTTGACAATTTTATTTACTTGCTTTTAAATTTAGAATCGTCATTATTTCAAATCAATCAATCAACTTGTCAGATATTAGTAATCATTTGACCTCATAAAATTAATAGTTTAGATATTAAGTCCTCGTGGGATCGATATTTTTATACTACTTGAACGATACGTGCGCTTGTGTTATACGTGTGTGTTTACGCCGGTCAACGACACCCCTCCACAGTCCAGTAAACAGCTCGATAGATACTGACTAGCTGACCATGTGTTTATTTCCTCTAACCTTATATTTTTTTCTTGATGCAACAATGTATGGGAAAATAACTAACGACCCATACCAGGTTGCAAGGGCAGCTAAGTGTTAAACACCAGGTGGGCCGACTGATACCCGACCCCGGCTCAATACTCTGATACCTCCCTAACACAAGCAACACACACCAAGGCCAACTCAAACACCGACCCGAACCGTAAACATACCACCACCCCCAAGACGAACCCCAACTCCTGCCCAAACTATCAAAAAACGGCCTCCACCCTCGAAATACCAAAAAAAGATGTGCCCATAAGATTAGGGGCGAGGCGCCCGAGGAGAGTCAAGAGGAGGAGGAAAAACCAGCACATTTTGCGAGAAGGTCATGTTGGCCCTCACCCCTTAACTACAATATTGGATGTTTTAAATTGTTATTATATGATATTGCATTATAAAACATGTTGATACCTTTTTTCAAACCTGAGTATTATACTTTCATCAATATGGGATAATTCTGAACCCAAACATGTTTAAGGTCGGCCCTTGCGAGAGGTGTAGTGCGGCCTTAAATCATTCCCAGTGTCTTATACTGGGTGGTGACTTCATCATTCTTCGGTTAGTTCCTCATGGGTTATCCGTACTCTCTATGGGCTGCGAGCCCATCAGTGTCGTGGTTGCCGGCGTCATAGGTATAGCGATAAATCCCGCTCGCTCCTACAACATAATTAATATATTTCCAATTCAATAAAAAAAAATTTATTGATATTAAGCTTAAATTGAAATTTAGCTTTTACATCACTTTACCAAAATTGAACCTTTTCAATACCCAAATTTATTGGTATATTCTTATTTGACATATCCTCTCAGTTCCATAGCAAGCCACCCTTGAAGGATTTCTCTTACATGACATTCTTGCATATAATGATGTAATTGTCATATGTAACATCCTATAATGCCCAAACCTAGTCCCTGACTACCACATAAAATTATTACGATTTTTAAGATATGGGCATTTTGCACAGTCATGATTGTCTTGGCAGACACAACATTATTTCATTGGACTCAAATCTAATGATTTAGTCTGAAAAGCCTTTAGCTCAGCCATATTTTTTTTACTAAGTGTTCCAACATCACAGTGCAATCTAGCATTCTCTATTACCAAGTATGTGTTGTGCTTACGTACTAGATTACTAAACTCGGTAATCTTGGTTTTTAATTCAGCAAATTTCTTTGCGATATTTTCGCACATACAATATGAAATATTATCATTTTCTTCCTCAAGCCAACCATTCTGACCATAAGCAGGATAAAACCTTGATTGTGCTAAATCTGAACCAAGCATTTTAAGAAATCTGTCTTAAGATTGATAGAAATTCGCATAGAGTTAGCAATAGCATAATCAGTAATTACAATTAAAGTACGAAATTACAACAAATGGAACAGTCCGGAATAGAAACATGAAAATCAAAATGAATTGAAGAAAATATCGAGTCTTGTACGCAATAGTCGCATTAAAACATATTTGCCACATGCCATGATGCTCAGGATTGGAATCGGCGTATGTTTCTCAAGATAAAACGACAATAAGTAATTTTGGAGCACTACCAAATTACCTAAGCAAACTCGTTTGCGCGTTGAACTCGATCTGTAAAGAAAGAAAAAAAAAACTCTCGGTGTGGTGTCAAAATAACTCTCAGCTTGGTGGAAGAAATTTGTATGGTGTCTCAGTTTTTGGTGTGTATACATACTTCTCTCCATTTGTGTTTATAAAAATGATTTAAGAAATATACCCTTCAAATTTCATAATCGTTGTGGAATTCTCACATTATGGCTAAAACGTTACAATAGATGAAGAGCTACCAAAAAATTAAAGAAAATTTAGCAAAACCAAGGCCAACACGAGCCTAACTCGATTTGGGTTGCATTCATGTATGCATGACATGTGGGTGCACATTGGTTCAATCATTGCTGGTGTGCTTGTAGAGAGAGCTTTTATCCATAGGTTCTTACCACCTTTAAATCCAGTAACTATTTATAAGCACTTGTAAGCTTAGATGTATATTAGATGTGGGATAACTTTCATTTCCTTTATTTTGTTTCTTTTCAATAGGTGAACTTTATGAGATAAATTCTCATTTACCTGGACATCATTTTGAGTGTATCAATATACCATTTCGAAGTACTTTTGGAGGAGAATTTTAATTGTTCATGATCTCATTATTCGCATAAGTGGGTCTTACTTAAAATTGTGTCTCAAAATAGAAAAAAAATGCATATATTTTCCTTTATTTTCCAACACTTGCTAGGCTTATTGCTTGGATAGGCCGTGAGACAAGATGATGCAACTAAGAAACTGATGGACGAGTGCAAGATATTCTTTTTTGGAGGCCATGAAACGACGGAGTTTTCGATGACATGGACATCTGAAAAAGTTAAAAAGATATGATATTTTCGGCATTTCCGAAACGTGTCCAATTGTCCAAAACGTTCCGGATTATTTTTCTTTTCTTAATGCATGGAAACGTTTCCGAGCATTCTCGAAGCATTTTCGTGCCCCCGCAGTTTTGTAAACGTGAAACAGTAGGGAAATGTCGTATCTGGCCATTTTAGCTGATGCCAGTAAGCAAGAGTTTCAGGCTTGTCCCGTTCATGATTATATTGAGTTGATAATTGATATTATCGTACATGGTGTGGTAGCCATAATATTAATACAGTGGGCAAAAATTGATTTTTTTTAAAAAAAATATATTAGATATTCTTTATTTTAACGAGACTAAATCAAAATAATTTCATTAATAAATTAGATTTTTAATTAATTTATAAGATATATTTTAATAAATTATTAGATTAATTGAGAACAATTATATCCGCTCACCTTTATATGGTATTAATCGTAAATAAGCCTGTCGAAAATGATTTTATTCGCAGTGCACCAAAATTAGCTTATACATATATAATCTTCTACTTCTGCATTTGTAAGTGTCGGGCTTCTCACTATGCATGGGCTTGGGATATTGCAACCACACTTATCTATATTGATCTAATTGAGTCAAAGTGATTTTAGCATTATGCTAATAATTCATTCTTCGAATTTTTATACCCATTTTTATCAGTAATTAAATTTTCAAATCATTGTAAAAAAACTAAGATTTGACGTTTAACCATCACATTTGTTTTTCAGTAATTCTATATAGCATAAAACTATTGTTTTATTTCTTTTTTCCAATTTCACAATTGCATCAAATTCAGCTAATCCATTTATTTATGTTAGAATGCCCATACCTCCATACTTCCTTATTAAGGGCATTTAGATATTTATCCTATTAGATAGTTGCTTGTTGAATATGCCTATGTTAGTTACTCATCTTTTCTTTTCACCGCATTCTTAGTCCTTTTTGGTTTCCACGTAATAGATGGATCAATTATCTGCAATTAAATATTAATATGAACTTTCGGATATCTCATACTTATCGTAAAGTCAATTCAATTATTGATTACTTAGCTAATACCACTTGCCCATGTGCCAATCTTATTTGGTGGGATGATACTCCTTCTCTGCCAGTGAAATTTTTTTTTCATGATGCAAATGCATTTCTCTGTTATCGATTTATGTAGCATTAATTTTTCCCTTTTTATATAGTTGTTTTGTTATGGTTCTACTTATAGGCTGATACTCTTTCTTTTTTGGAGGTTTTTCTTTGGATTTAAAAAGATTTTAACGAAATTGGTACATTCCTTTCCCTTTCTCAAGATAATTTATACCAAACTTTCGTTCTTTTTATTTAATGCATCACCATTGACGAATTTATACAACATATGATTTGGCAGGTTTTTGAATGTCAATCTAAAAGAAATATATGGACTTTTTTTTATGCTTCGCATAGGTTATTTTATTTTTAAAAACTGTGATGTACCAGTAAGTTGCTGGTTTTAAAAATAGCCCAATAATATCAATGGAACAAACTTCCAAAACTTTATTGGATTATTGGAAAAAATCTAGTACAAATATTTTGTGCATAAATATAGTATTAAATATTGCCTTCTGATTAAATTTCAGTGTCCTTTGTCCAAGCATTACTCAACTTGGCAATTTCTAGTCAAACAGAAAATCTATTTAGTGTCCATGTATGTATGTATATATATATATATATATTAAATAACGGGTGTTTATGTCAAATGCTAATAAATATCCTAATGTCACTCTTTTTATATATATATATATTAAATCTCATGTCATTTGGGATTGAGTTTGTGACGTGTTTAAAGCAACTTCAATTAACATATGATATTTTGGATGGGCTTAGACATATAAAAAAACAAAACCTTGAGGAAGTGAAGCCCTATATGTGGCCAAGTCACTCATTTCTTTCAATGAGGACAATATCATGCTATAGTGAGGCTAGATCTATACATTTTTATTTCCATTTTTAATACAGGCTATCTTTCTCTCGGTCCCTTAATGGTATCAGTGTTGGTTGACCATGAGGATTGACTTGATGGAACTTTGCGTATGTTTGGAGCACATGCATGGAAAGCTAGGGCTACTCACCAACAATGCCAGCAATGTCCAGACATAGAGAGAGAGAGAGAGAATCAATGCAATTAGCAATGAGCGTTTCTCGCGGCTTGTCTTGGCACACTACACACACACTATCCCAACTTGCATATTCCCTCATCACCTGCAAATTAATTAAAAAAAAAAGGAGGTGACTTCTTTGGACTCCTTTGGCTCCATTAACTATGCTTTCTTTTGCTTTATCTTCTTCCTCTAGCTAGCTATTAGTTGTGTTCATATTTAATATAATTATCTTGTTAATTTAGACTTTTAGTTAGCTTAACTTTAGCATATTAAAATATTTCCAAAGGATAAGGATTCATATTCCATTCATGAAAAGACTTTAATGATATATATCTTGGAATGAACCCCACGTCCTCAAGAGAATCAACTTACAAATTAATTTAGAGCAAAAAATGTAGGAATAGTTGCTAGCTAGATTGAAACTTAATGAATGCTTACAATGCTCTCTCAATTGTCAAGGTAAGAATCTTTCTCACTGTATTTGCAAATTGTTGGTTTTCTTCTTTCATTTAAGAAGAATATTTTGGGATGAAAGAAATAAACACGCAGTATTATAAATGATGAATGATCAATATTGTAAAATTTTTTGAAAATTTAAAAGCAATTTCACCTTATTACCAGGTTGATTGTTCGTGGTGCAAGAGTGGTAGTGATTTTAATAAAAACATTAGATTGTAGCGCACTTACATGTTATTTCCATTATATTTATAAACATATATATGTCTTGGCTTAATTTATGTTTATGCAACATTCGTTACATGTAACGAAACTTACTAGCATTACAAGTAACACTCGCTAGGTAAACCCTAGATTGGACTACAGAAAAGCAAATGCTCATTAATTCACATAATACTCCAAATGTTGGCCAACGAATTTGAAATTTTACACCTAATATAGTTATATTATTTAACAAAATTTGTGAATTAGAAGAAGAAAGGAGGCCAGGGCAAAGTAAAATTATATATGCCTATTGGGCAGGTCTAGCAGTAGTAATGGTGTGGAGTCATGTGGGAGCGTGGGAGGAATGAATGAAAAAGGCACAAAATGCACATGCAAATTCATTGATTCTGTCAATTAACTTATAAAAACCATCAAATCTAGGGTTCTTTATGTGGGCTGGCTTATTTATTTATATTTTTGTTTGTGTTTTATTATTATTTTTAGCAAAAGAGAGAATAATATATTAAATTATTTGGTAATATTAATAGGGGTGAACACGATTCGGTCCGGTTCGGTATAATTAAAAAAATTATAATTATAATTATTAGGTTTTTTTAAAAGTGACAATTCGGTGTTTTTATTAAAAAAAATCTAATTATTTTTAATTGTCGGTTCGGTTCAGTACAATTCGATTTTTTAAATTTTTTAATAATAATAATAAATTAAAAAATTAGTAACATTTACTAAATCTGACATTTACTCTTTTTTTTTACACCTTAACTCTTCTAATTATCACTATTACACCAATAAAAATTTTCATAAGATATCATCATCATTTAAATTATTTAAAATGTAGGAAAATAACAAGAATAATAACCGAAACAAAAAATTATAAATATTTCATGTAATTAAACATCACTAAACATCAAATAAATTAAATAATATAACAAATATAATTATAAAATAACAACATGATATAATTAGACTTAAAAATTTTTAAAAATAAATTATTCAATTAACTCGGTTTGGTTTGGTTTGGTTTGGTTTGGTTTTTTAGTTAAAAAATTATTACAATTCGGTTCGGTTTAGTTTTTTAATTAAAAAATCGAATAATTATTTTTGAAATTTAAAAAATTATCACTTTCGTTCAATTCGATTTTTCAATTTCTGTTATTTTTTTATTCACCCCTAAATATTAATATGTTACTTTGTAGTAGAAAGATCTAAGTACATTTTCAGATTTTCTTTTTATTATATTAAGAAAATCAATACTTACTGCATGTCAACAAAACTTAAAGAAGTTCTCATCATATAATGATTGGCCGAAAAAAGAAATTATCCTAGGTTTGCCCATTTCCTTTATCCCAATCTTTAGTTATCAAATAAAATATAATAATTAAAAGACTGCTCTTTTTAAAATAAATGAAAACAGTGTTCTTATTAAAAATTATAGCTAGATCTCAAGATAGTTTATTTAAAACAATCAATAGTTTTAACATAATTTTAGTATGGTAACTTTTATCTAGTTATCAATATTTAAATAAGGTTGATATGTTTTAAAATCAATGGCAAATTAAATATTAGTCATTGATATTTCTGCTAACGAATTGAATATTATTTTGTCCTATAGATGTGATTGTTAAGGATTAATAAACCAACCAAAAAACATATGAATCTTTAAGATTTTTACCCATTAATTAAATTAACTAAATCTTTGGTAACACAAAAGCTTTTCTTCTTCTTTCCCTTCATCTATTTATTTTATTTTATTTCGTTTAAAAATTATTGTATCAAAATGCTCATTATTATTAAAATCAACTAGAATAGATAGACCCGTTGTTGCAATTTTTATTTTTTAAAAAGAAAAAAATATAGATGAGTTATACATATTATGGATGTGTATATATTGCTTATAACGATTTTTTTTTTTAAAGTAATTTATTATGCATAAATATAGATTTTACAAACATCAATAAAATGGACACATCATAAAGTAACATCAATGTGATCCTTCTAATTTTTGTCATATATTGCATTACTCAAACAACACTGATTAAAGTCGGCTTAGACACCAAATTAAGACAATTGTCTCACTAAATGAAGTCGTCTATCAATTAAGAGTGTGATATTCTATTAATTCTATCATGTATTTTTAATACATCTCAATATCATTTTATATAGATACATGATTATAATGAGATACATGGAAAAAAAAAAAAAATACATGTGTTGATGGTGTTTTTCGGGCACTATGTTATTTAAACAACACGACATGGGTAAAAGGGGTAACTCCATTGATCGAGACCGTTAAAGCCGACCCGACAACTTGACGGTAAGAGACCGAGCACTTTATACTAAATGGCCGAGCACTTGAGATCGGATGACCGAGCATTATCAGATCGACAGCAGCATTCTCAGTTCAAATGGCTATCATGACCGACCTCATGAAGACCGAGCACATGACGAGGCGTGCTCATGAAGATAAAGCATCCTATTCTTGCGGAAAAAGGATAAGTTGTCATACTTTAATGGGGTAAAGTAATAACTTAATATCCTAATAGGATAAATGAAGTAAATATAGTTTTGATTAGGAATCCTTATGGGAAAAGGGAATAGTTTTGACTAGGAATCCTGATAGGAAAATGAGACCATCTCCAATTGGGAATTCTTGTACAAATAGGAATCTGGTTTCTTCACCATTATAAATAGGAGGGTAGAGTGAGTGTAGAAGAAAAAGTTGAAGGCATCATCTGAAAATCATCTCAAGAGTGAGGGATTAGAATCATCAAGTTCCGATTTGTAAAAGCAAAGAAGAGACCCGAGGAGTGTATTTGAGTAATAAAAAGTACCACCCTGTTCTTGTCCGTGGACGTAGGTCGGATCCCAAAATCCACCGAACCACGTTAAATCTCTTTGTCGATTGGTGTGTTTTCCCGTCTCCCGCTAAATTTGCTTTTGGTCCCCCATAACCAAACAAATTCACTATTGAAGGAGGATTACCTCGGAGGTGATATTCCCATATTACCCTGAGACCAAAATCCGCCGTCAACAGTTGGCGCCGTCTGTGGGGAACCTACAAAAAGCAACTCACGTAGTAAGACAAATGGCGGAAGGCGGAAACCAACAATCATCAGGGAGCTCGGCTGCAGACTGGATGGAAAAGATCGAGGAAAACCTTAGAAAAGAAAGGGAGGAAAACCAAACTCTACTAAAAACCATAGTAGACCGGTTGGAAGGGATGGAAGGAGCACACGACGGAAAATTCAAGGCCGGGACTAGTCGGCGAAGGAATGAGATAGCGGAAGGAAAGAGAATTGTTGATACAAGCGAAGACGACAGACCTCGGAGGAGGGAACCCTACGGGGTAAGATCAGTGGTAGTACAAAGAGATTCTCAAACCGAGGACACATGGGAGGAGGAAGATGACAAATCATCACCGGATTCCTCATACGATAGCCCTCACAGCACCCGGAGAAGAGGAAATGGACCTACCGAGAAGGTGCGAGAAGACACCGACCCTGAGAAGCGCCACTCCCAAGATAGCAGAAAGAAAAGAAACCTCAGAAGGCGGCATAGAACCAGAGACAGCGGTATGAAATCTTGGTTACGGGAGGAGCTGGTCAAATGGGGAGTATACCCCAACGCAAACAGAGGGGATGTCCAGGACGTCAAAGATGAGTCCCCCCTCACGGAGGAAATAAAATCGGAGAAATTCCCGAAGAGATTTAACATGCCGACCATGACACCGTACAAGGGCCATACCGACCCTAAGACCCACATTGAAGTTTCACCTCCTGCTGATGGAGGTGCAAGGGGTAACAGGGGACGCCATCTGCAAAGTGTTCCCCCTAACTCTGGCCGGACCAGCCATTCTATGGTACAGGAGCTTAGTCCCAAGAAGCATCAGCAGCTTCACGCAACTGAAGAAGTCATTCATACGACACTTCAAGGGGGCTTGTGTCCCCAGAAAGACAATGGAGAACTAAGACTTATGAAGCAAGGAGACGATGAGCCTCTGAAGATATTTATTGAAAGGTACCATAATATGGTACTCGAAGTCGGAGGGTATGAATCCCCCGAGGCCCTGGAAAGCTTGAAAGGAGCCTTGAGGGTCGGAAGACTATGGACCCATCTAAGGATCCAAGACACCCCGGACTACGCCACTGCCTTGGAGGTGGCCCGAAAATTCGTTTTATTGGAGAACGAGGAGAAAATATCCCGATAAGGGAACACCATCAGAGAAAGAACCACAAGGGAGGGCGCCCCCCGCCGTATAGAAAGAGAACCCAGAAAACCACCCCCGAAGCACAAGGAGTTCAAACCACTGCACCGTGACAACCAATAGAGAAGGGCGCCGACCCAAGTAAACCATGTGGTCGGGGAAAATGCATACATTCCTCTAAATAAACCACTGGGATAATTGTCGTGGAGATCCAAGGGAAAGGCCTCTTAGTAGAACCCGACCAAAGAAGATTTTCCCCGGACAAGAGGAACCAAAAGGCTTATTGCATACACCACAACTCCAGAGGACATGCAACGGACGGGCGCAGAGACCTGCGGGAGCAGGTGGAAGACTTGGTAAAAGAAGGCTATCTCGGTGTGTACATAGACCATTCGGTTTTTTAGGTCGACCAAGTTGATAGCGGAAGTCATCCGGTCGGATGCGTGGAATGCTGAGATGCAGAGATGATATATTAAGAAGAGCCTTGCTTGTAGTGACCAGTGTAGAGTTGCAAGAAAGGCAACAGATCCCAAAAAGGTGAGTAAACCTCTTCTGACTTAGGTTGACATTTGATTATGCTTGTTTGCTATGGCTCACACAATGATTTTGATATTTGTTTTCCGGCTCGGGTCTGCTCTTGTACCGCCGAGACCGATGTCTCTTTCCGGCTCGGGTCTGCTCTTGTACCGCCGAGACCGATGTCTCTTTCCGGCTCGGGTCTGCTCTTGTACCGCCGAGACCGATGTCTCTTTCCGTGGCTCGGGTCTGCTCTTGTACCGCCGAGACCGATGTTTGTTACAGCTCGGGGTCGGGTTACGTCCCACCGAGTCATGCTCATTGGTCTGGGGACGGGACATTCCCCCGGAGCCAAGTATCTCTTTCAGCTCGGGGTCGAGTTACGTCCCACCGAGTCATGCTCATTGGTCTGGGGACGGAACATTCCCCCAGAGCCAAGTACCTCTTTCAGCTCGGGGTCGGGCGATGTCCCACCGAGTCTGCCTTTGGACTGGGGACGTAACATTCCCCCAGGACCAAGTGATTCTTACTGCTCGGGGTCGGGCGATGTCCCACCGAGTCTTCCCTTTGGACTGGGGACGTAACATTCCCCCAGGACCAAGTGATTTTTACAGCTCGGGGTCGGGCGATGTCCCACCGAGTCTGCCTTTGGACTGGGGACGTAACATTCCCCCAGGACCAAGTTTCTTACTGCTCGGGGTCGGGCGATGTCCCACCGAGTCTGCTCTTTGGACTGGGGACGTAACAATCCCCCAGGACCAAGTGATTTTTACAGCTCGGGGTCGGGCGATGTCCCACCGAGTCTGCCTTTGGACTGGGGACATAACATTCCCCCAGGACCAAGTGATTTTTACAGCTCGGGGTCGGGTGATGTCCCACCGAGTCTGCCTTTGGACTGGGGACGTAACATTCCCTCATGACCAAGTGATTTTTACAGCTCGGGGTCGGGCGATGTCCCACCGAGTCTGCCTTTGGACTGGGGACGTAACATTCCCCCAGGACCAAGTGATTTTTACAGCTCGGGGTCGGGCGATGTCCCACCGAGTCTGCCTTTGGACTGGGGACGTAACATTCCCCCAGGACCAAGTGATTTTTACAGCTCGGGGTCGGACGATGTCCACCGAGTCTGCCTTTGGACTGGGGACGTAACATTCCCCCAGGTCCAAGTGCCTTTCTCAGCTCGGGGTCGGGGTACGTCCCACCGACTCAGCCCTTCGGACTGGGGACGTAACATTCCCCCAGGTCCAAGTGCCTTTCTCAGCTCGGGGTCGGGGTACGTCCCACCGAGTCAGCCCTTCGGACTGGGGACGTAACATTCCCCCAGGTCCAAGTGTCTTTCTCAGCTCGGGGTCGGGGTACGTCCCACCGAGTCAGCCCTTCGGACTGGGGACGTAACATTCCCCCAGGTCCAAGTGCCTTTCTCAGCTCGGGGTCGGGGTACGTCCCACCGAGTCAGCCATTCGGACTGGGGACGTAACATTCCCCCAGGTCCAAGTGCCTTTCTCAGCTCGGGGTCGGGGTACGTCCCACCGAGTCAGCCCTTCGGACTGGGGACGTAACATTCCCTCAGATCCAAGTGTCGTTCTCAGCTCGGGGTCGGGTTGCGTCCCACCGAGTCAGTCAGTCTTTCGGACTGGGGACGTAACACTCCCCCAGGTCCAAGTGCCTTTCTCAGCTCGGGGTCGGGGTACGTCCCACCGAGTCAGCCCTTCGGACTGGGGACGACGAACATTCCCTCAGGTCCAAGTCCCTTTCACAGCTCGGGGTCGGGGTACGTCCCACCGAGTCAGCCCTTCGGACTGGGGACGTAACATTCCCTCAGGTCCAAGTGCCTTTCACAGCTCGGGGTCGGGGTACGTCCCACCGAGTCAGCCCTTCGGACTGGGGACGTAACATTCCCTCAGGTCCAAGTGTCGTTCTCAGCTCGGGGTCGGGTTGCGTCCCACCGAGTCAGTCCTTCGGACTGGGGACGTAACGTTCCCCCAGGCCCGAGCATCTCTCACAGCTCGAGACAGGATCACATGCCACCGAGCACATCATCGTTAGCTCAGAGGCAAAAATTTCTCCTCACAATCGAGATTGGATCAGTCAGGGGTCAGGACCCCCAAATCTCTGTTACAGATATTACAGAGGAGGAGTCATTTTTTGTTTGGGCAACAAGAGGAACTTCATCTCCTGATGGAACGACCCAAGTAAGCAATTTGCTTTGAGGTGGAGAATCATTCTGAATATAGTCAGCATCTCCAATAACCGAGGATATGAAGATAGAAACATAAGACTTAGTTGATGGCAAAGACAATTTCTCGGTGATTTCTGGAGCGACCACCAACAAGGCGATCAGCACACCATTTTTTTTATAGTTCCCGGCATCAACTCACAAACTCGTTGTTACCGAGAACTAGGGGATAGATGTTGATGGTGTTTTTCGGGCACTATGTTATTTAAACAACACGACATGGGTAAAAGGGGTAACTCCATTGATCGAGACCGTTAAAGTCGACCCGACAACTTGACGGTAAGAGGAGCAGCACTTTATACTAAATGGCCGAGCACTTGAGATCGGATGACCGAGCATTATCAGATCGACAGCAGCATTCTCAGTTCAAATGACTATCATGACCGACCTCATGAAGACCGAGCACATGACGAGGTGTGCTCATGAAGATAAAGCATCATATTCTTGCGGAAAAGGGATAAGTTGTCCTACTTTAATGGGGTAAAGTAATAACTTAATATCCTAATAGGATAAAGGAAGTAAATATAGTTTTGATTAGGAATCCTTATGGGAAAAGGGAATAGCTTTGGACTGGGGACGTAACATTCCCCCAGGACCAAGTGATTTTTACAGCTCGGGGTCGGACGATGTCCCACCGAGTCTGCCTTTGGACTGGGGACGTAACATTCCCCCAGGTCCAAGTGCCTTTCTCAGCTCGGGGTCGGGGTACGTCCCACCGACTTAGCCCTTCGGACTGGGGACGTAACATTCCCCCAGGTCCAAGTGCCTTTCTCAGCTCGGGGTCGGGGTACGTCCCACCGAGTCAGCCCTTCGGACTGGGGACGTAACATTCCCTCAGATCCAAGTGTCGTTCTCAGCTCGGGGTCGGGTTGCGTCCCACCGAGTCAGTCTTTCGGACTGGGGACGTAACACTCCCCCAGGTCCAAGTGCCTTTCTCAGCTCGGGGTCGGGGTACGTCCCACCGAGTCAGCCCTTCGGACTGGGGACGTAACATTCCCTCAGGTCCAAGTCCCTTTCACAGCTCGGGGTCGGGGTACGTCCCACCGAGTCAGCCCTTCGGACTGGGGACGTAACATTCCCTCAGGTCCAAGTGCCTTTCACAGCTCGGGGTCGGGGTACGTCCCACCGAGTCAGCCCTTCGGACTGGGGACGTAACATTCCCTCAGGTCCAAGTGTCGTTCTCAGCTCGGGGTCGGGTTGCGTCCCACCGAGTCAGTCCTTCGGACTGGGGACGTAACGTTCCCCCAGGCCCGAGCATCTCTCACAGCTCGAGACAGGATCACATGCCACCGAGCACATCATCGTTAGCTCAGAGGCAAAATTTTCTCCTCACAATCGAGATTGGATCAGTCAGGGGTCAGGACCCCCAAATCTCTGTTACAGATATTACAGAGGAGGAGTCATTTTTTGTTTGGGCAACAAGAGGAACTTCATCTCCTGATGGAACGACCCAAGTAAGCAATTTGCTTTGAGGTGGAGAATCATTCTGAATATAGTCAGCATCTCCAATAACCGAGGATATGAAGATAGAAACATAAGACTTAGTTGATGGCAAAGACAATTTCTCGGTGATTTCTGGAGCGACCACCAACAAGGCGATCAGCACACCATTTTTTTATAGTTCCCGGCATCAACTCACAAACTCGTTGTTACCGAGAACTAGGGGATAGATGTTGATGGTGTTTTTCGGGCACTATGTTATTTAAACAACACGACATGGGTAAAAGGGGTAACTCCATTGATCGAGACCGTTAAAGCCGACCCGACAACTTGACGGTAAGAGGCCGAGCACTTTATACTAAATGGCCGAGCACTTGAGATCGGATGACCGAGCATTATCAGATCGACAGCAGCATTCTCAGTTCAAATGACTATCATGACCGACCTCATGAAGACCGAGCACATGACGAGGTGTGCTCATGAAGATAAAGCATCATATTCTTGCGGAAAAGGGATAAGTTGTCCTACTTTAATGGGGTAAAGTAATAACTTAATATCCTAATAGGATAAAGGAAGTAAATATAGTTTTGATTAGGAATCCTTATGGGAAAAGGGAATAGCTTTGGACTGGGGACGTAACATTCCCCCAGGACCAAGTGATTTTTACAGCTCGGGGTCGGACGATGTCCCACCGAGTCTGCCTTTGGACTGGGGACGTAACATTCCCCCAGGTCCAAGTGCCTTTCTCAGCTCGGGGTCGGGGTACGTCCCACCGACTTAGCCCTTCGGACTGGGGACGTAACATTCCCCCAGTCCAAGTGCCTTTCTCAGCTCGGGGTCGGGGTACGTCCCACCGAGTCAGCCCTTCGGACTGGGGACGTAACATTCCCCCAGGTCCAAGTGCCTTTCTCAGCTCGGGGTCGGGGTACGTCCCACCGAGTCAGCCCTTCGGACTGGGGACGTAACATTCCCTCAGATCCAAGTGTCGTTCTCAGCTCGGGGTCGGGTTGCGTCCCACCGAGTCAGTCTTTCGGACTGGGGACGTAACACTCCCCCAGGTCCAAGTGCCTTTCTCAGCTCGGGGTCGGGGTACGTCCCACCGAGTCAGCCCTTCGGACTGGGGACGTAACATTCCCTCAGGTCCAAGTCCCTTTCACAGCTCGGGGTCGGGGTACGTCCCACCGAGTCAGCCCTTCGGACTGGGGACATAACATTCCCTCAGGTCCAAGTGCCTTTCACAGCTCGGGGTCGGGGTACGTCCCACCGAGTCAGCCCTTCGGACTGGGGACGTAACATTCCCTCAGGTCCAAGTGTCGTTCTCAGCTCGGGGTCGGGTTGCGTCCCACCGAGTCAGTCCTTCGGACTGGGGACGTAACGTTCCCCCAGGCCCGAGCATCTCTCACAGCTCGAGACAGGATCACATGCCACCGAGCACATCATCGTTAGCTCAGAGGCAAAATTTTCTCCTCACAATCGAGATTGGATCAGTCAGGGGTCAGGACCCCCAAATCTCTGTTACAGATATTACAGAGGAGGAGTCATTTTTTGTTTGGGCAACAAGAGGAACTTCATCTCCTGATGGAACGACCCAAGTAAGCAATTTGCTTTGAGGTGGAGAATCATTCTGAATATAGTCAGCATCTCCAATAACCGAGGATATGAAGATAGAAACATAAGACTTAGTTGATGGCAAAGACAATTTCTCGGTGATTTCTGGAGCGACCACCAACAAGGCGATCAGCACACCATTTTTTTTATAGTTCCCGGCATCAACTCACAAACTCGTTGTTACCGAGAACTAGGGGATAGATGTTGATGGTGTTTTTCGGGCACTATGTTATTTAAACAACACGACATGGGTAAAAGGGGTAACTCCATTGATCGAGACCGTTAAAGCCGACCCGACAACTTGACGGTAAGAGGCCGAGCACTTTATACTAAATGGCCGAGCACTTGAGATCGGATGACCGAGCATTATCAGATCGACAGCGGCATTCTCAGTTCAAATGGCTATCATGACCGACCTCATGAAGACCGAGCACATGACGAGGTGTGCTCATGAAGATAAAGCATCATATTCTTGCGGAAAAGGGATAAGTTGTCCTACTTTAATGGGGTAAAGTAATAACTTAATATCCTAATAGGATAAAGGAAGTAAATATAGTTTTGATTAGGAATCCTTATGGGAAAAGGGAATAGTTTTGACTAGGAATCCTGATAGGAAAATGAGACCATCTCCAATTGGGAATTCTTGTACAAATAGGAATCTGGTTTCTTCACCATTATAAATAGGAGGGTAGAGTGAGTGTAGAAGAAAAAGTTGAAGGCATCATCTGAAAATCATCTCAAGAGTGAGGGATTAGAATCATCAAGTTCCGATTTGTAAAAGCAAAGAAGAGACCCGAGGAGTGTATTTGAGTAATAAAAAGTACCACCATGTTCTTGTCCGTGGACGTAGGTCGGATCCCAAAATCCACCGAACCATGTTAAATCTCTTTGTCGATTGGTGTGTTTTCCCGTCTCCCGCTAAATTTGCTTTTGGTCCCCCATAACCAAACAAATTCACTATTGAATGAGGATTACCTCGGAGGTGATATTCCCATATTACCCTGAGACCAAAATCCGCCGTCAACAACATGAATCTTATAGAAATTATGGTATATTATATATATTGAGATGTGTAAAAACTCATTGTATCATAAATATTAATTAAAAATAATTATAAATATCGAGATGTATAAAAATTTAATATATCATGAATATTGATTAAAATGAATTATAAATATCGATATATATGAAAATTTAATATATTATAAATATTGAGTAAAGTGGGGATTTATATATAATTTTATCACAT
Source organism: Zanthoxylum bungeanum (assembly GCA_019454045.1). Lineage (NCBI taxonomy): Eukaryota > Viridiplantae > Streptophyta > Magnoliopsida > Sapindales > Rutaceae > Zanthoxylum > Zanthoxylum bungeanum. The sequence goes on from SKCR01043255.1 coordinate 308,915, forward strand.
ATTTTTTATGGCGCCAGATAGCAGTATCAGAAAAGACAATGAATAAAAATATATGTAAATAAAATAAAAGATGATAAGATTAGTTTGATTAGCAAAAGCAAATGGGGACATCGGATTTTAGCATATATTAGAGCAGGTTAATTACATACTTTGGAATCCGAAGACCCGAAATTATTGGTTGTGTGATGTTAGCATACAGATCATCAAAAAGACAAAATCTTCTTCTTTTTTTTTTTTTTTTTTTTTTAATTTGCAAGGCATGTAAAATGGGAGCACGCACTTGGAAGAATCATAGGTGGCTAGTGGTCTCAATTATTTGAGCTAGTCAATTCTTATTTAACAGGATAACTACTATGATTTTTCAATTAATTTTTTATATAACATTTCAGACTTCAAAGTTTAACTTATTTAGCAAATAAACACAACAAATATGTTCAAACAACAAATATGTCAAAACATTGATCGCTAACACGTTATATCCTAAGCAACAAGATTAATTTATTCTTGTCTTTCTTTGACATTGTTAGATTTCTTGATATTCCATTGATTTGATATAGACTCTTGATGAGGATTGACCCCACTCCTTTATAAAAATAAAGAATTTAATATCGACTATCAATAGATAAAACTATTGTAAATTTTTACATAATTCAAGGGTGTATCAATTTCAATGCGGGTATGTTAAAAAACAATCCAGAAAAGTCAAATCACGGGTACCGATATTATATTTAAAAGTGATATTAAATATGCTGTTATTGGCTTATATTGGTTTTTAAATTGCCTCCCGTACTATATGACAATGTTGAAGCATCTTTAAGTAATATTATTATTAGTGACGTTTTTTGTTATCAGTAATAATTTTGTTGTTATATTTACAAATTTGTTACATACTCCATCATAAACGATTTATATCAATTGATTAAATGAGTGGAAATTAGGAAGCACGAGAAGTGGGTCATGCAAAACCATAGCAGGAGCCGGGAGCTAGTGAGTGACTCAGAAATTTTAATGAGATGGGACTCAGTATAAATATTTTCAAATTTTTATGGAATAATAGTGGCAAGTCAGGAGTAGTAGTGTCGAAATTAATTAGGAATAACAAATTTAGGATGATTTTATGTCAAAACCCAATTTTTTTTTAATCTCGATCAAATACAAATATATGAACTCATCATCTTTATTTTCATTTTATCTTAATTAACATTAATTGATAACAAAATGACTCTCCATTCAAAGTACAATCCAAAACAAATAAAATTAAATGAATTGTAATTATTTGTTCTACTTCTATCAAATACTTATTTTTCCTTTAAAAAAGATGACGAAAACATGAAAAAGACAGCTTAAAACTTACACAATTTTGTTAAATTCTTTACTCTAATTTAAGGGATAAGTTGAAATATATATATATATATATATATATATATATATGAGTAAAACTGGTTTCAGTTACGATTCCGAGTGGAACCGGAATCTATTCGGAAAAAATTAGTTTCTAATATTTTAAAATTACAACCTATCCAATTAAATAAGGTACCCTATTAATCGGTTTCGGTCCGGTTTCGGGTTACCCTATTTTCCATTTTTCAATAAATTTTTTGTTTCATTAAAAAAATAATAATTGATAATTGATTTTGTTCTATTTGTTCAAAACAGTTTTTTAAAACATGGACCAGTTAATTTACCCGATCTGGCGAGAGGTTCAATGGTCAGAGGTCCGTCAAGGGTTTAACCCGGGGTTCAGTGTTTTAACTATATTTTTATTTTTTCAAAAAAAAATAATCAAAATTAATAATAAAAAATAAAAAATGACCAAAAACTGGCTGAACCAAGACAGGGTCATCGGTTTAGCGGTTTAACCGGATGGTTCGATTGGTTTTTGGCTAGTTCAACTCCGACTGATTTTGTGGGGGTTACCCGACCGGACCTTGGACCAAGTCCCAGTTCAACCGGTCCGATCGGCCGGTCTGGTCCGAGTTTTTAATCACCGGTTCAATATACGTTTAATTTGAGATTTGGATGGGTGAATATAAATTATTTAAGTAAGAGACTTGAACTTTTCTTAAATTTTTTAACAAAATAAATTCTAATATGGAAACTGGTTCTAAAATTCGTTTTCGGTTCCCACCACACTAGATCAGAATCGGACCGAAAAAATCGGTTCCTAACATTTTGAAACCGGGAAATCGATCATGTTCGTTGCGAATCCGGGTCCAACCGGAACCGATGATATATATATGATAATTTTGTAAGGAGTCGTGTAATTTTTTTGAATGTTTTAAAATTGATATTGACACACTTTTTATAAATTTTATAAATTAAAAAGTTAATATTATAAAGGGATAACAATATTTTTTATACTAAAAGTTATTCTACTTTTACACTTAAGCCCTAAAAGAATTATTTTATATTATTAAGTCTTATAAGTGTATAAATTTTTTCTTTTAAATCTTAATCTGTTAACTCTAACAGATCTGTTGATGTGGCATGACGAAATGACAAATCAGTAAAAACATTAAATCAGTCAGTTGTCGTGTCGGATTGAGATTACAACTTCTAAAGTCCTAAAAGTTGTGTTGTTTTTACACTTCATTCATAAAAGAAATTTTTATTTATAATTAAGTCATATAAGTGAATAAATTTTTCTTTTAAGTTCTAATCCGTTAACAGTAACAAACATGCTGACGTGGCATAACGAAATAATATTTCAACACAAGAATTAAATCAGTCAGCACATACTTGTATGTTTGCCAGAAAAATGGTTTCTCTAGATCAAATGAAAGAATATCCTTATTCATTTTATCTATTACCACATTATTTGTATAATTTGTCTCGATATCACTATCTTCATTCGTTGTGCTCCCAAATCTTTAGAAGATAACGATCTTTGGGTTTATCATGTAGCTCCAAGGAAAGTCGTCTCAAGACCTCGCACAGTCAAACTATATATAACATGGAGTTCTATAAACTGTTTGTGGACGAGGTCTTAAATCGCTATCTTCAAGACCCCGTCCACAAAAAGTTTACAGAATTCCATATTATATATAGTTTAGTTGTAGAATTCTTGAGGCGATTTTCTTTGTAGCGTCTTGGCAAACCCAAAAATCGTTATCTTCTACATTAGGATTTGGGAGCACAACATATGAAAATAGTGATATCGAGACAGATAATACAAACAATATAGCGATTTTCTTTGGAGCGTAGTGGCAAACCCAAAGATCGTCATATTCCACGTCAGGATTTGGGAGCATTACAGATGAAGATAGTGATATCAAGACAAATAATACAAACAAATGTGGTAAACATAGATGAATTTTTATGGAGAAAATGATTACTTCAGTTGATCTAAATGAGCCATTTTGCTGGAAATCATACAAGTATGTGCTGACTAATTTAATACTTATGCTGAAGTATCGTTTTATCATGTCACGTCAGCAAGTCCATTACAATTAATAGTATATGACTTAAAAGAAAAAAATTATTCACGTATAGGACTTAATTATAAATAAACTTTTCTTTTATGACTGACGTGTAAAAATAACACAACTTTTAGGACTTGTACTAATTACAATCTGACGTGGCAACTAACTGATTTAATGCTTGTGTTGAAGTGTCGTTATGTCATGTCACGTCAGCGAATTCGTTAGAATTATCATAAGAAAATTGATCATCCCACCCCTTCTGACACACTGACACACTCCCCTCCCTCTTTATTTCATTGCAAATTTACTAAATTATCCCTCTCATTATCAAATTTGACTTTGCAAATTATTGATCAAAAAATAAGTCATCCCTTGGACGTCATCCAAGGGATTAGTTTTTTTTTTTTTTTTTAATTTTTTTTTTAAATCCGAAAAAAGGTTTTATAATTTTTTTAAAAAATATATTTTTTTATTAAAAGTTGTGTTGATTTTGATTCCGATTCTAATTTTATATTTTATTTATTAAAAATTATTTGTCTTATTTAATTTCGAAATCAATATCAATATCCATATTTATATTTATTTTTTTTAAAAAAGTTTTTTAAAAAATTTTAAAAGAAAAAAATTAAAAAAAAAAAAGAGGACGCCCTTCTTCCTTGAAGAAGGGTCCTTCAAGGAAGAAGGGCGATCGCCCTTCTCTTCATTATTTATTTATTTTATTTATTTTTTATTTTTTTTAATTTTTTTTCTTTTAAAAATTAATCAAAAAATATATATATATATATGTATATATCAATAAATAAAAAAATTAGATATATATGTTTATTTGAAAATTGAAAATGGAATTTTGGTGAAAGGAAAAGGACAAATAGGGAATTATAGAGGAGACAAAAAAGTCAAATGTGTAAGAGGGAGGGGGAAGATAAGCCCTCTTATCATATTATGATTTAAAAGAAAAAACTTGTTCACTTATAGAACTTAATAATAAAAAAAAAAAATCTTTTATGACTTAAATGTAAAAACATCATAACTTTTAAAACTAAAAATATTGTTATCCTAATAATAATAATAATAATAAATATATTAATTCACTGATATTTCCAACCCATCAGCAATTTATATATATATTAATGTGGGGCCCCAAGTGTATTTTTTCCCTTAAAATGTTGATTGAGGAAAATTTAAGAGAAAGGTAGAGAGATGTGTGATGGGGACAATGGAAGTGGAGATATATTTGCAGAGTTGGTGAATCTTCCAAGGCCAGATCAAGTCTAATCAACCCCAACTCTTTTGCGTTACTTATTCTCTCTCTCTCTCTCTCTCTCTCATGAATTACATCATCAAAAACCTTTCTTATACAATCTGTCAGTACGTACTAACTTTTAAGACTGGAGAGATACGTATATATACATACAGCAAAGCAAAGCAAAGCCTGCCAGTGCCTGAGAAAGAATGAGTTTAGAGAGAAATCCTCAAGCTTTTCTTTAAAAAACCTCAACTGAAGCAAAGCTTATTCGTGTACACACGCGCTTTGAACCACATCACATCACACGTGAAGTAAATTCCAGAGGACAGATTAATTGTATTGGATTTGATTTGAGCGATACTTACAGACCCCCGGAATTTAAGGGCGGGGGAGAAATTCAGATAAAAAAGTTGATCAATTCCCAATAGATAGTGACAGCTGCCTCGTGGCCGACAGCTGCAATATTAATGTATAAATATGCTCTTTTGACTTTAGAACGAGGCACCGCACGTGATCTTCTTTCCTTAATTTCACTTTACTAACACCCGCTCACAGACAGCTTTGTCCTTACTTCATCATGAATATATATATCTTCTAAACCTTAACCCTAAGTCCCTAACCCTAAGCCACTGCCCTTTCTCCCTCCTGCCTCTTGCTTACTACTTGGATGTACTCTTACAACCACCTCTTCAACATTTTAATAAATTTTGTATTAGACTTTTGACTTTTAATTTATTATATGTTTTTTTAGGCTTTATTTTTGCTGATCAAGTAAATCACACGTCTCAAAACTAAAAAAAAAAAATGCATGGTTGGATACTCCAAAATTTTGGAAAATTGACCCAATGGATTATTGTCAAATTTAATATAGTATGTAGTTTTCTATAAGGATTGGTTAAAAAAAATGAACATACCAAACCAAATCAATAATTTTTTAATTGTATAATAACTGTTCAATTTTTTAATTGGAAAAATGATTCAAATCGAGTCAGATTTTTTGTTAAAAAACCAAACTAAATTGAACTAAGAGAAAATAATTAGATTTTATTGAATTTTTTAAGTCTAATATATTATTTTATAATTTATTTAGTGTTTGATTATTAATTTCATGAAATGTATGTATTTTTTTTTTCTTTATGATTTTGTTAATTTTTCTAGATTTTAAATTATATAAATTACGATTGTATGTCATGAAAAACTTATAATGGTATAGTGAATTAGTGATGATAATTAGAAGAGTTATATCATAAAAAATTGAAATAAATATTATATTCAATGAAGATTAATAATTTTTAAATTTATTATTATTATTGTTAAAAAATTGAAAAATCTGAATCGATTTAAACATAATCGATAATTATAAAAAAATTTCAAGAGAAAAATTGCACAGATTCCTTTATAAAAAACAAATAATTACCATTATAAAATTTTTATACCTATTCTGAATCAAACAGTACATACCCATAGTTTTCCAGTCATTGCGAGACTTTTTCTTTGAAAAAAAAAAAACAATCAATCAATAAATAAACAAAATATCTTCAGGAAATCTCAAAACTGCAGGGCATGTTGTTATTTGAAAAATATATATAAGAAATAGCAGAAAACGAGTACCGACAAATGTGTGTGTATTATACACATATGAAGAAGAAGAAGAAGAAATAGTAGAAAACGAGTACGACAAAATGTATAAAAACGAGTAAGATGGAGGGTATTTTTGAGGTTCCACAACTAAAGTATCTCCCTACTTTTTACTCTATTCCTCTGTGCTTTTCACGCACTTTAGTGTTTGATAATGAATTATGCCGCGGGAAATTCATAAAATTAGTCTGAAAATTTTATCATTTATCAAAATGAGCAGTAATATTTGGGATTTATGAAACTGTCCAATTTCTCCGAAATACACACAGAATTAAGTGCGTACTTAAAAGATCCGAAATCAAAACTTCGGAAAAGACTTCAGATCTCCTAAGTTTGTTTGTTTTTAAAAAAAACCAAGGAGATCCTACGTTTTGACTTTGAATCTCCTAAGTTTTTAAATTTTTAATTTTTTTTTATTTAAAACTTAGGAGATCTAAAGTCAAAACTTAGGATCTCCTAAGTTTTTAATTTTTTGATTTAAAACTTGGTGTGACCTAACTGAAATTATGAAAATGTCTCGCGTTAATGCCTTTCGATTTTATGACAAAATCAAGAATCTTCATTCACCTACTACGACAAGTAGACCCGACCACGGTTCCGGTTCGGAATCGAAACCGGCGGCCAACTCCGGTTCCAACCGGAACCAGATTTTTTCTGTTCGGCTAGGGTCTTTCGGTTCCAACCCGTTTCACGGTTCCAATTGAAACCGTAACAATAGTCGTTGGGCAGCATGCATGCAATGCATGCAGGCCCAACGGCTGCCGTTGGGCCAGCATCAGTAGGGAGCCGTTCAACTGGTCCCGGCTGCTTTTTTAAAAAAATTAAAAATAAAATTACTAAATTACCCTTAATAATATTAATAAAACAACTAGTTTTATAGGCAATTTAAGTATCACAAAAATAATCCAAAAATATATAAATATGTGTCATACTTCATTTTTTCAACACACTAATTCTCTCATTCTCAATTTTCTCAATTTCTTTAATTCTCTCATCTTCAATTTCTCTAATTGATTTAATTTTGTAATTCTTCAATATTAACAAAAAATGACAAACTCATCTGAGAACACCATGTCTAATGTCCCAACTCAAGAGAGCGGTCAAAGTATTGGTACACGGAGAATAGAAGTTAAGTATTGATCTTTTGATATTTTCAAAATTCATTTTTATTTAATCGAGACTGAAAATGACGGTCCAAGAGCAATATACAACTATTGTAGTGTATCTTACAAATTTATTGGCGGCTATGACAAAATGAACAAGCACTAGGATAGACATCATGCCACTGAAATTGGACGTGATACAACACAAACTCAAATGGACAGGTACGCTTCATCTAGTAGAGGTACGAGTTCTTTAGATTTATTTAAATATTCTAATGATAAAAATAGAGAATAATTTGTTAAATTTACTTGTATGAGACATCTTTCTTTAAATTTTGGTTAAAAAATTAATTTTACTAATTATGTTCAAAATACTTTAAATCATGCTGCGGTGCTGCCTATAAAATGCCTAAAAATACAATATATCGATAATTTTTTAAATTATACAAATATGATAAAATTATTTTAAATGAAATATTTAAAGATATTAAATCTCATCTTTCTATTTGTTCTTATATTTAGAGTGACCATTGGCAAACACATTCATACATGGGTGTAACTTGTCATTGGATTAATGTATATTGGAACATGCAAAAATGACTTATTGCTTTTAGAGTTTTTGATGAGTAACATACTGTACAAAATATTTATAGAATGATTAAGCGATTTTGATAAATATGGTTTATTATGTAAAATTTTAACAATTGGTTTTGACAATGCATATGCAAATTTTGCATCAATTAGAACCAAATTTGAAGGTTGATATTTTCATGTTCGTTGCACATGCCATGTCCTTAATTTATGTGTTCAAGATTGTCCGACTTATTTAGAATATCACATTAATCCTATTAAGATTTTCACTTAATTATATTTGGTCATATTCTAGTGCCAGGAGAGAATGAAACAATAAGATACCCCCGATGACTTTAAAGACTTGTTTGACAATGCAAATATAAGTGCAAGCGAAACAGAAGCTGAAGGATCAACAATAGGCACATATAATGATGATGAGTAAATAATTGTAATGGGGAACTATCTAAAAAATGTAATGAAACTACGTGAGTTTTGATTCCTCTCACCCCAAGAGGATATATAAGCAACTTAAGTTTTTAAAAATTTAAATTCAAGCTCTTTTATTTTATTTTTTATTTAATATAATATAAATTCAAATTAATAATTTCAAAATAATAAATTTCAAATCCCATTTTTATTTTTTAAAAAAATTAAAATTCAATTTTTAAAGTAATTAAAAAAAATGGAACTGAAACCGTCCGGTCCGGTTCCGATTCCTATTCCCGGTTCCACATTCTTGTGGAGTCGGGAACTGGATGGTTCAGTTCCGGTTTGGAATTGGATGGTTCAATTCGGTTCAGAACCGAAATGAAATGTTGGCCAGGTCTTGTGGTAAGATAATACCCAGTGGATCCCTAAGAGATTTTTCTCTGATCATTTATTAAGAATGGACGTGATTGGAAGCAGTCAGTATCGGACACCGATGACATATCAAAAATGTCTCAGGGATCGACTGGATATTGTCTTGCTGCAGTAGGTGAATTGTGATTCTCGATTTTGGCTTCGGATCTCCGAAGTACACACTTACTTCAATGATCCCCGAAGTACACACTTACTTTGGTGTGTACTTCGGAGAATTCATATTCTCCGAAATCCACTTCAAAGAAGTTTATCCGTTTCAAAAATCTCAAATGCTGTGTCTTATTTTTACAAATGATAAACTTTTTTTAGCTAGTTTTGTGCCTTATATATTACACACACACTCTCTCTCTTTTTTTAATTATAAAGAAAAATATCAACGACTGTTGACATGCTCAAAAAGTGGTTTTTTACTCCCAAGTATAAGAGTGTCGAAGTAATAAAATAATTCGGTACGTCCGGGGTAGATCCACAAGAAATAGATTTAGTAAAATAAAATAACAATTTGAGTAAAAATAAAAAGATTGAGTTGTTTGAAGTGATTGAAAATTTTTAAATTGGACTGCAACAATAAAATAAAATACTTGAGTTATGAGATCCACTTTTAATATTTCAAATTTAGAAATCTCACTTTTTATAATATATAAATTGTCATTATTACCCAATTAATTTATTTCAGGAATTAATTATGTCAAAATATATAAAATCAGCCATAAAGGCGGTAATAACTTTTGTCTATAACAAGTCCAGTTATGTACTCAATTATGTCAAATAAATAAAACCAGCCATATAGGCAGTAACAAAGTTTGTCAATAATTAATCTTGATTTAAATTAAATATTAATCATTAGATTACAATTTATATATTATAATATAAGTGAAATTAATCTATATTTTCATATTAAAAGCTTCACCCTTTACCCGAGTAAAAAGAAATTAGCTACTCATAATTTGAATAAAAACACACATAATTTATTAGTGAAAAAAAAATATACAAGAAAGCTTTAAAAAATAAAACACACATGAGTTATAAATCTACAAATTTTTAGAGAAAACTATATATTGATTCCACCAATTGGTGGAGGATGTGATGGCAATCCACCTTCCAATTATTTTATTTTTTATTTTTTTATTTTTACTTTAATAATTATTTATAACACACTTTAGATATTTCATCAATTTCGGCTTTTAAAACTTCAGAACTAGAAAATCTTGTCAACAACAAAGTTGTAGATATTTGAGTCTTTTTTCATATAGAACTAGAATAACTTCAATCCGATATCGGAGTAAAATGTTATGATCAAAATACAAATGTTGTGCAGTAATGTAATTTCTGAATTTGTACACTGTTAGAACGTTCTTTCAAGTTTTTGGCCTCCAAAATCCAAATATCATGTACATTTTTATAGTTATGCATCTAAAGTATTATTTCACCTACATAAGAAATAAAAATCACAATAAAAATATATAAAACATAAATTTAATTATTATTTTACAAATATGATAAATTAAAGGGATTAATGAAACTATAAGTGTAAAATGATTAATTTTTCTTTTAATAAATGTGCAATTTTTAGTGTTCATCACACTCCCCAACCAGCTTATTACTAGTCTCTAATAATTTATGCGAAAAATTTTAAAAAGACAAATTATTATCAAAATTAATAATTATTTTCTTTTGTTATAAATGATCAAATAAGTAAGTTCTCATGTACTTTTTACCATTCTTCCATACACACATAAAATAAGGTATTAATCAATTTATTATGCCCACAATATTCACAGGTCTTGTTGAAAAGAGAATAATATTTTTGTCCTAAAATTATATTATAGTTCACACCTTTTGGCAATGAAAGTTTATTTATGAATACAATTTTTTTTAATAATATATCTTCAATCATTGTATCGAGCTTTGAGCTAGTGACTCCAAAACCAATTGGCTTTAGAGCACTAGGTATTAAGACACCCCTACGGACTTAATTGCCCGGATCTCAGATGTTAAAAAGAAGAAATATCTGATTTCCTTAAGTTTTCTCTTTAACCCATGTAGCGAGTTTTGAGCCATTGACTCCCAGACCAGTTAGAAAAGCTACGAAATCGAACTTATTTACACACATTTTTTATATATTAAACTAACTCAAGCTTTACCGTCTTACGTGAACAATCACTGTTTATCGAGACAATATATTTTGTTACTAAGTAAAAGCATGATTAATTTTTTTGAATAAAAACACAAATTCCACTGCCTTTAGGTGCTACCTCCAACAGACTAGAGAAATGAATATTATAAAATTTTCACTTACAACCCATGATCATATGTTACCGTGTATGTTGATAATACCTGTCAAATGAGCTTGTGAAGATCAAATTTAACAATATTATGGGATTTCATAAATTTAAATAATTCAAAAAGAAATAACCAAAATAACTTATTACGAATTACTTTGAGATGCGTCTTAGGAGCGAAAACTCCTTGCACAACCACCTCTGAACAACAATTCCACTTGGTTAGTCAAAAATTTGTTGTTAGTTTGGTGTAGTTTTTTTTTGTTGAAAAACACAAAACAAAATCAAAACAAAATAATTTTTTTTACACATAAAATAACAACAAAGCAAAAACACATAATAAAAACTTTTTTTTTTTTACATAAAACAACAACACAAATACGAATTTTTTTAAAGAAAAACACAACAATGAAATATAAAATAAAAACTATCTAGTCAATTATTCCTTCCCCCAACCAAATTGAGACATTGTCCCCAATGTCTGAATAAGAAGAAACAGAGTTTAGAAGAAATCACCTGATTAGTATGGAATTGATATGTACTGAGATTTGTGATTATGGCTCACATCTTCCTCTAGTTTTACGTCCAGTAACGGCATGAACGCCCTATATGGGTCGGGGATATGCTTCCCATCCAATTTTCTTATAAATTGGCAAATATAGTCTTTTAAAGTCCGATTCCCGAGACTATATTGTTGTCTTTCTTTTTAAAATTGTGTATGCAAGTTTCGAATCACTCGATGAACATGTCCACTAGGATGTGTCTCAAGAGTCAATGATATATCATCTAAAGGCTCATTATTCAAGTAATCTCTAATGAATTGAATTTTATCTTCGCGATTGTCAGACAGATAATGAGTGTTGCACGTCCAGTGTGCACATTTATAACAAACACCTAATTATTTAGCTCTTCATTTTTTAGCATAGGTGCTTTTCCCTAAACCCGAAATGAAAGAGTCAGATGACGCACCTGCCAAGCGAACCCTTTCTTCAATTACCCAACGAATATCACTAGGAATATCATGGATCATAAGAAGCCTCATTCTTTCGGTGCGTGCTTTGTAAATTTTCGTAAGAGCATTTTGGGGGAGAGAAGGAAAATGATTGTGGAGTTTTGTGAGAGTTTCTTCCATGCCTTAATGGCTTCAGTCTGAAGGTATTTTTCCTTCTTGATCGCTTGTGAAAGAGAAAGAATTTACCACATGGTAAATTTGTTCATCTTCAATAAATGCATACTTCAATTATTCTGGCAAAGTCTTCAATTCCAAATTTGGTACTTTCTCTTGTTTTTCTTCTTCTAGTGTTCATAGTTCCTCAAAATTTTTCTTATCTCCATCATCTTCCAGTACCTGTGTAGAATCAAGTAAAAAATCATTAGGAATATCCGAATCTAATTGTGTATTTGATTCAAGAAAATTAGCTGTACAAATTTCTGTAGAATCCGATAAACTCCCATAAATACCTTCCTCCACAATTGGTTCAATTAGTTCCATGCTCTCATCTTCACTGTCCTCATCGTATGGCTGTTTGCACATGTTAAAAACATTAAGCTTCAACGTCAATATTGCCAAAGGACAAATTCATGATTCAATTCCTGTAATTTATTAAGGCATTAGCTGTTGCTAAAAATGGACGACCAAGTATTACAAGAATTTGCTTATAACAGTCTGTTACAGGTTGTGTTTCCAAGACAATAAAATCCACATGATATATGAATTTATCGACTTGTAATAACACATATTCCATAATTCATTTCAGTACTTTGACTGATCTATCAACAAGTAAATGAGTAGTTGGAGTTGGTTTTAATTCACCAATATTAAGTTGTTGGTAAACCGAAAATGGAAGTAAATTTACACTGGCTCCAAGATCAAGCAAAACATGTTCATTTTTTGATTTCCACTAATACATGAAATAGTTGGATAACCAGGGTCTTTGTATTTTAATGTATTATTTGTTGAGAGAATGGAACTTACATGTTCAGCTAGAAAAATTTTCTTTCTTACATGATGTTTTCTTTTAGCGGTGCACAAGTCTTTCAGAAATTTGGCATAAGATGATATCTGTTGGATGGCATCTAACAAAGGAATATTGACATTAACGATAGGTAATGGTTCATCAACCTCTTCCTTACTCTCTAAATCTGATTTATTTTCAACTTCGCAAGGTTTAAGAATATGTCTGTGGATGACCTTACCACTGCGAAGAGTAATAACAGATTTGACATGGTCTATATGTTGACTTCCAGAACTACCCTCGTGAGGGTTTTGATGACTCTTGGGGTTTGGCTGTGGTTGTGCAGAAAAATTTCCTTTTCTCATTAATGGATAATGCAGATGTGATTTTGGAGAAAATATCTCTTAGATCAATCAATGTTTACACATTTTGGTTATTGATGACTTCGTTTTTCTCAATGAATGCATACAAGGTATCCTCAAGAGTTTTCCTAGGTGGTGGGACATATGGTGCATAATTCTGGGAATTTTGAAAATTCTGGTGTACCTGGGGAGGTTCTTGCGATGGTTGTGCTTGGTTATCATTCATCCAATTGATGTTTGGATGGTTTTGTTAGGGTTGGTGCTCTGAGCGCCAATTTCTTATGTATTTCCCTGTAAATACTCTTGTAAGTATTTTATTAATGAATAAAATAAACAGTTTCTATAATATGAATTATTTTCTTATATGGTAAAGACGTAAATGACCATAGAGTGATTGGTTATGATACAGTTGCAAAAGCGTCGCAACTAACATTGAGCAGTATCATAACAGTATCATTCTTTAACTGTTCCTGGTTAATGTTTACAATTACTTGGTCAGTAAGTAAACCCGTTGAGACTGGTACGTGTCGTATAGTGGAATATTAGATTCTAATGGTTTCTCAATGTACCATGAGTCTCGGGAGACTCGTATAGACACGTACGTGTTTATATCGGATAAACACTGAACGACTCACCGAAGATTCTTAATAGATGGTACACCAACGTCAATAAGAATCTTCTCGAGTTGAGTGAGCACAGTGATCCTTCGACTTGAGGTATCACTATTGATGTATGAGGTATCCTCCACACTTTGATGGCAGTCACATAACTGATCTATTTAGACCAGACCTCTGTCTTTTCGTTGAGTGTGAACTGATCCTCATGATATCTTGTGTGTATAAAGATAGGATCTGTCAGTTCTATGTACATAACATAGGTATCTATTATAGAATTAGCGTTCTGTTAAATCCATGGGCCCGTGGTACATTTTAGAAGTGAGTTATAAGTGTTATTAAGAGATTTCTAATGGAATTGTCGACGAGATTATACCTATAGAGATTTGACATTTATATCTATATCTCTGGGATAATCCGGATACATGTGACGAAAGATTATACGTATGCAGTGACCTCGACTTGTATGGTGCAGAGATTTTATCCGTGTTCGTCATAATTTACGGGTGGGTAGATTATGGACACGCAATTGGATTTCGTGACGGATATGCCTGAAACTAGAGAGTCTCACTAATGAAATATACTCGTAGAGCACTAGGGCAACTTTTATGAATAATACTGATTATTTATAATTCGTTTAACGGTTAAACGAAAATACATGTGTTTGGGATCTATCGGCCATTTGTTGAATGTCAAATTGTGATATTTGACATTTATAATTAATATATGTATTTTGATTATTTAATGTAAATAAAATACAAATATTTTAGATGTTTTTATTTAATTATTTATTTGGTTAATAGTTAAATGATTAAATTAATTAATTTACAAATATCTTGTTACTTTAATTAAAGTAAACAAATGGCATTTTTTAATTAGAGTAATTGGCCAATTTTGATTGAAATAAATGGCTTGATTTAATTGGTACAAATGTGGTATACATTAAATGGTTTAATGAATTAATACCACAAATTTTATTGAATCATTTTCCATTTTTTTGAAACAAAAATTAAAATACTTGGCTATTATTATTCTCCCATTTTCGGTCAACTTGGGAAAAATATATAAGTATTGTTTTTATTTTTTGTTTCATTATTCAAGAAACCTAAATCAAATACAAAGATATTTTGAGAGGAAAAAGGAAAGAAAGCAAAGGAAAAGCTTGAAATCTTTGAGAATTTGTAAGTTTTTCTTACTTTCTTTAACATTAAAATGTTTCTATGACTCTAGTCTTCACTATGTGTAGCTTAGATCTTTCTCTACTCATTTTTGTATCTATTTTGATGGTTGGGAACTTGGTAGAAATATGAAAGCATGTATGTTAATAAAGATTGCATGAAATTAGTTCTTTAGCACTCTTTTGGCCATTTGATGGTGTTGTTGCTATTCTAGAGTTTCTTAGCCACTCATAAATGACCTAGAATTGTTCTTGATTTGTTTAATGGTGGTGAGACTTGTTTAGTGTGGTAAAGATTGAATTAAAGTGTTGAATTTAATTAATTTGGTGTTAATTGATCTAATGGACAATTTTATACCCTTTCCAAATTTGGGGCTTTTCATATATGTGTTAATTAATGATGTATATATGATACATATTAATTTTGGTGTTGATTGGATTTGATCTTGAGTGGTTTTGAACCAATTTGGACTAAAGTGCAAATCCTGGAAAGTTGAGGGACCTCTCGGTAATTTGGGAAAAATTGGTTTCTTGAATTGAAATTTGTATTTTCATGTATAAGACATGTATAAATCATTTTGGGATTGATTAAGAATCAATTACATTGTATTTGACAATTTAGGACCAAAATGATAAAAATATAAAGTTTAGGGGCTAAACGGTAATTAATGAAAAATATGATTTTCGTGTTAAAATTTTATTTTTTAAGTATTGAGTAATTAAAATAAATTAGTTTATTTTAATTACCCAAGAAAAATTATTGAAATCGAAAAATTTTGATTTTCCGTATTTCGCTGCGTTTACCCGGAATTGCCGCCTAAAACCCAACAAAAATGGTATCAGAGCAGGTTTGAACCGAACACATGATATGAATGTGCCTTTAAATTCAATGTTTAATTTTGTCCTTACTTTATGCATGCTTGTACTTATTTAATTTGATTAAATTAAATGCGTAACATCTTTGCGGAAAATCCCTAATTAATAAGGTTTTAAAGTAATATATATTGGATGCATATTTCTTGGTCTGTCTTGTTAATATGGTTTATGGATATCTGTTCTATGGCTGCATCCGAGAAAGTTCCAAAACAGTGAGGGTGTAGTTGATAGAAATTTATCTATACCGGATGTATATGTGATACTAAGTAAATTCAAGCGAAAATGGAAATTTTGAACGTGCCAAAACTGTCAGGACAACGCAAGTATCTTGAATTTATCATTGAAAAGTTTAACCTTGGTACACCTCTTTGTGAACGTGTCAAATTTGTCACAATGAGAAAAGACCAGGACTGAAACCCATGAGTCACTAATGAGTGATTGACAATGAGTTATCTACTTAATGAATATACGTAGGCGAGAATGTGCCAAAGCTGTGAGTTGAAATATTTTCATGGGATCCACTTTTCACTATTATGTTTGTCTGCATTCTGTTTGGGGATTACAGTATTGCATGTAATAGTGGGAGGGGCGTTTTTTAGATTAAAAATCCATGATCTATTTAATGCTTTGTTATTTTATATTATATGAAACCGTTTTGCCTGCTAACCGTTTTTCGCTATCTATATGATAGATTTACAATGGCGGCACCTGTGACTAACCCCTTTGCTTGTATACTTGATACGAAAACTTTACAGATTGAGACTTGGATCTAAAAATTATTCTTGGGTCTGAGCAAATAGAATATGTGTTAGAAGGTCCGTTGCCACTTGCCATACTAGATGATGCAACTCGAGAGGAACATGAGACTCTCCAAAAGTGGAGAGATGATGATAGGAGGGTCAAATCATATATTCTCAGTTCCTTAGCACAGGAGCTTAAAAGATAATATTTTGGATTTCCTGACGCATATACTATGATGATGCGACTGCGGAAGTCCTTTATGAACCAAGAACATGTCTCGGTTCATAAAATAGCAATGGAATTGTTCCATGCAAAACTTGAAGAGAGACAGGCTATGAGCCCTCATGTGCTTCATCTGATTGATCTGATCGAACAATTGAGGCGCTTTAATTTCCCTCTGAATGACACTTTAAGACGAATTGTCATACTTGGATCTCTCCCAGCATCATATCGCCAATTTGTAATGAATTTCAATATGAATGAGATGTAACAACCGGTAGTCTCTACTACTGTTACATTATAGTGTTGGTAAAAATCTAAGGTCCCAAGATCAAATCAAGACATGAAATAATGCGTGAATACATCAACGAAGATAGCGGAATACTTACATTGATCGGTTATGTCGATTTGAAGATGAATCATGCCCAAAAACGTACTGCCTTTGTAAGCCCACTGCAGCAGTCCATGCTCACTGTCTTGGCAGTTTCGGGTCTCAAAACGAAGCTCCAAACTCCGTCGGATGAGTCCCGCCTCATGGGTGAACCTCCCTACCACCTTCGCAAGACTCGTAGTGTGCTAGCACTTGCGGTTTTCACCATGAAAACCCAACTCTTGCTTCCCTATTGTCACGCCCAAACCAGTCAAGAAAACAGTCCACACTTTGTGTTTGGCGTGAGGAGAAGAGAGAAATTGAGAGAGAAGAAGTTTTGTGTTCTTGTTAAAATGATTTACCAAAAATCAATTTATATTTATGCCATAATATTCATTAAATTATTAATAAAATTATGACACAAAACATGCAATGGCTTAGAGTGTCAAACACTCAATTTCCATGCATTGATATTGAGTGCAATGTACACTATCTACATGCAATAACATTGAGTGCATTGTACACTATCTACATGCAAAGCATTAGAATGACATGTGTCATGTGGGCCCCACACGTTTCCAAATGAAAGTGGGCCCACGTGCACTCACGCGTTCGGGTTCGATATTTCCGAAATACCGAGCTTACGTCGCGCGACGTTAATTCAATCGAATAATTGCGGCTACCGAAATTATTATTTACGTCGCTAACGAATTAATTCTAAATTAACTCGTTTGCCCGAATTAAAATCTAATTTTAATTCCGCGTCGAAATCTAATTTCGTCTAATATATCGAATATATTAATACATCGATTAATTCTGAATTAATCGTTCTCTCTCTTTAGACGACATTTTATCCCGGATAAAATATCTCCGTTATTAATCCTAGATTAATTTTCTCTCTCTCTTCTTTATAATCCCAGATTATTCAAGAGTGCGAGTTGTGCGTCATCGGTGGATTATCGGGAAGCGACCCATGAGATCCCCGGATAATCTGGCAGTAAATACGGTTGTCGGAGTGTCCGAATCACGTACGTACCAAGTACTACGTTCTACCGATTTACGAGACAAGGTCGACTCCTAGCAAAGCACCAAGTCTTCCAAGTTCTCCGGACATATTCATCAAAGAATATCTAGATCTGTATCAAGCGTAGTATACTAATTGTATTGTGCATATCGGCCCAGTATCGGATAATCACGTGCTAGGGCTGGGGCTGGATAAGTGTCTGCCCCGTCCGAAACACATATCGGATGTCTGGTAACTAGTCTCTATAATCGGATATTCATGACCTGGCCATAATATCACGATTGGATGCGCATCACTTTAAGAGCACTAATACCGTATCCTGCGTGACATCATCTCCATTACGACTGGAGTGACACTTCCGTCTTGACATCACATCCAATACACTACGATTCTCTGATAAATCCAGAAGAGGTGAACACATAACCAGTTAAGATCCCCCACCACCAAAACCAAAGTTTACCGATTGTCGTAAGTATTAGCGATGCAAGTCTCAGGTTAAGACTATACACACCTACCTTGATTTCGGCCTCCCATAGACACCTAGTCATAATACCAATGGGATTCCGAAGGGTCTATCCAGAGCGAAGCTGTTTCCCGTACCATCGTTGAAACACGACCTCCTATCGCACTTGCACAAGTATCCAATACTTATATATAGAGAACTATGCCGTTGTGCCCTCACAACGCGCACAAGTGCAATACTAGCCTATTCCGCATTATCGATGTCCAGTCTCGATAATACTACGGCTAGGGATATTTAATGATTAATCCTTCGTGGACTGATACTGTCTCATATCATCTCAATCCAGGAACTAATCATAGGGACCTCTCTTCATTTATATATCTATGGTGATCTAATCACAAACGATGAGAGTGCAATTTCCTTATTACATAGTTAATTTGCTACAACAACACAATGATCTGTGCAAATAGTGACGCTATGGGTCATATTATCCAACATATATTGGCACTTTATCCAATTTGGGTCCTTAGTTTGGTATCGTCCAAACGCTATGCCTGCATACCCAAATTATCAGGAATGAGAAACCCCGTTTCTTCCCTGTTCATATCCTATTGATATCTGTCAAAGAGATTTATATGGAACCTTATTCTAAATATTTTGCACTGTTAATACATATCCTGTTGAAGGAAACAGTAGCTCAGAGCGACTCGTGATAAACCTTATCATGTCCAACAAAAATTCGGTTTTTTTTTTGATTCGGACACACCGTCTAACTGACGTGTCTCGGGAGGAGTCCTCATATGAAAGAATACCGTACTCTTTCATTTACATATGAAACTTACTGCTTAAGTATTTTCCATTACGGTTTTACTGTGGCGGAATAATACTATAGCCGATCTGTTTGTCTACTTCGTGTCGAAACTCTAAAGTTTCCGATCTGTGTTCTTCAAAAGAAACACATAACCGCAACGTGATGTCACATCCGTTAAGGTCACGAAATATTCATGTTCACATCTAGCCTAGCTAGATATGGACCCACTTACTTCACCATGAATAGGGCTAACAGATCGGTGGCCATTTTACTATTACCAAGTAAACAGTATTTTAGGTTTTTAACCTAATAAACTAGATTCGCAGACCTTATTTGAATAGTCAAATCAGTCCTAGTACCCACTCTATAAAAGTGTGGATATACGAGTCTTGTTTAATTGTGTCCTAGACAACAATGCCACAAATAAGTCTCCATTGATCAAATCAATTTGAGCTATTTATTTGTCATTTTATATGTTTGAGATTTTATTTATATTCAAAATATAATTCTGTTAATTACATCCAATGTATTTATCTCAGTATCATCTTTATATATTGAAACACTTTAGTGTTCTAGAATATAAAGGTTTTATCCGCAATGGATTAAACACTGATATAGAGATAATGACTCTAGATAAACTAGTTACATTATGACAGTTCCTAATTTAAATACATACCCAAAGGGTAGTTTCTAAACTTAGGTATCTACGGTCGAAACAGCGACTTTCGTCCCGTTTCCGATTCGCAGAGAAATCTCGGCTTGAAGCCAGTATCCAGCTCACAGCGGATTCTGAACGTCAATACATATATTTTATGTACCACACTAAGTATTTAAAATCCAATTTTAATACTACTAGTGAACATAACTTTGACAAATATTTTAAAGTTAGAGCCTCGCCCTTTCTTTAATTCCTTCGTGTCTTCCATATCCAAATGGTAGTCACTTTGGGATATGTCAATTACCTTTTCAATATTTCACAAACCTTTGGCCAAGCCTTGGGTTTTAGAATATCGAAATGATGTGCACCTTGTGCAACATGCCCAATTGCAAACTTTGACTTTTTCTCCACTAGATAGTCAATTAATTCTCCAAGAATTATTAATTGCAACTTTAATACTTTTAAATCTAAAGATAGATTTATTATAAGTATATTAATTAAGCACTAAAGTCATCATCACATAAATCTTCCAAAGACTTTATGCTCTACTATTTGCTTAATTATGGGCTTAGTAATAATAAGTTATTTTATCAAATAAATTAACCTATTATTAATTCCCAATAGAAAATTAAATCATTTAAAACATTTAATCCAATGATTATATATTTTAAATATTCAACCTTTCAATTCTTTACTTGATTTTAATAGTCCAACTATTTAATCAAATTATTAAGGTACTATTTATTATAATGATTACAATAATCCAATTATTTAATCAACTATAATTTTAATATTGATTACTATAATCCCATTATAAAATCAACTATCATTTAATTCAATTATATTGATTACTATAATCCAATTACAAAATCAACTATATATTGAATGAGTTTGTATATAGTCCAACTATATATATCTTTAAAACAACATAAAATATGACGAGTAAAATAAAATGAGCGTGTTTAGCGAGTATTCGAACGAATGTTGCAAATTCAATACTTGCCTCCCACTATTTTTCGTCGAGCCTCTAACCCTCTGTCGAGTACTCGGGAAACCGTGTTTCCTAGTGGGCTAGGATCCCGTTAAATATCACACAATCTTGACTTTGGCCAACAAATTGTATGATAATTAACTAGGTAGATCTCGAAGATCAATTGGATCTCATCCAACTCCTAGATCCAGTAGGTGGACATCCAAGTCCCAAACATATATCTAATATATGCCTATACATCGAATGTATACCCTAACCTTTTTCCTCTGAATCAACTAGGCCTTGGATTTGGCACAACAAACCTAGTGATCCCAGTCAAGCGCGGACCCATTGACATGGAAGCTTCGTAATCAATGTCAATGGACAAGAAGTGGTCTTGAATTTGGCCAACAAACCACAACTTGGACACGACACCGATATGGAACAAAGCCTCGTGATTAAAACACATCTTCGAAGGACAAGGGCTTGACTTTGGCCAACAACCCCTGCCAATCTCGGATCTTGAGTAAGAATCACTCAATGGAAGGAAAATAAACGCTTGATATTTAACGAGGGTTTTTCGCGTGCAAATTGGCTACCAATTTAATTATCTTTGTTAAGGTCTCATCATCATACACCCTTAAACATGCATTCTAAATACATAATAAAGCGAGTATGAAAATAAATAATAATGATATGCGGATGGATACTTAACACATTGATCCTAGATCAAATCTCTCCCTTTCTCACTCAAGCTAGCACTTGTACTACTTCTACCCGTTACACTACACTTCTAAAGAAACCTCATATATATAGAGGGGAATAGGTGAGAAGAGAATACAAAGAGAAAGAAGGTGATAAGGCTGGACACGCAGGTCCAATTTATTAAATCGAATTTATTACAACAATTTCTAAAATTGCCCACCCGACTAATATCCATCCGATATACATTATTCATTCAACACAACCACGTATTCACACACATAAGCATGTTATCAATCAATCTAATCAAATTAATTAATCTGATAATTAAGTGATCATCCAATGTTCAAACAACGATTTGATTTTGTTCGAGTCAAACTCGTTTTTGCGAATAAGTACTCAAAGTACGAATTCATGAATTAAATTAAACTACATCATTAAATCTAATTTAACATGTATTTAATACTAATTCACTATTCAATTCAAAATTAAATATTACACTTTTATTTAATAAACCTTTTACGATTTAAATTCCAAATCTAATCGTAACGCGTCTCAAAGACCGATTAACGTCCAACATCAATTCAATTAAAGTCCAATGGGCTTTTGATTGATTTCTTAAGGCGTGGACTTTTGGTCAACTCGGGTCAAACCGATAACCAAAGTCCAATCCGGGATTTACCCCATAAGCCCATAAATCAATCTTGGCCCATTAGGCCCAATTGAACATAAAAGGTTCATTAGCCGCAATTGGGCTTTATGGTTAAGGTTTTGGGCCCAATTGGATCCAATCCACTTGGCCTAAACCAAACTTGATAAATCAAGCCCAATAGGCCCAATTACAATTTTAAATTCTAATTTCCAAAATTAGGCCCAATTAATTAAATCCAAAAATCCAATTTTCACAATTTAATTACCAAAAGTGCATTATATGATTAATCAACTAAATCAACATTTTAAAAACACCAAATTAGTCTTATTAATCATATTCAATTCATTATCACATGTCAAACACACATAATGAAAAATCAAATCCATTTACATGCTTCAATGCTCTCGGCCAAGGAAGGGATTTTGTGTCCGATTTGGTTTCGATCCAATCGAACCTACAATCGACATCAAATCACCATCCGATTTGATTTCATACACATCCAATGTCACAAAACCAAAAACACCAAGACATTAGGGCATTATAGATTCAGCCAACATAAGGAATTTAGGGTTTTTGTACAATTTAAATTAAATCCAATTCAATCTTAAATTAACATCATCCTTTATCATTATAACTCATCCAATGAATTAAAATGAAAAAATTCCAAGTTTCCAAACACATCACACATTCGGCCAACACTTCCAATTTGGGCAAAATTGATCCAATCACATTTTGTTGAAATTGATCAAATCAATCTTCAATTAAAGATCATTTAAACATGCTCAATTAATCAATTTAACCAAATCATGCTTAAAATCAAAATACCCAATATTAGTCACATATTCGGCCAAGATGCAAAATTTGGGGAAAATAATTCCAAATCATTTTTCATCAAATTAGTCCAACCAAAATGAATTTAAACATGTTATAAGCATACTCAAACAAGCAATTTATTCAAATCATGCTCAACAAACATTTACCCAAATTTTAAGCCCTACAAATTTCATGCTTGCAACATTAGCTCATGATGCCATTGTTGGTAAAAATCTAAGGTCCCAAGATCAAATCAAGACATGAAATAATGCGTGAATACATCAACGAAGATAGCGGAATACTTACATTGATCGGTTATGTCGATTTGAAGATGAATCATGCCCAAAAACGTACTGCCTTTGTAAGCCCACTGCAGCAGTCCATGCTCACTGTCTTGGCAGTTTCGGGTCTCAAAACGAAGCTCCAAACTCCGTCGGATGAGTCCCGCCTCATGGGTGAACCTCCCTACCACCTTCGCAAGACTCGTAGTGTGCTAGCACTTGCGGTTTTCACCATGAAAACCCAACTCTTGCTTCCCTATTGTCACGCCCAAACCAGTCAAGAAAACAGTCCACACTTTGTGTTTGGCGTGAGGAGAAGAGAGAAATTGAGAGAGAAGAAGTTTTTGTTCTTGTTAAAATGATTTACCAAAAATCAATTTATATTTATGCCATAATATTCATTAAATTATTAATAAAATTATGACACAAAACATGCAATGGCTTAGAGTGTCAAACACTCAATTTCCATGCATTGATATTGAGTGCAATGTACACTATCTACATGCAATAACATTGAGTGCATTGTACACTATCTACATGCAAAGCATTAGAATGACATGTGTCATGTGGGCCCCACACGTTTCCAAATGAAAGTGGGCCCACGTGCACTCACGCGTTCGGGTTCGATATTTCCGAAATACCGAGCTTACGTCGCGACGTTAATTCAATCGAATAATTGCGGCTACCGAAATTATTATTTACGTCGCTAACGAATTAATTCTAAATTAACTCGTTTGCCCGAATTAAAATCTAATTTTAATTCCGCGTCGAAATCTAATTTCGTCTAATATATCGAATATATTAATACATCGATTAATTCTGAATTAATCGTTCTCTCTCTTTAGACGACATTTTATCCCGGATAAAATATCTCCGTTATTAATCCTAGATTAATTTTCTCTCTCTCTCTCTTTATAATCCCAGATTATTCAAGAGTGCGAGTTGTGCGTCATCGGTGGATTATCGGGAAGCGACCCATGAGATCCCCGGATAATCTGGCAGTAAATACGGTTGTCGGAGTGTCCGAATCACGTACGTACCAGTACTACGTTCTACGTTCTACCGATTTACGAGACAAGGTCGACTCCTAGCAAAGCACCAAGTCTTCCCAAGTTCTCCGGACATATTCATCAAAGAATATCTAGATCTGTATCAAGCGTAGTATACTAATTGTATTGTGCATATCGGCCCAGTATCGGATAATCACGTGCTAGGGCTGGGGCTGGATAAGTGTCTGCCCCGTCCGAAACACATATCGGATGTCTGGTAACTAGTCTCTATAATCGGATATTCATGACCTGGCCATAATATCACGATTGGATGCGCATCACTTTAAGAGCACTAATACCGTATCCTGCGTGACATCATCTCCATTACGACTGGAGTGACACTTCCGTCTTGACATCACATCCAATACACTACGATTCTCTGATAAATCCAGAAGAGGTGAACACATAACCAGTTAAGAAGATCCCCCACCACCAAAACCAAAGTTTACCGATTGTCGTAAGTATTAGCGATGCAAGTCTCAGGTTAAGACTATACACACCTACCTTGATTTCGGCCTCCCATAGACACCTAGTCATAATACCAATGGGATTCCGAAGGGTCTATCCAGAGCGAAGCTGTTTCCCGTACCATTGTTGAAACACGACCTCCTATCGCACTTGCACAAGTATCCAATACTTATATATATGAGAACTATGCCGTTGTGCCCTCACAACGCGCACAAGTGCAATACTAGCCTATTCCGCATTATCGATGTCCAGTCTCGATAATACTACGGCTAGGGATATTTAATATTAATCCTTCGTGGACTGATACTGTCTCATATCATCTCAATCCAGGAACTAATCATAGGGACCTCTCTTCATTTATATATCTATGGTGATCTAATCACAAACGATGAGAGTGCAATTTCCTTATTACATAGTTAATTTGCTACAACAACACAATGATCTGTGCAAATAGTGACGCTATGGGTCATATTATCCAACATATAGTACTGTGGTATTACGGGACAGAGGTAACATAATATAAATTATGTTGGGACACAAATACACTCATGGAACGACTTTGGGGATAATCGGTAAATACTTCAAAATTCCGATATGAAATTCTATGATGTTCCATTCCGGACAGTCCGTGGTATTTGGGGCATAACTTTCTCATACTATTTCTAATATTTGTATCTGTCTCTGAAAACCTAGCGTATGGGGGCGTTACGTATCGTCGTCCCCCCATACGTCTAACTAGAGCCAGGAATGCAAATTCATGACTTTGAGGCGTTACATATCGCCGTCCCCCAAAGCATGCCGCCCATGTCCCTGAAACTAGAACTGGGGGTGCAGATCTATGCTACCCTAAAAGCTCTGAAACTAGGATCTGGGGGCGTTACGTATCGATGTCCCCCCAGTCCTCTACATATGCACATGTTATCCGTCAATTCCAAGTCTGTAACAAGTTACATACTGAGGTAGGTTTTTCCCACATGCCTCGAAAACATTAAATTCATGTTTTGAAAACATTTATTTTCTAAATCATTTCTCAAAACATGCTAAACAAAATATAACTGATAATAAATTTGGCTAACGCCATAAAATCGAAAAGTAAGTCTGATATGAACAACAACATAACGAAAATCAACTTAAAGGAAAGTGTCCACTCACAGATTGGAATCTGGCTGGTGCTATACCGCTTCGTCGAAGGAAATTGTAATTTCTGCAATAGTCTATAAGCAATAGCTTGACTACACTATAAACTATGAGATAAGTTTCAGAACTAGGCTAAACTTCTCAATTCAAGTATGTGATATTGTCACTTGGCATATCATGATTGTAATAAGACGTAATACATGTATGCAAACTGATACGAGACCCCAAGGGTGGTCTCTAACATGCTAGGGTGAAATCGGAATGGTTTAAAACTGATTCAAAGATACTCCCAAGAATAAGTGAAAGTATAATGAAAGAAGACCGGAACATAGGACCTTCAGATAGGGATGGCAGGCAGACCTGGACCCGGAAGATCCGGGTCCGGTTAGACCCGTATCCGCTTAAAAAAATTGCAAATCCGGGTCTTATTTCAGTGGACCCGCATCATTCCGGGTCCGGATAAATTCGGACCCGGGTACCCGGGACCTGGAAAAAAAAAAAAACTCTCTGATTCACTCATTCACGGTTTTAACCCTAAATTAATCCCTCTCCCTGGCCTCATTCAGTCATTCCTCATTCGACGACTCAGTCCCTCTTATTCTCTCCCAGATCTCAAGCACTCACTACTCAAGTCTCAACCTTACCGACCCACGTCAGTGACGCCTCTACGCGTCGCCATTGTCGCGCCAACTCGCCATCGCCAAATCACCGACAATCAACATCTTCATTCTTAAATTAATAGTCAGTCGGCTCAATCTATCGGCATATTCAGTCACGACTCACGACCAAGACCCATTAGGCCAGTCACGCAGCCACGCTCGCCAGTCGCAGTCAGCCAGTCACGCAGCCACGCTCGGATTCACGCTCAGTGCTCACTGCTCACGCAGTCACGCGGCTCACGCCACGCTCAGCAGCCGCCCCGCAACCCTCATCTTCAGTCTTCACCCCCCTCTTCAGTTCACTGCACGAGCTGCCGAGTGCCCAGCACCATTGACTGTTGATGTGAGTACTCCTCGTCTGTAATTATTTGATTAGTTTTTTAGTGTGAATCAATTGGTGAATTACTGAATTGGATATTTGGATGTGAGTCATGTGACTGTGAGTAATTATATGAGTAGTTTTTTAGTCATTTAGGTTGTTCTGTGTGTATTGGAGGTGTCCCCAAATATTGGTTTCTGTTTATTAGTGTAGAAACCCCAATTTTGGTTTCTGAATTCTGATGTTTGAAGTAATTTTAGTTTTTTCTTTTATGGGTTTTGAATGGATTTTAAATTTGGATATATTTGTGAATTGTGATTCCATTGTTTATTAGTGTAGTAGTGGAGTAATAACAAGGGCAAATATCTTGTACTTGCTGAGATTGCTAGGGATTTTTTGGCTATTCCTATTTCTACTGTTGCTTCTGAGTCCGCTTTTAGCACTAGCGGTAGGCATTTGAGTCCTCATCGTAGTAGACTTCATCCAGATACTGTGGAGGCATTGATGTGTACTCAAAATTGGTTTTGGAGTGAGATACGAGGTAATAAACTACTTGTTTATTGTAAAATTCATATGCATTAAGATTTTCTATTATAACTAACATTAATTCGTATTTACTATTGTTAGGTCGTGAGATGCTTGAAGATAGTGAAGTTGACGAACAGATAATTAATGCTTCATAAATGATTGATCCCGATGACTTGAAGTTGTGTTGAATTTATAGTTTGTTTATTTTATGTTAAAAGTTCAAACTTAAGTTATGTACTTATGTATGAAACTTTTAGTTATGTTATGTACTTGTGTAGTTATGTTTGTGTTGAAGTTTTTTTCCTTGTAGTTTGTTTATGCATTATTAATTATGATATGTTACATGTTGATGTAATGTATTATTTGTGTTGAAACTTGAAGTTCAAACTTAACTATTTTTATGTGTTGTAATTTTCAATTCAAACTTGTTGTGAATTGTTTATACATATTATAGTATTTATTGATATGGAATAGTGGAATTGGAGCAAAAAAAAAACAAAAAAAAAACTGCCAGTTGCGGATCCCGGGTCCGGATCCGGGTATACCCGGGTCCATTCTGGGTCTACCCGGGTCCGGACTCGGAAACGCTTAACCGGGTCCATATCCGGACCCGGGTCCATCGAGCCACTTGCGGATCCGGTCCCGGATCCGGAATTTGCCATCCCTACCTTCAGATATAGTTTAAGAACGGAATAAAAATGAGTAACAGCTCAGAGTAAAAGAGTTAGGAGAGAAGTTGTTCAGATAGAGCAGTATAGAGATAAAGTAGTAGTCAAGTAATGACGGATATACAAAGGAACCAGTGTTAGAACGTAATAGTGGATATGTAAAGGAAGAAGACATCCTTCAGATAAGAAGATAGAGACATGGATCAAGGAAGTTCTCGGTATAGAATAGGATAACATAGGAAATGAAAGAATATTAAGGAAAAAGTTTGGAAGAAAAGCTTTCAAGGTGCAATAGTGGTAGGGTAAAATACCAGATAAGCAAAGACAAAAGTGCATAACAACAAGATTTCTTAGTATCAGAATGAAACCAAAGATCCCCTACGTGTTAGCTCACGTAAACCATATAAAGTACCTAGCCCTAGTCTAAGTTGACCAAACCACTACGGGTTTGGGATGGCTTTAGCCACGTGTATAGGTGGTTTTGTAGATTCATAACATAGTACGGAATTGAGAAGATAAGTAATTGCAAAGTTGTAATTAGCAGAGTAAGTGAATCCTCAAGGTACAAAATATTTTAATGTATTTGAGTAACGACCATTGACAGTGCTAGACTATGGAAAACATGTTGGTGTAGAACACCATAACCAGATTTACAGTAGTAATGAAAGTAAAGGTATGAAGATGTTAGGGTTGGTGCTCGGAGTGCCAATCCAGATCGTATTTATGTTCGATTCATGAATAGGAATAATTTCTTTTTCTATAATATTACTTATTTAATGGTAGCATCTCTTGTCTTTTATATGAATATTTGATCTAATTATAATTAGATATCTAATTATGATTAGATTGAAACTAAATCTGATTTAGTGATACGTGTATATTAGACAAAGACCCTAGGATTTACAATATAGTGCGCAGTTACAATGTAGTTTGAAATTGACATTGGGAAGTGTCACTATAAGTTGTATATCCTTAAATAAAGTTTCTGATCAAGATTTACTAACACGGATCGGTTAATAAAATCCGCTGAAACCAGTACATGTCATATATCGTGACTTGGTCCGATGGTTTATCCCAATGAACCAAGAGTCTCGGGAGACTCGTATAAACATGTAGGTGTTTATTTGATAAACACTGAAGGACTCACTAAAGATTTCCTAATAGATGGAACACCAACGTCAATATGAATCTTCTCGAGTTGAGTGAGCATAGTGGTCATTCGACTTGAGATACCACAGTTGATATATAAGTTATCCTCCACACTTTGAAGGCAGTCACGTCACCGATCTATTTAAATCAGACATTCGCATGTTCGTTGGGTGTGGACTGATGCTCATGATATCCAGTGCGTATCAAGATAGAATCCGTCAATCCATTGTACAGGGTAAAGGTTTCCTACACGTGTTTGGAATCTAGTAAATCCATGGTCGTGGTATAACTTCGGAAGCGAGTTTCGAGTGTTATTTAGAGATCATAAATTTGAAAGTCGACTATATTATACCATAAGGATTTGACGTTCTTATCTATATCCCAGGTATAATATGGATAGCCTGTGACAGATGGATTATACGTAAGTAATGACCTCGACTTGCATAGTTTAGCGAGATTATTTGTGGTCGTCGTAATTCATGAGTGGATAAATTATGGACACGAAATTGGATTTCGTGACGGATAAACTTAAACTTAGAGAGTCCCATAATATGAAGTGTGCTCGTTGAGCACTTGGGCAACCCCTTATGAATAATACAGATTATTCATAATACTTCACCGGATTAAATGAGTTAATTCGAATCGTTTAAATGGTTAAACGAAAATACATGCATAAAGGTATTTTTTGGTCAATCATAATTATTGTGTATTTGTATTTGATACATAATTTTATTAGATACACATTAATTAATTGTCAAATGATATTTTCACACATGTCACTTCTATATGTATTTTATTTAATGTAAATAAAATACATATGGATTAATAATTATATTAATTAATTATTTAAATATTTAATTGTTAAATATTTAGATGATTAAATGATATATATATTTCATAATTGTTATAGAATATATGTTTGATTATTATTGGCTACAAGTGGCATGATTTTATTAAGCTTTAAGTGTACAAATTTGATTTGTCAAATTAAAGCTTATTATTAATTAATTAGATTAATCAAGACAAAAGGACAAAAATATCCCTCTAAAGTCGGTCATTACAAGTTTTAAAGTAAAAAAAAAAATTCTTTTCCCTTCTAAGGGAAGCTATGGCCGAATTTCATCTTCAAAATACTCTCTAAATTTGCTTGATGATTCAAGAAGGAAAAGTGAAGAAAATCAAGAAAGTAGCTTAAGGAATTATGAGAATTAAAGGTAATTCTTATTTTCTTTAGAATTTGGGTGTTTTTGATTTGGAAGATGGAATTGAAGACTTGGTGCATGTGTGAAGTAGAATTGAATGATATTATTGTAATATTGATTCAATTTGATCATTTGATGATATATTATTATTCTAGAGTGTTATGACCACTCTTTTAATGCCTATAATTGTTCTTGGGTGATTCATTGGTGGTGGCTTGGATTGATGTTATGATTAATGTGATTAATATTAGGAAAATTGGATTAAAGCATGTAATATTGATATTTTTGGTTTCTGGATCATATCTGGAAAACTAGGTTTATGGTGATGAAAATTATGTCATATAAATATATTGGATGTGTTTTGGTATTGGAACAATTGCCGGAAATTATTTCGGAGTTGAAATAAGTGAAAACGGTGAAAAACGACGTTACCGGGTGACTTTTGAGCCAACCGGGTGACGGCTGTCCAAACAATGAATTGGTCACTGTAATGGCAGCCCATGAATTGCCCTAGTACTGTTGGGGCTGACCTGGGCAGCCCTCATGTGTATTAGGTGGTCGGTTCGGTCAAAAACGCGTTTTATGCCATTTTGCGGAAAAACATTTTCGTAAAAGTTTCGCGATGTTTCTTAACTATTTATGTCGTTATTTGATATCGAATAAATATGTTTAGGTGAAATATGAATGAATTATTTATATTGGATATTGAATAATTTATTCGGTAATTTAAAAGATTTAAAATTATGATTTCACCCGAACCGCGAGCTTCAGCTGCGCCCGCGCCAAAAGCCCAACAAAAATGGTATCAGAGCAGGTCTGATCCTTCATCCATTACATTAGTCATGCTTGATATTTGATATATAATTCAATTTTGATATTTGCACATACATTTAATTTATATGTTTCTTGACTTTTAGTTCTACGTTAACGGGAAACGTAACGGAAATTTAATGGTTAAGTTAAGTTATGTTTTCTAAGTTAGAATTGATTTGTTTAGAAATTGATCTAGATTA
Source organism: Zanthoxylum bungeanum (assembly GCA_019454045.1). Lineage (NCBI taxonomy): Eukaryota > Viridiplantae > Streptophyta > Magnoliopsida > Sapindales > Rutaceae > Zanthoxylum > Zanthoxylum bungeanum. Next base: position 340,920 of record SKCR01043255.1, read on the forward strand.
AATTCTGCATTTGATGTAGAGCAATACTTTCTTGAGGAATATCCCCACTTAAATAAGACAGTAGAACGATATGTATTGGATGCATGTTTCTTGGTCCGTCTTGTCAATACAGTTTATGGGTATCTTTCTATGGCTGCATCTGAGAAAGTGACAAAGCAGTGAGGGTATAGTTGATAGAATTTTATCGATGCCGGATGTATATTTGATACTAGACAAATTCAAGTTAAAGTAGAAATCTTGAACGTGTCAAAGCTGTCATGACTACATCGGTAGCTTGAGTTTGTCATTGGCAAGTGAAACCTTGATACGTCTCCTTGTGAACGTGCCAAAGCTGTCATAACGAGAAACGGTCAGGACCCAAATCGGGAGTCACAGTGAGTGTGATTGACAATGAGTTGTCTACCTAATGAATATACGTAGGCGAGATCGTGCCAAAGCTGTGAGTCAAAATATATTCATGGGTCCACTTCTCACTATGGAATTCGATTTATTTATTGAATTCTCATTTTCCGTTGGGGATTACGGTATTACGTAAAGTAGTGGGAGACACTGCTGGGTTAAAAATCCATAACTAAAGCCGTGTGTAATATTATGGAAATTGCCGCTTGTGTGTTTTCCTTATTCTATATTGTTGATAGAATTTAAACTTCTTATCCACTGCATGCATATTATTCGAATATATTTTCTGACTTCACTATGGTTGTGAATTTCTAGAATAGGTTCTAGAATGTAAGTAGACTTGGATATTGTTAGATTAGTCTAAACCATCGGGAATTGTTATTCCGATTTTCTTGAAAATCAAGATGGTTAGTGACTTAGTTGCTAAGTCACGATAGGTAATCTAAATAGATATCTGTTTTAGGATATAATTGTCCACAGAGAATATTTTCTTGTGCAGTAAGAATTGACGTGAATTAGTTCATGTCTCGAGATTCTTGACTGGCATTAAGAAAACTCCATTAGGTATTTGTTTATCTTATAACGACTTTTCTTGACTTTAGTGACTTTTAGAAGTCACGTGTTTGACACAGTTTGCTAATGAATTATTTGTAATTATTGTGAATAATTGAAGGCAAATTATAAAGATAAAGAAAGAAGATGTGTATAGTTGTGTATAGAGAATATCGATTCTCACAATACGACAACTGTAGGTATTGGATACCAGATCTCCCATCTAGTTATTTAAAATAATGTTTAATGATTGTGATATTTGATATCAGAACTTGGGACTATTGGATATTTACTTGTTCTTTATAAATATTTGTTACATATTTTAATATGACTAGTAGTGTCATTGATGAATAGATAAACATTAAGAAAAATATTCGGTTAACTAAATAACTTAGAACAGTGCTTTATGAGATTTTATCACATAAGCATTAGATGCTTATTCCGTATGGTAAAAGATGGTCTGATACAAGATCACACCATATATCCTTATCCATTTAATGAATATTGTACTCAGGATGTGATTAAATCTCATTTAACCAATGATCGTCATTGGACCACAGATTTATTAAACTAATACATTGGATGTATGTAGTTTAATGAATTATAAATTGTCTTGGATAGTTTCATTTACTTCGTAACTTAGTTAATGAGTAGTCATGACTTAGTTGCATGTTTCCAAAAGAATATATATATTGAACGTCTTGAATGGTTCGAGAACTTTCAATATGTTTCTGATGAAACGCGGATAGAATATTTTGAATGGTTCAAAGATATTCTATTTGAAGTGTTAAAAATTATACTTTTTAAAATTCATCGTGAGTCTTTGAATTGTTCAAGGATGTTTGATATGATCAAACATATGAATTTATGGCAATTAGTTCTAAGGTTATTCAATGAATTTGATTCTTACTCAATATGATTCTTCTATGATTCCATTGTGATGGAATTGGTTAGTGAGAGAAATCGAATCTTATATGATTTGATTCGTTTGATATTGAGTGTTACCGAATTAGTTTCAATACTCTTGGGGTTATTCTCCAGTTACACTAATTCATTCTTTTAATTAAGGTTCCATTAGTTTATATAGTTACGTATATGATATGTATTAGTAGAAAATTCGAATCTTAAAAGGTTTGAGATTTGAATCTTTCTTTTGTATAATGGTTATATAATTGAAAGTACTTGCACCTTGGAGGTACAAGTAATAGTTTATCATTTATTCTATTTAATAGAATATTGTATTCTATTTGATAGAATATCTTTTCTACGAACCCGAGTAATAAAATAGTTTTATTATTTGATGTGTAACATTGGATGTTGACAGTTGTAGAAAAGACTTGACTTATTGAAGTTAAATGTGAGAATGATAAGCTATAAATGGAACTACATAATTAATAAGATGAAATGACCCTAAGATATCTTTCGTATAAGTCCAATAGGATGTCAGAATCATTCACAAAGTATTTGATACTTAATGATTATGTTGTTTTCTTATTGAAGAAAATTATCCTATAACTTATAGTGGAAGCGGTATTTAATATCGATTTCGGAAGTTAGCATTGAACCATAGATCTAAGATTGTTCATAGCTTACCATGATCAAGTTCGAAACTTGATTGAGCTTTCGTTATGAATCGTTCATAAAATGTGCAAATTATTTGCGCAGCAAAAGCAAAGTGAGTTTATTAAAGGTTTGACCTTTATAGTATGATTGTGAGAAAAATTTAAACTCAACTATCTATTGTAGATTCTGAGGAAACTTGTCCCCAGTCGCACTAATTGAACAATTAAAGATATGTTGGTTAATGTTAATATTAAACTATGTATTTTAGCTAGGAATACTAAGTGGCGTTCCTGAATGGTTTCTTCGAAGAAGAGATCCATTGTGATTTCTTTGTTTGAAGGGTTCATTCTAGAATGGCCCTATAGTTTGTATTCTGCTAAGATTACAGTTTGATATACTAACTTATAGAGCCTATTATAGACTCATGTGAGCTTTCCGGAAATTTATGTTCTCTAATTTCGATTACAGTCAGATTGTCTGATTTTATCAAAGCATAGAGAATACATATTTAATAGTAGGGTCAGTGAGAGTATACAAATTTCTTTCTAATGTTATATATCCTAAGTCTTCTTTTCTTTGTGAATGCAATGGGAGTAGTCTCTGTTATATTTGATATAAAGTTTCATATATGATATAAAACTAAGAGACTTGTGAGATACTCCCATTAGCCGTGCATTAGATATGATCTAACAAAGGACACATCAAAACTATCTATATGACAGTTAGTATAACTGTTTGACAGTTAGTGTGTCTTTTATATATAATATTCATCTTTCGTAAATGATGGTTCCTTGTTGAAAAAGAAATTGATTAGAATGTCTAGTCAATCTTATGTATTATGGGATGATAGCATAATGAATATTATATTATGTGCGACTAAAGATATCAATTTAACCGTAATTGTTACAAATTATTTTGATACCCTGTAGACCATAGGATGTGTCTTGAAACATGTTCTTCGTTATCTTACAGATATTAAGAATGAGTTTCTTATTCATGGAGATATAGTCTGCAACCATTAGAATCAAATTAATTTTGAGTCTAATTATGACATTAAATGGTCTATATCATATAAAGTCAGAAAATATGCAGTGGGAATGTCACCGTTGATTCTACTGAATTAGTAGAATTAGTTATAACTTATGAAGTATTGACTTATGAAGTTTCATATTGACCTTATAGATTAGAAGTTTTGATATTAGTATTGTGTTTGCGGTTGTCTACATAGTATTTTGGATTTGATCTCTAAATATATAGACAACTTTATAGCTATATCACAATATTGATATTGCATTTGAGTCATATTGATGTAGAACTTGGGTTCTACAAAATATGAATGATGATGGTTAAAGGAAACGACTGGGTTTGTTGGACAAACTCAATTTGTTATAGCGGGCTTACTTGTTGTTGCCTACCTTTTGAGTGTTAGGTGAGCTCTTGAGGGCCATGAGTATGTGATACACATTTAGATGTGTATATGATACCATGGATTGGCACTAGAGCAAATGAGAGAAATTATTAGGGTTGATGCTCAGAGTGCCAATCCGGATCGTATTTATGTCCGATTCATGAATACGAACAATTCCATTTTCCATAATATTACTTATTTATTGGTAGCACATTTTGTCTTTTATATACATATTCGATCTAATTATGATTATATTGAAACTAAATCTGATTTAGTGATACGTGTATATTAGACAAAGACCCTAGGATTTACAATGTAGTGCGCAGTTACAACGTAGTTTGTAATTGACATTTGGAAGCGTCACTATAAGTTGTATATCCTTAAATAAACTTTCTGGTCAAGATTTACTAACACGGGTCGGTTAGTAAAATCCGCTGAGACCAGTACATATCGTATATCGTGACTTGGTCCGATGGATTATCCCAATGAACCATGAGTCTCGGGAGACTCGTATAGACATGTAGGTGTTTATTTGATAAACACTGAACGACTCACTGAAGATTTCCCTATAGATGGTACACCAACGTCAATAGGAATCTTCTCGAGTTGAGCGAGCATAATGGTCATTCGACTTAAGATACCACAGTGGATATATAAGTTATCCTCCACACCTGGATGGCAGTCACGTCACCAATCTATTTAGATCAGACCTCTGCTTGTTCGTTGGGTGTGGATTGATGCTCATGATATCCAGTGCGTATCAAGATAGAAACCGTTGAAACCGTCAGTCCTGTGTACAGGGCAAAGGTTTCCTACACGTGTTTGCGATCTAGTAAATCCATGGCCGTGGTATAACTTCGGAAGCGAGTTCCGAGTGTTATTTAGAGATCGTAAATTTGAAATTCGACTATATTATACCATAAGGATTTGACGTTCTTATCTATATCCCATGTATAATATGGATAGCCTGTGATAGAGAGATTATACGTATGCAATGACCTCGACTTGCATAGTTTAGCGAGATTATCCGTGGTCGTCATAATTCATGAGTGGATGAATTATGGACACGAAATTGGATTTCGTGACGGATAAACCTAAACTTAGAGAGTCCCATAATATGAAGTGTACTCGTTGAGCACTTGGGCAACCCCTTATGAATAATACAGATTATTCATAATACTTCACCGGATTAAATGAGTTAATTCAAATTGTTTAAACGGTTAAAAGAAAATACATGCATAGAGGCATTTTTTGGTCAATCGTAATTATTGTGTATTTGTATTTGATACATAATTTTATTAGATACAAATTAATTAATTGTCAAATGAGATTTTGACACATGTCATTTCTATATGTATTTTATTTAATGTAAATAAAATACATATGGATTAATAATTATATTACTTAATTATTTAGATATTTTAAATGTTAAAATTTTAGATGATTAAATGATATATATATTTCATAATTGTTATAGAATATATGTTTGATTATTATTGGCTACAAGTGGCATGATTTTATTAAGCTTTAAGTGTACAAATTTGATTTGTCAAATTAAAGCTTATTATTAATTAATTAGATTAATAAAGACAAAATGATAAGAATGCCCATCCAAAGTCGGTCATTACAAGTTTTAAAGTAAAAAAAAAAAATTTCTTTTCCCTTCTAAGGGAAGCTATGGCCGAATTTCATCTTCAAAATACTCTCCAAATTAGCTTGATGATTCAAGAAGGAAAAGTGAAGAAAATCAAGAAAATAACTGAAGGAATTTGGAGAATTAAAGGTAATTTTTTATATCCCTAAACTTATAAAAACATGTTTCTTGTTCTTGAGCATCTAGAGAGATTCTAGGGTTTCTTCTTTTCTTTAGAATTCAGGTGTTTTTGATTTGGAAGATGGAATTGAAGGCTTGGTGCATGTGTGAAGTAGAATTGAATGATATTATTGTAATATTGGTTCAATTTGGTCATTTGATGATATGTTACCATTCTAGAGTGATATGACCACTCTTGTAATGCCTGAAATTATTCTTGGGTGATTCATTGGTGGTGGCTTGGATTGGTGTTATGATTAATGTGATTAATATTAGGAAAATTGGATTAAAGCATGAAATATTGATATTTTTGGTTTCTGGATCAGATCTGAAAAACTGGATTTATGGTGATGAAAATTATGTCATATAAATGTATTGGATGTGTTTTGGGTATTGGAACAATTGCCAGAAATTATTTCGGAGTTGAAATAAGTGAAAACGGCGAAAAATGGCATTACCGGGTGACTTTTTAGCCAACCGGGTGACGGCCCAAACAGTGAATTGGTCACTGTTCGGGCAGTCCATGAACTCCCATAGTATTGTTGGGGCTGACCTGGGCAGCCCTCATGTGCATTGGGTGGTTGGTTCGCTCAAAAACGTATTTTATGCCATTTTACGGAAAAACGTTTTCGTAAAAGTTTGACGATATTTCTTAACTATTTATGTCATTATTTGATATCGAATAAATATGTTTAGGTGAAATATGAATGAATTATTCATATTGAATATTGTATAATTTATTCAGTAATTTAAAAGATTTAAAATTACGATTTCACCCGAACGGCGAGCTTCCGCTACGCCCGCGCCAAAACCCTAACAGAAGAAGCATGAACTATAACTAGAATTGGATTGCCAGCGTCCTCGTCTATAACAAACGTGTAGTTTAAGCAAAAAGGGTACAAATAGTTAAGCTCCCAAAGAAGCTACCAGAACCAACCTCATTAGTACCAACCCATTGGGTAAACAAAATAGTGAGTAAGAGGTACATAAAGAATCTGACCATACACTACAAGATCCTAACTTATATAAAAAAGCGGAAGTAAGAAATTTGTTGAGACTGAGAAGCAAAAGCAACTGATAAGCAGCCTGTTATATATGTGTTATCTTCCAGAGAGTACAGGATACATAGTACCCCCAGAGATGATAGACTCCTAAGTAAAGGTTGGAAAGCCTAGCCCAATAGTTATGCAGAATAAGTTAAGAAGGTGTTGAGTTATCAACAAGAAGACTCTTAAAATATATCTTCTTATAGAATATATATAAGAAGTTTAGACAGTCAAGAAATAGAAGGTGTGGACGTAAACCACGAACCTAGTACCATTCAGAATTTATAGCTCATGTGGGTAATGAGCTGGAGTAGTAGAGTATAATGAAAGACCTATGAATAAGGCTCTGTAGTATAACCGTAGTGTAAAGTAATCAACAAGAATTTTATGGAAACATAACAAGGATGTCCCCTCTCGGTCAGGAATTTAAGAAGCATAAGGTATGAAACAAAAGTCAAGATAAGATAAAACTAAGACGTATTTATTAGAAAAAATGATGAATGATCAGTTTAATAGAGATCTTAGTCACCAAGCTATAGTAAACCCGGTTAATGTGAGTTAGTAAGAGTCTTAACATATGGAAATAAAGATGGTCACAAGTACAAAGTCAGTTTAAGCTGATGGATGAGAAATGACCAGTGAATTTTGTGACCTATGGTAATATCATAAGTTTAAAGAGGATTCGAGGACGAATCATATTTGAGTGGGGAAGAATTTGTAACGACCAGTAGTCTCTACTACTGTTACATTGTACTACCGTGGTATTACAAGATGAAGGTAACATAATATAAATTATGTTGGGACATAAATACACTCATGGAACGAATTTGGGGACAATCGGTAAATACTTCAAAATTCCGATACGATATTCCATGATGTTCCATTCTGGATAGTCTGTGGTATTTGGGGCATATCTTTCTCATATAAATTCCGATTTTTATGAATTTTATATCGTCGGAAATTTAAGACCGAGGCCTACAACTTTTGTGTTCAATATTTTTCTATATTCGAACCATAAATGGGTTGAAAATACAGAAAAAAATTTAGATGAATAGTACTCGAGAGACATTCTAGGAAATTTCCAAAATTTCTCCAATTTTCTACACTTTTCTATTTCTTAAATAGCCCAAGTATAAAAGGGGGATATTATTCAAGTATCCCTAAAATTCAAAAGAAGAAGAAAGAAATAGAGAATGGAGGAAGGAGAAGAAGTAGAGAAGAAAAAGAAAAAGAAAAAGAGAAAAGGAAGAAAAGAGAAGAAAAGAAGAAAAAGAAAAAGAAAATAGGAAAGAGTCAAGAGGCAAGAAAAAGGTTTGGCATCCATGGGACTTGTAGGATGAGGAAAACTTCAACAAAGATGAGGTAAGATCATTAATTTACGGGTGGGTAGATTATGGACACACAATTAGATTTCGTGACGGATATGTCTAAACTTAGAGAGTCTCACTAATGAAATATACTCGTAGAGCACTAGGGCAACTTTTATGAATAATACTGAATTTTTATAAATCGTTTAACGGTTAAACGAAAATACATGCATTTGGGATCTATCGGTCATTTGTTAAATGTCAAATAGTGATATTTGACATTTATAATTAATATATGTATTTTGATTATTTAATGTAAATATAATACATATATTTTAGATGTTTGTATTTAATTATTTATTTGTTTAATAGTTAAATGATTAAATTAATTAATTTACAAATATCTTGTTACTTTAATTAAAGTAAACAAATGACATTTTTTAATTGGATTAATTGGCCAATTTTGATTGGTATAAATGGCTTGATTTAATTGGTACAAATGTGGTATACATTAAATAATTTAATGAATTAATACCACAATTTTTATTAAATCATTTTCTATTTTTTTTAAACAAAAATTAAAATACTTGGCTATTATTATTCTCCCATTTTCGGTCAACTTGGGAAAAATATATAAGCCTTGTTTTCATTTTTTATTTCATTATTCAAGAAACCTAAATCAAATACAAAGAGAGTTTGAGAGGAAAAAGGAAAGAAAGCAAAGGAAAAACTTGAAATCTTTGAGAATTTGTAAGTTTTTCTTACCTTCTTTAACATGAAAAATATTTCTATGAATCTAGGCTTCAATCTGTGTAGCTTAGATCTTTCTCTACTAATTTTTGTATGTATTTTGATGATTGGGAACTTAGTAGAAAGATGAAAGCATGTATGTTAATAAAGATTACATGAAATTGGTTCTTTAACACTCTTTTAGCCATTTGATGGCGTTGTTGCCATTCTAGAGTTGCTTAGCCACTCATAAATGATCTAGAATTGTTCTTGAGTTGTTTCATGGTGGTGAGACTTGTTTGGTGTGGTAAGGATTGAATTAAAGTGTTGAATTTAATTAATTTGGTGTTAATTGATCTAACAGATAATTTTTTAAAATTAGGGTTCATAACCCTTTCCAAATAATGTGTTAATTAATGATGTATATATGATACATATTAATTTTGGTGTTGATTGGATTTGATCTTGAGTGGTTTTGAACCAATTTGGACTAAAGTGCAAATCCTGGAAAGTTGAGGGTCCTCTCGGTAATTTGGGAAAAATTGGTTTCTTGAATTGTAATTTGTATTTTCATGTATAAATCATTTTGAAATTGATTTGGAATCAATTAAAATTGTATTTGACAATTTAGGACCAAAATGGTAAAAATATAAAGTTTATGGGCTAAATGATAATTAATGAGAAATCTGATTTTGGGTAAAAATTTCAATTATTAAGTATTGAGTAATTAAAATAACACAAGAAAAATTATTGAAATCGGAAAATTTTGATTTTCCGCGTTCCGCCGCGTTTACCCGGAATTGCCGCCTAAAACCCCAACAGGTTTCTCTAACCAAAATTGTAGGCTTGGGGGTATGGGTTTGGATTTGGTCTATTGAAAGTGTTTAAGGAACTGACTTGGTCATGAATACGTTCTTGCAGTGCTGGCAAGGTTGGGCAAACTTGTGTGACATGTTCATTTGAATTACAGATTTGACACATGACTTCTTGAACTGACTTGATATGATAATTCTTCCTCATTTTTAATGCCTCAACTTTTTTAGCTAGAGATGCATACTTAGCATAAAGGTCATGATCTTCCCTAAGGTTAAACATACCTCTACCAGATGGCTGTGGTTTTATAGATGACTCATAAGTGCCAACTATGTCCCATTGTTGTGTATTATCTGCTATGTGTTCTAGGTAATCTAGTGCATCTTCGGGATTTTTATCCCTAAACTCACCATTACACATCATTTCCACTACTTGTCTACCTTGGGGTGTTAAACCCTCGTAGAAGTAGGAAACCAGCCTCCATGTTTCAAACTCGTGATGTGGAAAACTATTTAACATCTCTTTGAATCTCTCCCAATATTGGTAAAGTGTTTTCCCTCGACTTTTGTGTGAAAGTTGTGATTCTCCTCTTAAAGAGTTTGTCCTATGATGGGAAAGAATTTTTTTCAGAAATTGCTCTTGCAAATCATCTCATGTTCTAATGGATCCCGACCTAAGGTTCTGCAGCCAAATTTTAGCTTTATCCTTTAAAGAAAAGGGAAAAAACTTGAGTCGAATTATATTCATTCTACAATTTTGATCTGTGCAAGTATTACATACCTCTTCAAATTCCCTCAAGTGCTGATAAGGATTTTCTGATTCAAGATCGTGGAATATGGGTAAAAGTTGGATGATACATGGTTTAAAATTGAAATGTGATGCATCTGAAGGGAAAACAATGCAAAATGATAATCATGTCCTAGTGAGATTCATGAATTGTCAGAGTGTCTTGGGATGATTAAGATCGCCATGTTGAGACTCGTTCTCTTCCTAATCAACTGAATTTTCAACTCGGGCAGATGGATTTTCATTTTAGTTCTCGGCCATTTTGACTGACGATAAAGCTGATGAAGACTCTCTATTTAATCTACTGTTAGATGATCGAGACTAATGTCTCATGCAACCTAAATGCAGACTATTTGCTAAAATATAAAAAAATACAAATGCAATACTTACAAAAAGAAAAAAGAAAATAATAAACAAGTGAAAGAAAAAAAATTTAAAATAAATGAATAATAATAATAATAATAATAATAATACAAATATAGTGATTAAAAAAATGAGATACAGATAATACAAACAAAAGAAATACAAAATAAAAAAAGAAAAGAAAAGAAAAGAAAAATATACAAGGATGTCAAATTATTATTCTATTAACTAAATTATATTCCCCGGCAACAGCGCCAAAAACTTGACATGCTTAAAAAGTGGTTCTTTACTCCCAAGTATAAAAGTGTTGAAGTAATAAAATAACCCGGTAAGTCAGAGGTCGATCCACATGGAATAGATTTAGTAAAATAAAATAATAATTTGAGTAAAAATAAAGAGATTGAGTTGTTTAAAGTGATTGGAAATGTTTAAATTGGACTGCAACAATAAAATAAAATACTGGGATTATGAGATCCATTTTTAATATTTCAAAGTTAGAAATCTCACTTTTTATAATATATAAATTGTCATTATTACCTAATTAATTTATTTCAGAAATTAATTATTCCAAAACATATAAAACTAGCCATAAAGGCGATGATAACTTTTGTCTATAACAAGTCCAGTTAGGTACTCAATTATGCCAAATAAATAAAACAAGTCATATAGGCGGTAACAAAGTTTGTCAATAATTAATCCAGATTTAAATTATAAATAAATCATTAGATTACAATTTATATATTATAATATAAGTGAGATTAATATATATTTTCATATTAAAAGTTTCACCCTTTACCCCAGCAAAAAGAAATTAGCTACTAATAATTTGAATAAAAACACACATAATTTTATTATTGAAAGAAAAAGAAAAGACAAGAAAGTTTTTTAAAAAATAAAACATACAAAAGCTAAAACTCCACAAATTTTCAGAGAAAACCATAAACTCTCAAACTGAAGAAAATGAGGTGCTGAGTACTTCTATTTATAGAGGTACTCGCACCTCTTGATTTCAATTACAATTGCAAAATTAATTGTAATTGGAATTGATTCATGTTTGGTGGAGGATGTGAAAGGTGGATTGCTATCATCCAATTATTTATTTTTTTAAATTTTAATTTTAATTTTTTTACTTTAATAACTACTTATAACACACTTTGAATATTTCATCAATTTCAGCTTTTACAACTTCAGAACTAGAAAATATTGTAAACAACAAAGTTGTAGATCTTTGAGTCTTCTTTCATCTGGAACTAGAATCACTTCAATCCGATATCAGAGTAAAAAGTTATGGCCAAAATACGAATATTACGCAGGACAGTAATGTCCGAATTTGTACACTGTTAAAACGCTCTTTCAAGTTTTTGGCCTCCAAAATCCATATGTCATGTACATTTTTCTAGTTATACATCCAAAATATTATTTCACCTACATAAGAAGTAAAAATCACAATGAAAATTTATAAAACATAAATTTAAGTATTATTTTACAAATATGCTAAATTAAGGGGATTAATGAAACTACAAGTGTAAAATGATTAATTTTTTTTTAATAATTCTGTACTTTTTAGTGTTCATCAACTGTTGAATGTTAATTAATTAAGATTGATTTATAGACTTCCGTGAATTGTAATTTTAAAAATAATAATAATAATACTTTTTTGATATGTTCTTCATAAGGTTAATGTATGATATAGATATATGATAGTCGTTTTTCAAAGTTAAATTGCAGTCTGTAATAGTAATTTTAGGTGAAACGACAAATGAATTTTGTGTTAATTTTTTAAGAGAAAATTATCATTTTTACACCTAAAAATTGACTTTTATATAAGAAAATACTCGAAAACTTTAAATAATTTAAATTTATATCTAAAATTTCACTTAATATATTAATTTATATTTTTAGATTCAACTTTACAACAAAAATTTCAGTCAGCGAAATAATTTACATCTAAAAAATTTCGGTTAGTATACTAATTAATTTACTCATACAAACTATAAATTAATATATTAACTCAAAATTTGGGTGTAAAATAATATGTTTAAAGTGAAGATTCAGAAGTAGGTGTAGGTATAGTCATGAGTGTGGATTTCTCTCCTATACTCACCTCCACTTTTCACGAGAAAATATTTGGTGCAACAGTGGTACCACGTCATTCATGTAACAAGCCAATCATCATTTGCACGGTGCTAAAAGACAAAACCAACTAAAAAATAGGAAGAAAATTAAACATGTTATTTTTTAATTGGTTGGTGGTACCACGTCATCCATACCACTGTTGCACCAAAGATTTACTCACTTTTCACACATAAACCAACATTTTGCTATAAAAATGATTATTTTCCCAATTTTAAATAAAATTATGACTAGGGAAAAGATCACTTAGACCCAAACATTTAGGAAAGGAGACATAAAGCTCCATAATGTTTCAAAAAGAACACGTAGACCTCTATTCATTAATAAATTTTATTATTTTGAATTTAAAAAATAACGTAATTTAGTATATTTACCATGTATTCTTACATATCATTATTACATAAATGAAAAATTATTATTAATCATTTAACTGATAAATAAACAAAATCTATTAAGAAATGTGGAATTGTATGTCTTTTTTGAGACATTATAGGATTTTATGTTCATTTCCCCAAACATTAAGGGGTGTAGACACACATTATGAATATAGACACACACTTATAAACTATTAATCACAATATATTAGGGAAAAAAATGTGTGGGTGAGAGTGAGTGAGAATGAGAAAGTGGGTGGGAATGGGAAACTAAATCCTTTAAGTGTAGTCTTTAAAAGGGGTGTAATTTGGTGACAAAGAGTTTAAAATTTGATTGTCAAGTCCTGGATTCAAGTTCATGGGTTGCATTTCTTGTAAGAGTTTAGGACAGTCGGGATTTTACATACTCCGCTTAAATTTGGGTCAGTTGATTTGACGACGGAATTTCCAATATTTGCAAAAAAAAACTGTTGACGGTGGATTTTGGTCTCAGGGTAATTCGGGAATATCACCTCCGAGGGAATCCTCCTTCAACTGTGAATTTGTTTGGTTATGCGGGAAACCAAAAGCAAATTTAGCGGAAAACAAGAAAACACACCAATCAGACAAGGTGATTTAAACGTGGTTCGGTGGATTTTGAGATCCGACCTACGTCCACGGACAAGAACAGGGTGGGTACTCTTTTATTGCTCAAATATGCCTCTCGGGCCTCTTTGTTCTTACAAATCAGAACTTTTTGATTCTAATCTCTCACTCTTGTGATGATTTTCAGATGTCCCCCTACATATGCCCTGCCCTCCTATTTATATAAAAACAGAAATCGGACTCCTTCTTTTACAAGGATTCCTAGTTGAGTCCATCTCCTTCTTCCACAAGGGTTCCTAATTTCAAACTACCTTTACTCTTTTATCCTATCAAGATACTAATTTCATCAGTTTTTCCCGTGAAAGTAGGACAATTTGTCACATTATCCGCAAAAATAGGTGCTCTACCTTCCTGAACACGTCTGCTATCTGGTCGGTATTCATGAGGTCGGCCATGGCAACCTTTTATGCTGAGAGTGTTTTTGCCGACCTCTATAATGTCGGTTATCTGAACCAAAGCGGTCGGTCTTCACATGATGTGGTGGTCGGTCTTCACATGATGTGTGGTCGGTCTTCCCATGATGTGGTCGGTCTTCCCATGATGTGGACCAGAGAAAGAATTTACCCTTTTGTCCTTGTCGTGCTGTCTTAAATACTGTAGTGCCTGAAAACACCATCAACATCTGTCCCCTAGTTCTCGGTTCCAACGAGTATGCGAGTTGGTACCGGGAACTATATGAAGGGGTGTGCTGATTGCCCTCGTTGGTAGTCGTCCCAGAATGCAAAAAAGAATTTTCTTGTCGTTTCAATCATCTTTCCTCGAGACGCACAACCGTCACGTCTTCTTAAATGCCCATCCATCAACTTTAGGGTTTCTTCTTCTAATTTTCGACACTTGTCAAACATCCGCTGGGTTCCCGCCAAGGCCGACGGCGATGTGCATCCCGGTCACGACTATAAGAAAGAGGGTTTCACTGTTCCTTTTTTCGGCAATCGTCTGCTTCTCTTCTGTAATTTTCTTTGCGATTCATTCGACTTCGTGTTCTCGAAACTCAACCGCGGTCTTTATCCTTTTTTCGTTACCGAGCACCTAAGGAACGAGCATCACCGCACCGTATAACCTCCTGCTTTTGAGAAGAACAAGTAAGTTTTCTGAGCGACCTTTCTTCTTTTGTTGTGCTGTGGTTCTGTTTGTTTATTTTTGCTTAGGAAGACTTGTGGTTTTGTTGGGTCTTGCTTTAGGGCACTTCTTTAAAGACTCCATATCTAGTTTAGCACGGGCACCGTGGGTAGCTTCTCGTAGACTGATTCTCTCCCCCTTCTCTGTTTTTCTGGGTGTCAGGGATGTCTGACAAATTCTTCCTCCGAAAGGCCTGCCAAAATCTCAACTCCCCCTGCTGAAGAGCTTTCCTCGGGCTCAGGGGCGCCCAGTGTAGAAGACCTCGACACTACCCCTACTCCTTCTGAGATCGAAAATGACTCATACCATCAGAGAGTTCCTCGGAAGGACCCAGAGCCTGGAGAACTTGGGTCGTCGGCTCTGGATATGAACCGTCCTTCTAAGATAACCGAGGATGATCTGGCGCTATTGCGGCAACGATACAGCATCCCAATAGACATTGCTCTTGAAGTTCCTGGCCCAATGGATCGTGCCAGTCAGCCTGACGAGGGCTCGGTGGCACTTCTTCCTGTTTTTTTCGAGTGTGGGCTACGTCTGCCGATGCAACGTTACTTTTGCTTGGATGCTTGCTGAGATGGAGATTGCCCCTTGCCAATTAAGCTTAAATAGCTGGAGGATTCTGGCCGGCATATACGTGGTTTGGCATCGGGCATGTTTGGGTGCACCTGCTTGGAAGAAGTGAAGAGGTTGTATCGTTTGAAATCCAACCCAAAGACTCATTACGGTTGGTATTACCTCTCTGCTTACGACAGCTCGTCCAATCTCGTCCAGAAACTTCCTGACTCTAACAAGAATTTCAAGGACCTTTGGTTCTGGGCAACTGGGGATTGGGGTCGGGTCCTGAGATCGTTTGAGGAGGATGTCTCGGTTCCGGACGTCTTCAGGGCTGGAGGTTAGGAGTCTAATGCCCCTTCATTCTTTCTTTGTTCCCGTTCTCTAGTTTCTTTTAGGTTTTCTAACTTCTCTGGTTCCTCCCAGCTTGTTCGCGAGATGCTCCCAAGGTTTCTCGTCAGGTTCGGAGGCGGGTACATTGGGCTCGGGGGTATGCTACTCATTGGAAGAAGTTGGTTAATGATGTGGCCTTTTTTGATTCGGGCCTTATTCGGGCCGTCCCTCCGGAGGCCTCGGGTCGGATTGGTGGAGGTCTGCTGGATGCCTGTTTGTTTATGTGTTTGATGCTTTTGTTATGCTCTCGGATCTTGATTTTTTCTTTTTCTTCCTCTTTTTTTTTTTTTTTGCAGGTATGTCGAAGAGGCCAAAGTTTCTTGAGAAGTTGGCCGGTACCGTGAAGAAGGCCGGCCACGCTGATGCTGAAACTTCCCGGGCACGGACTGATCTTGCTGAGAACATATCTTCTGGACAAGTCCAAACAAGTGCTCGGGGACTATCCTCACCTTCTGGCGGGCAATCATCAGGATCTGCTCACCTTGCCAGTCCGCCGAAACCTCTTAGGAAGAGGAGGCGTCAGTTCGGGACCGATGAGACCGAGTTGGCCCAGGAGGGAGAAGATGAGGGAGCTGCTCCAGTCAAGAGGAAGGACGTTCGTAGGGGAAGAATTCCTCTGAAGGTCCTCCAGAAAATGGAAGGGCCCTGTGGTCCTCGGGGTGGATGACTTGGGAGAAAGCATCCGGGAGGCTACCTCTCACTTAGTGCCGGCTTTTAATGAATTGGCCGAGGTGATTCCCCCGGGGGAGGTCTCGAGGTACGAGGATGTATCTCCCGAAGGTGTTGTGACTGAGATGAGTTCTCAGATGGCGAAGGTATTTTCACTCCCCTTCTCGGTTTTTTGGATCTTGGTTCTCTCTTTTCATGTATTGACTCCTTCCTCCCTTTTTGTGTGCAGGCCAACTACCTTATGGCCAAGAACAAGGGTCTTCTTCTGACTTTGCTGTCCGAGGGCGGTCAGGCCCAGAGGCTTCAAAGTCGCCTCTCCGAAGTGGAAGCAAACTGGCTGACCGGGAGGAGGTGATCAAGAATCACGAGGCGGCCGCTGTTGAGAATTTCAAAGCGAACAAGACTCTCAAAGCAGCTGCTGTGCTGGAAAGGAAACTTGCTGATAGTGCCCGGGAGGATCTGAAGGCTGCCCAATCTGAAATTGGCGTTCTGAGGGGGAAGGTAACATGTGCTGAGGCCAAGTTGAAGAGTAAAGACGAGGAGGTTGCACGGGCCCGAGATAGCCTTGAGAGGAAGAAGACCGAGCTTGAGGAGAGAGAGATTGATCTCGAGGAGAGGGAGACCGAGCTGGAGAAGAGGGAAGCTGATCTCGAGGCCGAGAAGGAGGCCATCCGTCTCGAGGGAGTTGGCGACTGTGCCGAGATGATACCGATGGTGCTGCCGAGCCTGAATATGGACCCTATTTACGCGGCCATCAGTTACTGCAAGGGGGACATTTCCGAGGAAGAGTTTCGGAAGTGGATCCCTCCCCCACCCGAGGAGGTGATGGATCCCGCCCCCATCTCGGTCGTTCCGGCTCCCGAGGTTCCTCCTGAAGATGGACCGGAGGTTCCTGCTGTGGACGAGGACTGCCTTGAGATCCCTCCTCCTGTTTCTGAAGCAGAGGTCTTCCCTGCTGCCGAGGTTGAAGTCGCAGCTCCTCCTCCTGATGCCGACGTTGAAGTCGCAGCTCCTCCTCCTGATGCCGAGCCGCTCTTCCCCCGCCACCTGAGCCAGCTGAAGAGGAGGTTCCTGCCCCTGTGCGGGCTGAATGAGGAAGGGTAACCCTACCGGGGCCCTATGTACACTTAACTCTTTTGTAATAACATTACAATTTGTATTTATATATACACATATATTTATGTCTATCATACTATCGTAATTTGTCTTGACTTATGTACATTTGGGCATATATATATATATATATATATATATCTTTTCCTTTTTTCTTTTCTATGCCTTTTTTGCTCGTCTGAGTCTTCCGGGATCTTTCGTGAGGCGGAGGGGGCAAAAACCGGGCCCCGTGCTGTCAAAGGAATTTTGGACCTGGGGGGGAATGTTATGTCCCCAGTCCAAAGGGTTGGCTCGTGTCCTGACCCGAGTTGAGTGAGGTACTTGGGTTCTGGGAGGAATGTTACCTCCCCAGACCAGAGCGACTGACTCGGTGGGACGTAACCCGACCCCGAGTTGAGTAAAAGACTTGGGTTCTGGGGGAATGTTACCTCCCCAGACTAAAGAAGCTGACTCGATGGGACGTAACCCGACCCCGAGTTGAGTGAAAGACTTTGGTTCTGGGGGAATGTTACCTCCCCAGACCAGAGGGCGGATTCGGTGGGACATCGCCCGACCCCGATCTGTAAGAACCACTTGGTCCTGGGGAATGTTACGTCCCCAGTCCAAAGGGCAGACTCGGTGGGACATCGCCCGACCCCGAGCTGTTTGACTCACTTGGTCCTGGGGAATGTTACGTCCCCAGTCCAAAGGGCAGACTCGGTGGGACATCGCCCGACCCCGAGCTGTTTGAATCACTTGGTCCTGGGGGAATATTACGTCCCCAGTCCAAAGGGCAGACTCGGTGGGACATCGCCCGACCCCGAGCTGTTTGAATCACTTGGTCCTGGGGGAATGTTACGTCCCCAGTCCAAAGGACAGACTCGGTGGGACATCGCCCGACCCCGAGCTGTTTGAATCACTTGGTCCTGGGGGAATGTTACGTCCCCAGTCCAAAGGGCAGACTCGGTGGGACATCGCCCGACCCCGAGCTGTTTGAATCACTTGGTCCTGGGGGAATGTTACGTCCCCCGTCCAAAGGGCAGACTCGGTGGGACAATCGCCCGACCCCGAGCTGTTTGAATCACTTGGTCCTGGGGGATGTTACGTCCCCAGTCCAAAGGACAGACTCGGGACAACATCGCCCGACCCCGACTGTTTGAATCACTTGGTCCTGGGGGAATGTTACGTCCCCAGTCCAAAGGGCAGACTCGGTGGGACATCGCCCGACCCCGAGCTGTTTGAATCACTTGGTCCTGGGGGAATGTTACGTCCCCAGTCCAAAGGGCAGACTCGGTGGGACATCGCCCGACCCCGAGCTGTTTGAATCACTTGGTCCTCCTGGGGAATGTTACGTCTCCAGTCCAAAGACAGACTCGGTGGGACATCGCCCGACCCCGAGCTATTTGAATCACTTGGTCCTGGGGGAATGTTACGTCCCCAGTCCAAAGGGCAGACTCGGTGGGACATCGCCCGCCCGACCCCGAGCTGTTTGAATCACTTGGTCCTGGGGGAATGTTACGTCCCCAGTCCAAAGGGCAGACTCGGTGGGACATCGCCCGACCCCGAGCTGTTTGAATCACTTGGTCCTGGGGGAATGTTACGTCCCCAGTCTATAGGGCAGACTCGGTGGGACATCGCCCGACCCCGAGCTGTTTGAATCACTTGGTCCTGGGGGATCCCGAACCGGCAGATTATATTTTTCTTCAGGAACTCTGTGGCTTTCTTCTCCGAGATGGTGGACAATGGTTCGCTTCTACCCATTTGGTAAAGTAGTCTATGGCCACGATTGCATATTTCGCCTGACCTCGTCCTTTCGGCATCGGCCCTATAATGTCTAGCCCCCACTGTGCGAAGGGCCAGGGGCTGGATATGGTGGTCAGCTGTTCTGCCGGCTGATGGTAAAGGTTGGCATTCTTCTGGCATCCCTCGCATTTCCGTGCTATCCTCATGCCATCCTCGTGCATGGTTGGCCAGTAGAATCCTTGCCTCAAGGCTTTGAAGGCGATTGATCTTCCCCCGGCGTGGCTTCCGCAGATGCTTGCGTGAATCTCTCTGAGCACGTAGTCTGCTTCTTCTGGTGCTAAGCATCTTAGGAGGGGTACGATGTATCCTCTCCGGTAGAGTACTCCTCCAATTAGGGAAAACTTGGTGCTCTTGAACTTCAGCTTCCTGGCCTCCTTTTTATCTTTAGGGGTTTCTCCTGTTTCCAGGTACCTCCTGATCGGTTGCATCCACGAATCTTTGTCTTCTTCTTCTAGTACATCCACCCCTGTCTCTCCTATGCTTCTTTCTTGGAGGTATATAAGAGGGATTACCCTGGGGTTTTCTGTCCTCATTGAAGAGGCGAGTCTGGCTAGGGAATCTGCTTCGCAGTTGTCTTCTCGTCCGACTTGTTCGAAGAGTACGTTTCCCACTTTCTCACCCACTTCTTCACTTCGGCTAAGTAAGCCACCATGGCTGGTTCTCTGGCTTGGAAGTCCCCTTTCAGCTGTTGTATTGCTAGCCGAGAATCACTCCTGATCACTACGTTGTGGACCCCTACTACCGTACACAGCCTTAGTCCGGCCAGTATTGCCTCGTACTCTGCTTCATTGTTTGTAGTTTTGAAGGCAAATTTGAGGGCGAGCAGTATTTCTTCTCCCTTTTCACTTTTTAGTGCTACCCCTGCTCCGTAGCCGTGCGAACTTGCGGATCCGTCTACAGACATTTCCCACTTGTCTTCTTCCACGGTCAAGACCTGCGGCTCTGTGAGCTCTGCTATGAAGTCTGCTAAGCCTGCCCTTTTATTGCTGTTCTTAGGAGGTAGGAGATGTCGTGCTCGCTTATTTCCACTGACCACTTCATCAGCCTCCCTGAGGCCTCTGGTTTCTGCAAGATTTGTCTCAGGGGATAATCCGTGTATACCTTGATCGGATGGGCTTGAAAGTAGGGTCGTAACTTCCGAGCTGCGGTGACCAGGGATAGGGCGATGAGTTCGTGTATGGGGTATCGAGTTTATGCGTCCAGCAGGGCTTTACTGACGTAGTAGACCGGTTTCTGGATATGGTCGGTCTCTTGTACCAGTGCCGAGCTTACTGCGTGCTTTGAGACGGCCAGGTATAGATATAGTGTCTCCCCTGGGAGGGGTTTGGCTAGGAGAGGGGGCTGTGCCAGGTATTACTTTAGGTGTTGGAAGGCTTCTTCGCACTCAGGTGTCCAGTCGACCCCTTTTTGAGCTTTTTTGATGACTTTGAAGAAATGATGGCACTTTTCGGTTGCTCGTGAGATGAACCGGTTGAGTGCGGCGATTCTTCTTGTAAGGCTTTGTACTTCTTTAACTGTCCGGGGTGATTTCAGGTCTAGCACGGCTTGTATCTTTTGTGGGTTTGCTTCAATGCCTCGTGAACTCACCATGTATCCCAGAAATTTTCCTGAGGCTACCCCGAATGCACACTTCTCTGGATTGAGCTTTAAACTGTGTTTCCTCAGGAGTTCGAAAGTTTTCTTCAGGTCGGCCACATGGTCTCTCGGTTCTCCGGACATTGTTATCATGTCGTCGATATATACCAGCATGGTCGTGCCGATGAGCGGTTTGAAGATTTTGTTCACCAGTCTCTGGAAAGTCGCCCCTGCATTCTTCAATCCGAAAGGCATTACTTTATAGCAGTACAGCCCTTGGTCTGTGATAAAGGTGGTCTTTTCCTCGTCCGCAGGGTGCATCTTGACTTGATTGTATCCCGAGAAAGCGTCCATGAAGCTTAGCAGCCCTTGGCAGGCTGTTGTATCTACCAGTTGGTCTATATTTGGGAGGGGGAAGCTGTCTTTTGGACATGCTTTGTTGAGGTCGGTGAAATCTACGCACATTCTCCACTTTCCGTTAGATTTTTTCACCAATACCACGTTGGACACCCATTCTGGGTATTTTACTTCCCGGATGAAGCCGGCTTTCAGCAATTTTTCCACCTCGGTTGCTATTGCTCCGCACCGCTCCTGGTTGAATATTCTCCTCTTCTGTTTTACTGGCTTATGTAATGGGTTCACTGCTAAGCGATGGCTTACGAATTTTGGGTCGATCCCGGGCATGTCATCGTGTCCCCATGCAAAAACGTCGGGGTACTCCTGTAGACATTCCAACAAGTCTTTTCTTAGGGCCTTGTCTAGACTTCCTCCTATTTTTATGTTCTTCTCTGGCCCGAACAGTTTTACTTCTTCCAACTCTTCGGCTGATCCGAGCCGTGCAGCTTTATCGGGCTGAGGAGCAGGGTCTTTCCTTGTATTCTCGTCATCCTCGTCTCTCTGTCTCTTCTTGGTGCCTCTTTCTACGCAGAGGGTTTCTCGCGAGAAAGTGGCAAAACAGCTGCGGGCTTTTTTATGGCTTCCGCATACGATTCCGATCCCTTCCCGTGTGGGGAACTTCAATTTCAAGTAATGACAGGACATTGCGGCCTTGGTTTTCATCATGAAGGGGCGGCCGACAATGACTTGATAACTGCTCATGCAGTCTACTAGGGTGAAGTTTATCATGATCGTTCGGGTTTTGGGGGCAGACCCGATCGTCATTGCTAACTGAATTTTTCCCAAGGGGATGACCGTTGAACCCCCGAATCCGTACATGGGGGTGCTGTCTTTGGTTAGGGCTGTGCATTCTACCCCCAGGTCCTCCAAAGTCTCTTTGGAAATTATGTCTACCGCGCTCCCAGGATCCACCAGGATTCGGTCCACTTCTGTGCCGCCGATCGTTGCTTTGATTATCAGTGCGTCATCGTGGGGGAAACTTAGCCCCTGAGCGTCTTCATCGGTGAACATAATGGGTGTTGACCGATTTCCTTGGGGGTTTGGGATTTTTTCTGTTTTCAGCACCTCTGTCCCCCGTGCTCGGCTGTAATTCTTTCTTGACCGGTTAGAGTCCCCGGCCAATGTTGCCCCTCCTGCGATGACGTTCACCCCTCGATTCCTTGCCCTCTGTCTGGCGGCCATGATCTCGTGGTCGATGTAATTGTTCAGGTACCCGTTCCGGGCCAGGTCTTCCATTTGTTCCCGCAGATCCTTGCACTCATCGGTTGTGTGCCATTTTAGGTTGTGATGTAGGCAGTAGGATCTTTTGTTTTTTCTGTCTGGGGGAAACCTCCTGAGGTCGGGTTCTATTAAGAGGCCTTTCTCCCGTATCTCCATGATGATTTCTCCTGGTGGCTTGCTCAGGGGGATATATGCCTCCTCTCGGACCACATGGTTTACCTGAGTTGTGGGCCTCTTTCCTTGATCTTTTTGAGCCATTGGCTTGAATTCTTTGGGTCTTGGATTGAACTTCCGGAATTCTCTCTCCGATCGCCGGTGGTCTTCCCTCCTTGTCACCCTTTCTCTGGTGGTTGTCCCCCTCCGGGATACTTTTTCTTCGCTTTCTAGTAGGACGTACTTCCTGGCTATCTCCAGTGCGGTAGCGTAGTCTGGTGTCTCATGGATTCTCAGGTGGGTCCACAGTTTCCTGACCCTTAGTGCCCCTTTCAGACTTTCCAGGGCCTCTTGGGATTCGTATCCTCCGACCTCGAGCACGGTGTTGTGGTACCTTTCAATGAAGCTTTTTAGTGTTTCGTCATCTCCCTGTTTTATGAGCCTTAGTTCTCCTATTGTCTTTTTAGGGGTGCAGGCTCCTTTGAAGTGTCGGATGAATGATTTCTTAAGCTGGGAGAAGCTCTGGATGCTCCCCGGAGCCAGACTTCTGTACCATAGGATGGCAGGTCCACCTAAAGTTAAGGGAAATACTTTGCATATGGTGTCGCCCGTTACCCCATGTACTTCCATCAGGAGGAAAAAATTCTCAATATGGGATTTTGGGTCGGAGTGGCCTTTGTATGGTGCTATGGTCGGCATGTTAAACCGCTTCGGGAACTGTGCTGACCTTATTTCTTCCGTAAGGGGAGACCCCTCTTCCTCGCCTCGGGTGTCTCCCGCGCCGATCTTGAGGCATTCTCCCCATCTGGTCATCTCTTTTCTCAACCAAGACTTTATTTCACGGGCTGTGCCCCCGTGTCGCCTTCTGCGTCCTTCTGTTCGCCTGTCGTTCCGGGTGTGGCGTTCCATAAGCCCGGAGGTCTCCTGTACGTCTTTGTTGTACTTTCTATCTTCCCTCTTGGAGTTGTAAAAACTGTCGGAGGAGGGGTCAGGTGATTGTTCCTCTTCTTCTTCCCATGTGTCTTCTGATCGCGGCTCTCTTCCTACCACTTCAGATCTTATCCCATAAGGGCCTCTCTTTCTGGGTTCCTCGTCTTCGCTTACATCTGCTACTCTTTTCCCTTTTTCCCTTTGTTTCCTCTTCTGGCCGGCCCCGGTTTCAGGTTTCTCGTTGTCCGCTCCTTCCATTCTTTCTAGTCGATCCATCATAGTCCTCATGCTATCTTCCATTCTTTTCATCCAGTCCATTGCCGGACCTCCTGGTTGGTGATTTCCGTCTTCCGCCATTTGTCTTATCACGCGAGTTGCTTTTTGTTGAAGTTCCCCACAGACGGCGCCAACTGTTGACGGTGGATTTTGGTCTCAGGGTAATACGGGAATATCACCTCCGAGGGAATCCTCCTTCAACTGTGAATTTGTTTGGTTATGCGGGAAACCAAAAGCAAATTTAGCGGAAAATAAGAAAACACACCAATCAGACAAGGTGATTTAACGTGGTTCGGTGGATTTTGAGATCCGACCTACGTCCACGGACAAGAACAGGGTGGTACTCTTTTATTGCTCAAATATGCCTCTCGGGCCTCTTTGTTCTTACAAATCAGAACTTTTTGATTCTAATCTCTCACTCTTGTGATGATTTTCAGATGTCCCCCTACATATGCCCTGCCCTCCTATTTATAATAAAAACAGAAATCAGACTCCTTCTTTTACAAGGATTCCTAGTTGAGTCCATCTCCTTCTTCCACAAGGGTTCCTAATTTCAAACTACCTTTACTCTTTTTATCCTATCAAGATACTAATTTCATCAGTTTTCCCGTGAAAGTAGGATAATTTGTCACATTATCCGCAAAAATAGGGTGCTCTACCTTCCTGAACACGTCTTGCTATCTGGTCGGTATTCATGAGGTCGGCCATGACAACCTTTTATGCTGAGAGTGTTTTTGCCGACCTCTATAATGTCCGGTTATCTGAACCAAAGCGGTCGGTCTTCACATGATGTGGTCGGTCTTCACATGATGTGGTCGGTCTTCCCATGATGTGGACCAGAGAAAGAATTTACCCTTTTGTCCTTGTTGTGCTGTCTTAAATACTGTAGTGCCTGAAAACACCATCAACAAAAACCTTAAATGTATATTATAATAAATTCATAAGTGACATAAGGTCTTTGCAAATATGAGATCAAATTCACCCAAAACTGTATTAATGTCATGGTAGTAGTAGATAATCTTATAATCTTCTAATATTAATCATACGTTATGATTATATAGTTCATACATATATCAAATTATATTTTTAACGTGCAACAAAATAAGTGATCACTTAATTATACCGCGCTATATATGTATGTACGTATTAAAATATGACTTTCTTTTTCTTTGCTTTTATTTTATTTTTTGGTGGGAAAAATCGTATAACATTGATTTTTGGAGACTAGGGAAATCAATCATGATTCTCTTATTGTATCATAAACAATGCCGTATTATAAATAAATATGTTCCTCGTCTCAATAGCATTTCATTCCCTTAACAAAGTTAATTGAAAAAAAAAAAAAGAAGGTAAAAAACAAACAAACAAAACCACTTCCAATCATTAAATTAATTTCCTCTAATATTTAAAAACTAAACAAAATCCCCATGCTGTTATAACAAAATTCCCCATAATAATAGAATTGGCAGAAAATTCTGAATCCCAATCGGGTTCCTGTCCCGTTTGGTCCGGAATTCAGGATGATTTTTTCGTCCCGAATGAAAATTTCGGTTTGGATTCGATATGAATTTTTTTTTTATCTCGAATCCAAAATTTTAGCCTAAAAAATCATGAATCTCTCTCGGGATTCAGGATCTCATACCATTTGGATCGGGATTCGAGATGATTTTTCATCCCAATTCAAAATAACGGTTGGGATTTGGGATGATTTTTTCATCTCGGATAGGAATCGGGATGGGACATATGAGACTCAGCCGGGACGAGACGTCCCGATTGTTATCTCTATCTGATAGCTTTACTGAGAAAGAGAATTTTCGGAAGGCACGAGGTGTTATTTAATTTTTAAGTATTAGGAGGGATTTGGTTAGTTTTGTCAAACATGAAGGAGGTTATGATCATTTTTCTATTAATGTGATTAAAATTACAGAAGAGAATCAGATTTAAACAATGAAAGTACTTTCGTTGTTCTTTGAAAATACAGAAAATGATACCTATATACCTAATATTAGGGCAATCCGTAATTTATTTAAATTCAAAAGGGTTTTAGGAAAATTCTTAAAATAGAATTCCTACCGATAAAGGATAAAAATATATATATATATATAAAAAAAAAACTATACACTTAAAAATTGAAATTTTGTTAGATTTAGAGACCATAATTTTGAGTAAAATTTTGGTGCCCCGGCTGCCTAATTTTTTGTTTGATAAAGAAGGGGGAAGTATTATTAAGTTAAGCAAAGAGCAGATTCACCAATAAAGAATCAAAAAATTACATCAACAAACATAGTGGTCAAACAAAATAAGCTATATTTCTTACATAATTAGAAGAAATCGACAAATTAAAGCCTGGAAAATGAAACTCCTCATACTTTGCCGATATCCATCCTGAGGTCAGGTGAAGGATCTTCTTTAAAACTCTATACGAATCAGATGAAGTTCCTTTAAAAATAGGATGATTCCTTACGAGCAAAATACACCAACATAAAGCCATAAACAGAACATCAAAGAAATATTTGAGTTTACTACCTCTATGAAGATAAATCCAAAAATGAATAAAAACTGATGGGTTTTCAGGAAATACCCATTCAATTCCCCAACAACACATAAGCCGATACCATATATTCCAAGTAAAAGAACACGAGAAATAAATGTGGTTTGCAGTTTCATAATCAGTACAAAAAATACACGATAAAAAGTTGAAATCACTATTTTGAAAAGAAAATCCTTACTCAGAAGTTTATCAAGAAATAATAGCCAACATAAAATTTGTACCTTTTTGGGAACCGAATTACTCCAAATGAAAACATAACTCCAAGGTTGAAGAAAACTATTTCCATAAAAGAGAATGTGAGAACAGATTTTAACAGAGCAAACTAGAAGGACTAAGAGATCAATAAGTAGAATCATTAAATGGTCTAGCCCTACGCAGTGAAATAAGAGAATTCAGATTTGATTGCTCGGATACACGTAAATGTCGACGCCAAATTATACCAGAGTCTAAATCACGAATGAGATCAACTACCGTAATATCATTGATTAAAGCAAGTCGGAAAAAATCAAGGAAAATACTCTTGAGTGTCGATTGAGGATACCATTTAAGAAGCCATAATTGGATTCTAGGACCATTACTTACAGAAAAATTAGGTTGTGTAACATCCTAGCATGTCTATCATGGTCATACAGTTCTTGCATGTGATATTTCATTTATATGTAGGGTATGTGTGTGTGAACCAACTCATACAAGTCAAGTTCAGTCCTCATGTAAAGAGATTGAAATTTCAGCATTTGTGTTTGTGTTGCGTTCGAACGCAACGAGCATTCGTGTCTGTGACACGTTATTCATATCGTTCGAACGAAATCTTCCAGAGAGTTTTCGTTCGAGTTGCGATCTTCAGTGCATTCGAACACGACTCTCCAATATGCATGCATGCGTGTGGCATTCGATGGGTGTTCGAACGGCCCTGTGATGTTTAGACAAAAAAATTCTAGAATTTTACCCCACTATAAATAGCCCTATTTAGATATTTTCTTCACTTTTTTTCCCTTCTCTCTCACGTTTTTCTCCCATACAAATCACCATTTTATCTCTTCAAATCAAGCTAAATCTTGAGATTCTCAAGAGCGCGAACTCCTTACACAGCTATCTCAAAACAACAATTCCACTTGGTTAGTTAAAAATTAAACAAAAGATAAAAATAAAACAAACATAACATAAAAATATAACAAAGAAAATTAAAAACAAACTAGACAACAAAAAAATAAAAACACGACAAAAGAAAAAAAATAAGAACAAACTAGTTAACTATCCCCTCCCTCCAACCTAATTGAGACACTGTCCCCAATGTCTTAAAAAGAAGAAGAAGAGTTTAGAAGACAACAACTGGTTAGTGTACAAAAAGAAAACATGCATTAAACAAAACAAAACATGTAAGAAATAACAAGATAGAGCTTACAATAATCACATCCAAACCTAAATTTAGCATTATCCCCAATGCAATACAAAATAAAATAAAGATAAGGGAACAACACTACCATGCAAATTGATCGATTTGTTAGACACCATTTCTTGATGGATCTTGTTTTCATTGGCTTGGTCTGCCTTAAGTTGCTCTGTCTGTGCCTTTTCCTACAAAACTAACACACAAAATTAAAAATGCTACAACATGTATTCACAAAATACAAAAATAAAAATAAAAATAAAGATAAAAATTTGCATGGGCCGCCTCTCTGCTAGCGCTAAATTTTTCACCTTCAGTCAGACGTGATTGAAGTCCATCCGTCAAAGAGCTTTCATCGTGATTTTGGATGTCCGATTGAGAATAATCCCATGTGCGTTGCTTTTGAAGGGTCTCTTCCAACGATGAGGTGGCCAAAATAATTTTATTTGACTCAGTGCTCGTGTCATCTTCTTAAATTTTATCGCACCAGTGGTTCCTGAAAAAGAAAGAAAGTAAATCAGGAGGTCTCATATGGTGCTTGACTTTGAATGGTTGTTCCATTCTATCAAGTTTCTGAGAGGTGTTCTCGATGTGCACTCCCCATTACAGTGATATTTCTCTTGAAGTCATGAGATTTTCAATATGGTCAGACATTTTCTCTTCCCTTTGTCCTTCATCTTGCTCCACTTTTTCTTTACATATGTATTTTAAATTTTCCTTATTTAGCTCTTCATTCGACATTTGTGTGATACATGCTCCAAGAATGTCAACCTGAGGATGTAAAGATAGCTCTTCTGTTTGTTTCTCCTCACAGATGCAATCAGCGACCAGAAAATTATCCAGATCAAATAGAAATTCTGCTTGTTCGACCTCCTGAACTGATACCTCTGACTCTTGATACTGCTCAGCCTCTTCCCCTGTTAAGGTGTCATCATGAAGTCTTTGGTACTTGAAGGTTTCATCAGTGTCATCTAAAAATACTCCGTGAGGTATGTAGCTATGGTTTTCTTTGAATTATTTCACTTGATTTGTCATTCTCTGTATGGTTGCTGCTTTACTCTGAAACATGTCAGTCATTGCATCTAGTTTAGCTTCTCATTTCTTGAGCATGTACATCAACTATCTTATCTCTGATGGTTCTGGTTCTTGATGAAGATCATAGGTTGATGGTGGATAAGATGAAGAATATGATTCAGTGAAATATGTTGGTTCTTTATTGACATACCAAGAATGATTCTGATAATTCTGCCACCCTGAATAATAATGGTACATGTATTCATTGCTTGGGTGGTTATCATCACATATCTCACATCTAATCATTGCGTTCTGGAATGGTTGAGAAAATGTTACGTTTATTGGTTCTGACATCCATGGACAGTTGTTAGGCTAGTCAACAGACCTCAGAAAATCGAACTGCTGCTCTCTGATGTGGGGTGTATCTTCACCTCTTAAATCTCATAATGCTTCCATCGCCCAATAGTGATCCATTTCAACCACCTGAAAAATAAAAGAAAGAAATAAAAATTACAAATAAAAATAAAGAAAATTAGATACAAGTAAAGTAGATAGCTTAAAAATTAATAACGCAAGAAAAATAAGTCTCTGGCAACGGCGCCAAAAACTTGGTCGGTGAAATCACACATGTAACGCAAACGTACGTATCGGTCAAGTAGTATAAAAATATCGATCCTATGAGGACTTAATTTCTATTGTTGTTATTAATTATTGATTCTATTTATTTACAAATATCTAATTGAGGTGAGGAGGGAATGATTGCTGATTGGTTGGTTGAATGTTGATTTGCTAAATAAATACACAAAAGAAAATACAAAGGAAAATAAACAAAAGATACAAACATCTATGGTTGTGATTCCACACAATATTATTCTAATGATGAATTGATTCTCTTATACATGTGCAATAAATTAGTTGTTAACTTGGAATACGAAGATATGCATAAGCCTCTGTCTTTGTCGATGGTCGAATGCAAACACCCAAAGTAACACAATTTACTATGTCTATGTTAACCAAGAAACTATGAATTCATTAAGATTAAGTTCCAATTATGGCTACTCATGCCCGACAGGTATATGTCTATCCTGGAAGGAAATGTCTTAAGGTGAATGTGATATCGTGAGTTATTGAATCTAAGGTTGAAACCTAAAATATCTTCCTCAAGTTCATTTTAAGTTTACCACATCAATCTTATTGGTGATCAGGCAACAAGAAGCATTAAGATTAAGATTCAATAAACAAGCTAAAGTATCACACATTATAAATGTAAATCAATTATTAAACTCGTGAATATTGTGCTTTATCATTTCCCTAGATAAAAAGAAAGTGATGGGGTTGGGGGATCCACCTTTAATATTTCAAACCTAGGAATCTCACCTTTTTATAATATAGAAATTGTCAGTGTTACCCAATTAAGTCAAACCAGCCATAAAGACGGTGTTATTATTTGTCCATAAACCAGCCATATAGACGGTAATCATCTGTCACCTAAAGACCGACCATATAGGCGGTGTCACATGTTGGCGACTTGTTCGCGTAATTAGATTTTGATGACGTCAACGCAATTGACGACTTCGACGTGCAAACACGAAGCAATACAAAAAGTGTCGAAGCATAAGGGGTGAAGAGCGAGAATATGAAGACTAGCGGCAAATCGAAGATAATGATTAAGAGCTAAATTTTATTGTAAGTGAGTTTACTCAAGTGATCTAAAGCTCTTAGGAATCATACATTTTGCATCACTTGCATTTAAAATGGATTAGAATGCTTAAAGAATCATTTGCACTTTATTTGCACAAAAATGAATTTCTATGCACAAGTGCATCGGTAAATGATCTTCCAAAAACTATCAAATGGTTGAATTAAACTTCAAATAATATACCGTTAGATAGATATGTGTCTCTAGTTTGCTACGGTTCAAACGGAACATAATTCCGATGCATAGAACTTTTGTTAGAGCCTTTTTAGTACAACATGTTCAGATGTGCGTTTTCTGCATACACGTCACATTAGAAAAATTCCATAAAATTCATCTTAATTTTTTTGGAGCTGAATTTTTTACAGAAGCTAGATCTATGTATCTAGTTTATGTATAAATTTACGGATCATGATTTGGATTTTTCTAGAGAAAATTACGGCCAAAATACCAAGTGTCGTCAGTCTTGACTGGTCATGCACATACTGAAACCAAGGAGCTCCATGCCGGTCCCCATGCCGGTTTGCTCGCCGGTCTCCATGCCGGTTTTAGCTGAGCAAATAATTCTCTCTGGAACCAGGGAGCTCCTCGCCGGTCTCCTCGCCGGTCTCCTCGCCGGTTTGCTCGCCGGTCCAACGGCTAGTTTTTTGAACGTTATGTTACCGTTGGAGCCCTAGACCGGTATGCCGGTCCCCTCGCCGGTGTTCTCGCCGGTCTCGCTGTAAGTTGGGGAAAACTTTGCATTTTGTTATAAATAGAACCCCAACTCCTTTGCCTTAGATTAGAGATCTAGAAAACCTTCATATACATTCTCTAAGGCAAACAAAAGAGTATCATACACCTTCATATTCATAAACACTCATCCAAGCTCACACACACATCTTCCACATCATTTAGTGAGCTTAGAACACTTGGGTTTGCTCTCACACAATCTTCTTATTATTTGTGAGTGCCCAAGTGTGTTGTAAATCTTTCATATCAAAAACACTTGTGGTTTGTGAAATCCCATTGTTTGGGTAATTTGTAAAGGTTGTGAGTGCTCCTACGTAGAAAACTCAATCTTGTAAAAGGTTCGGAGTGTGCCTTGGCGGAAAACTCTTGGTTACGAGTGAACCACGAAAAACTCGATTCTAGTGGAAATCTTCAAGCGAGGCTTGAGGGAGTGGACGTAGGCACGGTTTGCCGAACCACTATATATCGTGGTGTCGTATCTCTCTTTCCCTACTCTTTTACTATTTGCAAGTTTATTTATATTTATATTATTGAATAGAAAACTTGCATATAGGCTATTAATTGGAATAGAGAAAATTGCCTAAAACTCCCACTTGGTAATAAGAGCTTAAAATCGGCAAAGATTTTATATTTCCGCATTTATAGCGATAACCCAATTCACCCCCCCTCTTGGGTATAGAGATTCTTTGTCGCTAGTGCTTGTAGGTACTTTCAGTTGGTATCAGAGCGAGGTATTCTCTAGAAGAAACTTGACCGTCCGAGAATAGATCATGGCATCTACAAGCAACTCGTCAAATCTTGCCGAGGGTTTTTCAATGACTAGACCTCCGTTTTACACCGGAACGGACTACATTATTGGAAGATGAGAATGCTAAATTATCTCCTAGCCAATGATTCGCAATCCTATTTGATTATCACACGGGGTGCAAATATGCCAACAAAGAAGGATAGCAACGGGGTTGATATTCCAAAGCCAAATTTGGAATGGGATAATGAGGATGTAAAAATAGCCTCACAAAATGCTAGAGCACTCAACCAACTCCTATGTGCCATTGATCGGGATCAAGTAAACAAACTTCCGGAGTGTGGAAATGCTTATGATTTGTGGAAGTCTTTGGAAATGGTCAATGAGGGCACAAGCCAAGTGAAGGAATCGAAGATCAACCGGTTCATGTGCGAATTGGACAATTTCAAGATGGAATCCGGGGAAGAAATCGATCACATGATTTCAAGGTTTACAATCATCATCAACCATTTGGGAGCCTTGGGAAAAGTCATCGGGACATCGGATCAAGTGAAGAAAATTTTGAGATCTCTCCCGAAAGAGTTTAGAAGCTATACCTCCTCCATTAAAGAAGCAAACGACATAAACACATTAA
Organism: Zanthoxylum bungeanum; assembly: GCA_019454045.1. Lineage (NCBI taxonomy): Eukaryota > Viridiplantae > Streptophyta > Magnoliopsida > Sapindales > Rutaceae > Zanthoxylum > Zanthoxylum bungeanum. The sequence goes on from SKCR01043255.1 coordinate 373,789, forward strand.
AGATGGATGATTTGGTCGGCAAATTGCTTGAGTATGAAATGGAGATCAAAATGGATAAAAAGGAGGAAGATGAGAAAAGGACAAGGAAATCCTTGGCCTTAAAAGCAAGAAGAAAAGATGAGTCAAGCTCAAGTGAAAATGATAGTGATGATGAGTTGGCTCAAAAATAAGAGCTTCAAGAAGCTTCTTCAATCCGTAAAACAAAAAGGGAAAATCAAAGACGGATGAAAAGAAAGAAGAAAAATGGCCGCGGAAGAACAAGAAAATTGTTTGTTATGAATGCAACAAATCGGGTCATATAGCTATGGATTGCCCATTGAGGAAAATGAGAGGAAAATCGAAGAAAAGGGCGATGAAAGCAACTTCAACTTGGAGTGACAGCGACTCCAGCTCATCCGAGGAAGAAGAAGAGGTCCAAGAAAGAACAAATCTAGCACTCATGGCTATCACGGATGAGGACATCCACTTTGAAATTGAGGAAGAAAGCGAAGAAGAAGAGGTACACAATTCTCAAGATTATAATGATTTACTTGGTGCTTTTAATAGCTTAAAAGAATTGTGTGATATGCTTAAAAAGAAATTGAAGTTAGTTTAAAATGAGCATGCTATACTTAAAAATGAACATGCATGCTATATAGATAAAATTCATGTTTTAGATAATGAGATTATTTGCTTAAAGGCCAAACATGAAAAAGAAACTGCATGCCTAAATGATGAAAATGCATGTTTAAAATTGAAAAAGCTAGAACTTGAAAATGCCATATCAAATATGCCATCTAGCTTTAAGACATGCAATTGTGAATCTATATTGAATGAAAATGTTTTATTAAACACTAAGGTTATAGATTTGCAAAACTTACTTAGCAAATTCACATTGGGACATAAAAATTTTAATATGCTTATTGGATCCCAAAAATGTGCTTTTAAAAGAGAAGGATTAGGATATAGGCCTTACATTAAAAGAAAATTTTTGAAGAATTATTTTGTTAAGGCATCCGATTCTCATGCTAAGAATGTTATAAATGAAAATGTCACATGCCATGCTTATAACAAAAAGGGACATAAAATTTTTGAATGCATGTATATGAATGTGAATAAGAATGCATGGATTCCTCAAGGAATCAAAACTAACCCCAATGGACCCAAGAAAGTTTGGGTACCAAAGTGTAATTGATAAATTTGTAGGGGGAGCTTTGGGAATGGATTTTTAAAGAGAATTGCAAAATTGATCCCAAAGGCTCAAGGAAATGAGGAATCGCAACGGTAAAGGTAAAATCCGTATTTACGGAAACATTGGTACCGTTTCCTCTAAATTATGTATGTCTGCATATTTCAAATTGATATAAATGTTTTGAAGCATACAAAATGATTAGGCAAGTATTCAAACTTCCATTGGTATCAATTGTTCATTTGATATCCTTTAGTGCCTTAATCATATATTTAAACCCCTATTCTATCTCAATTGGTATCACATGAAATTTATTGAGTCAAATACAATATATGTGATCACTTGATTGAATATGCCTTGCCATATAAACTAATTGGTTGAAAATGAAATGCATGTAAATTAGCATAATCTTAAATGAATATCATGAAATGTATGTATTAGAATATAATTGGCATCATGAAATGCATGGACTTTAATAATTTTTTAATTGGTATCAAATTTGGGGAGAAATCATGCTTAAGATGATCTTAGATTTTAAATGGTATTCATGAGTATTTATCTTTTGAAAAATGCTATTTTATGCATGAATTTTGATTTTTTATGGCAAAAAGGGGGAAATGCTAAATGTGCATATTTTTTAAATTTGTTATCATTTTTGCACACATCTATTGGTATCTCATTTTAGAACTTAATTTTGCTTCTCCACTTTTTGATAATGTCAAAGGGGGAGAAATCATTAGAATGAGATTAAAACTTGTTTTACCCTCACCCTTGGTTTAAGGGGGAGTAAATGTACTAATTTGTTTGTCTAAGTCTTATAGAGCTATTTTGAACACAAGCACACATTGAGGGGGAGCTTATGTTGAGGGGGAGCAAACTTATCAAATTTGGACTCCAAGAAGCTCACAAGTATCAACAAGTTTTAAGGGGTTGCCATCATCAAAAAGGGGGAGATTGTTGGCGACTTGTTCGCGTAATTAGATTTTGATGACGTCAACGCAATTGACGACTTCGACGTGCAAACACGAAGCAATACAAAAAGTGTCGAAGCATAGGGGTGAAGAGCGAGAATATGAAGACTAGCGGCAAATCGAAGATAATGATTAAGAGCTAAATTTTATTGTAAGTGAGTTTACTCAAGTGATCTAAAGCTCTTAGGAATCATACATTTTGCATCACTTGCATTTAAAATGGATTAGAATGCTTAAAGAATCATTTGCACTTTATTTGCACAAAAATGAATTTCTATGCACAAGTGCATCGGTAAATGATCTTCCAAAAACTATCAAATGGTTGAATTAAACTTCAAATAATATACCGTTAGATAGATATGTGTCTCTAGTTTGCTACGGTTCAAACGGAACATAATTCCGATGCATAGAACTTTTGCTAGAGCCTTTTTAGTACAACATGTTCAGATGTGCGTTTTCTGCATACACGTCACATTAGAAAAATTCCATAAAATTCATCTTAATGTTTTTGGAGCTGAATTTTTTACAGAAGCTAGATCTATGTATCTATATGCATAAATTTACGGATCATGATTTGGATTTTTCTAGAGAAAATTACGGCCAAAATACCAAGTGTCGTCAGTCTTGACTGGTCATGCACATACTGAAACCAGGGAGCTCCATGCCGGTCCCCATGCCGGTTTGCTCGCCGGTCTCCATGCCGGTTTTAGCTGAGCAAATAATTCTCTCTGGAACCAGGGAGCTCCTCGCCGGTCTCCTCGTCGGTCTCCTCGCCGGTTTGCTCGCCGGTCCAACGGCTAGTTTTTTGAACGTTATGTTACCGTTGGAGCCCTAGACCGGTATGCCGGTCCCCTCGCCGGTGTGTTCTCGCCGGTCTCGCTGTAAGTTGGGGAAAACTTTGCATTTTGTTATAAATAGAACCCCAACTCCTTTGCCTTAGATTAGAGATCTAGAAAACCTTCATATACATTCTCTAAGGCAAACAAAAGAGTATCATACACCTTCATATTCATAAACACTCATCCAAGCTCACACACACATCTTCCACATCATTTAGTGAACTTAGAACACTTGGGTTTGCTCTCACACAATCTTCTTATTATTTGTGAGTGCCCAAGTGTGTTGTAAATCTTTCATATCAAAAACACTTGTGGTTTGTGAAATCCCATTGTTTGGGTAATTTGTAAAGGTTGTGAGTGCTCCTACGTAGAAAACTCAATCTTGTAAAAGGTTCGGAGTGTGCCTTGGCGGAAAACTCTTGGTTACGAGTGAACCACGAAAAACTCGATTCTAGGAAATCTTCAAGCGAGGCTTGAGGGAGTGGACGTAGGCACGGTTTGCCGAACCACTATATATCGTGGTGTCGTATCTCTCTTTCCCTACTCTTTTACTATTTGCAAGTTTATTATATTTATAGTATTGAATAGAAAACTTGCATATAGGCTATTAATTGGAATAGAGAAAATTGCCTAAAACTCCCACTTGGTAATAAGAGCTTAAAATCGGCAAAGATTTTATATTTCCGCATTTATAGCGATAACCCAATTCACCCCCCCTCTTGGGTATAGAGATTCTTTGTCGCTAGTGCTTGTAGGTACTTTCATCACATTATGTCAAATAAATAAAATCAGCCATTAATGCAGTATCAACTTTAATCCATATTATTAGATTACAATTTCCATATTATAAATTAAGTGAGATTAACCTAGATTATTGTATTAAAAGTTTCACGATTCCCCCATCGGAAATTAATTACTAAACATAAAAGAAAGTAAAAACACACAAACTATCATTACCACTAAAAATAAAAATAAATAATTAAAATACAGAAATTAAATATAAACAAGATGCAATCCTCAAGTTCCTTATTAGAAACCTAAAGAAAGCATGAAATTTACAAATGAAATCAAACTCTATTTATAGGTAAAATTTTACCTCCACCAAGCATGGCACCAAATCCTCCACCAAACATGCAAGCATGTTTGATGGAAGTTTGACAATTGTAAATTGTCATTTTCCATTTTCCATTTTATTTTTTTATTTTTGATAATGACTTTAATAATTACACATAACATACTTTGGATTTTTCATCAATTTCGGTCTTGAAAACTTCATAATTCGAAATTATTATGAACATCAAAGTTGTGGATCTTTGAGTATTATTTTATCTGGAACTTGAATCACCTCAATCTGATATCGTAGTAAAACGTTATGGCCAAAATACGAAAATTATGCAAAATTGAATTTTCCGAAATTGTACTTCGTTAGAACGCCATTTCAAGTTTCCAACCTCCAAAATCCATATGTCAAGTCCAGTTTTTGCCATTCTTTGTTCCACATTTCATCCTGATTGATTCCATTGAGTCCCAATTTTATTTTATCTGTAAAATAAACTAAAACACATCAAAATGTTCATAAAACTCGAGAAACCATACAAAATATTAAGTAAAATGAGTGGTAAATATTGATATATTTTCCACTCATCAATCACGAAATTCACGAGCTTTTTTATATTTTTATATTCGAGTATGCTAATTGTACTTGAACACATAATATATTTCACGCATGAGTTTCCTCAGTTGCGTTCAGGCCTGACAATGTTATGACGTCAGTTCAGTGAATGAATGCTACTCATTTCCTTATGTTTTCAAGTTATTAGTGTTGGGGTTCCTAGAACATGCCAAAGATCTTCTAAGTCATGATTCTTGTGAATACTAAAAGAAGTTGCGGAAAAACTTACATTGTTCGGTTGGATGGATGTATGAAGTTCAAAATTTTTTGTGTTGTTGAAGAGCTCCAAGCTTCTCTTTGTGTTCCAAACTCTTGGGAATAGTTTCCTTAACACCTTGGTTGACTCCTTGAATGTGCTAGCAAGAAGAAATTTTGAAACAAAACTTCAAAGATTGAGAGATGAAGTTCACGGTACAAGAGGGGGAGAGTGGAGAAAATTTTATTATCTTGTATTTGATTTCTAAAATCTAATCCATTTACCAAAATCCAATTAGGTATATGTCATTTCAAAGGAAATAAAAAAATCAAACTGTGTTGGTTGGTGTTGGTGTGTAAAACAAGCCATCCAATATTTGATTTAATCACCAACCACTTCCATCACTAGTCAAACTAGTTGATGTAAGTCAAGTGGGTCCCACCGCTTGTAAATTCCGAATTTAAGTCGAACAATCCAACACACAACTTCGCTCGGGCCCGGGTTCATTTAATTCCGAATTAACAAATTTTTCGTTGCGACATTATTATTCAAGTCGCTTACGAATTAATTCTAAATTAATTCGTTCGCCCGAATTAAAATCCAATTTCAATTCTGCGTTGAAATCTAATTTCAATTAATATATCAAATATATTATTCAATCGATTAATTCCAAATTAATCGTTCTCTCTCTACTATTTGAATTTTATCTCAGATAAATTCTTGCCGTAATTAATCCTAGATTAATTTTCTCTCTCTTCTAATTAATCCCAGATTAATTCTCTTCGAGTCAAACGTCATCGGTGAATCTTTGGGAAGCAACCCATGAGATCCCTGGATATGTTGGCAGTAAATTCGGTCATCGGACTATCTGAATACGTGCGTACCCCGTACCATGTTCTTACCGATTTATAAGACATGGTTGGCTTCTAGCAAAGCACCGTGCCTACCCAATTCTCCAGAAATATTCTTTTAAGGAATATATATAATCTATGCCAGGCATAGTATACTAAGTATTGCGTATTGCGATCTAGTATCACATGTCACATGCTAGGCATGGGGCTGGAATTGTGTTTGCCCCGTACGAAGCATATATCAGATCACTGGCAACTAGTCTCTTTAATCGGATAATCATGACCTTGTCATATTATCTCGATAGTTACAACATAATAGAGTATCAATTCTATATCCCTGCGTGATCATCATCTCCATATGACTGAAGTGATACTTCCATCTTGACATCACACCCAATACACTACGATTCTCAATAAGCCCAGAAGAGGCGTACACAGAACCTGTTAAAGCCCCGAACAACCAAACCCAAAGCGTATTGATTATCGCAAGTATTAGCGATGCAAGTCTCAGGTTAAGACCAAATACACCTACCCTGATTCGGATTCCCATAGACACATAGTCATACTACCAATGGGATTCTGAGGGGTCTATCCAGAGCGAAGCTGTTTCCGTACCATCGGTAAACAGAACCTCATATTACACTTGCATGAGTATCCAATACCCAAATATATGAGAACTATGTCGTTACGCTTCCATAACGCGCATCAGTGTAATACTAGCCTATTCCGCATTATCGATGTCCAGTCTCGGTAATACTACGACTAGGGATATTTAATGATTAAACCTTTCGTGGATTGATATTGTCTCATATCTTATTAATCTGGAACTAATCATAAGGACTCTTATAATTTATATATTCAAGTAATCTAATTACAAAATGATAAAATAGCAATTTCATTTGTCACATAGTTAATTTGTACAAAAACCACAATGTCTTTTACAAATAGTGATGCTATAAGTCATAATTGTCCAACAATTAGGTTTAAGATATATGTTTTTCTCAGTATACGTATTATAATTTACGTTTTACGCCTCGTGTTATAGTTTATATCTTCAATTTATATTTTAGTTCACATTATACGTCACATGTTCATAGTTCACGTTTCAATTTACGTTTTTATTTACATGTTCACAAGTTACGTTTTCATTTTAAGTTTACATGTTACAAGTTTATGAGTTACGTTTTCAGTTTATGTGTCTCATGTAGAGGTATTGGTTAAGAAATTCGTTCAGACGGGGTCATCTCATACATATTCTAAAATAGGTAATGAGTTTTGTATTAGCAATGTTTGCATTCACTAGTAACAGTGTCACATATAATGTCACTTTTACATTTTACAATCCATGAATGCATTTATGTTTTCGATTTACAGGTCATGAGTATTCTCACTTTGCGTCATTCATGTACATTTTATGTACTTACATTTCATCTTTTCATGTCTCAAGTTTAAAATTTATGTTTTCAGTTTACATATTTTCATTTGATATGTTTACGTTCCCACGTGTTAAGTTTACAATTTATGTTCTTCATGTGTCATGTTTATGAATTTCCAAGTCATGTTCTCCATTTATGCTTTTCTCTTAAGAATTTCAGCTTAAGTCTTAGAAAATGATTTACAAGAACAGGTATAAAAATATCATCCCTTTATATTTAGCATCCTGGGTATGCTCACGTTACCTCATGGGGCATTGATCACTACCATAGGCTTATTCATGTTCATGTTCCTCTACTTACGCGGTGCTAGGTCTTCTTAAATATGTCTCACGCCCCTAAGTTACGATGTAAGTGAGTTTTTTTTTATGAAAATCAATTTACATGCATGTTACAGATTTCAGTTTATGATTATAATCTTAGTTCATGTTTACATTTTCACTACGTATTTCAATTTTAGCTCATGTTTATGTTTTATAATTTACAGTCATATTTTTATATTTTAAGTTTACAGTCGTGTTTCCATTTGTCGTATATAATTTTCAGTTACATTTTTCAGTTGACTTCAAGTTTATGATATTCTGTTTAATTTAACGTTCTCAAGTCATGTTTACAGTTTTCATCTTCACCTTGACGATTACAAGTTGTGTCCTGGCTTCTCGGTCATGACATGTTTTTTATTTATGTTGCATTCACATTATCATGCTCTAGTTTTCAGTTATGTCATAAGTTCTCAGATATGATATGGGCATAATCATACAATTTACTATGATTCAGAATTCAAGTTGGACGTAAGTTTTCCAGTTATTTACAAATACAATATCAGGTTCATTTACGATATGTTTTTGCGTTCACTCACTCAGTCGTTCTTATGAATTAATCTTTCCATTTTCAATTTTGCAGGCAGTTCATGCATACGAAGGATGAGCTTTAGGGACGATGTATACCAGCTGCGATCATTAGGGTCAGTCATCAGGTGCAGTTAGTCATCAATGTCCACTTATGCACATTTATGTCATGTCAGACCATTAGGCCAGTTCATGTCCATGTATAATTCATGTTATTTTAGTATATGTTTTATGTAAATCAAGTTAGGATAAATATATTTCGAGCAGTCCATGTGTAATGATGTATGTTTATATTCAATTCATGAGATGATGCATGTATATGTAGGATAAGAATAAACTAGGTATAGTTCACGTCATGACAGGCACATATAAGTCATGAGCTATGTAATTCATGTCATGTCATACATATGTCAATTATGATTATGTCCTCATATTGTTCAAGCTAGTTCAGACGTAATTTAGCTTCAGTAATGCATGTGTGAATGACAAGTACATGTTAGGGTCTATCCATATTATGCATGTTTAGGATGAATTCGTGATATATAGCATGTATGTATGGTTTAAGTTCTGGACAGAATAACACAAGACATGTATGTATGTTTAGGATAAATTTATAAGTTAATACATGTAGGTGTAGCTCAAGTACAAGGCAAGGGATTAGTTCACGTCAAGTTAGGCATATATAAGTCATAAATAGTCAATTTCATATGATTCATGACATGCCATGTATTTGCATGTCATGAGGCTTATGGAGATGGCAAATGCCTTTTCCCGCCGGCCTCGTCCTGAGAAATTGGGATATGACAAAGATAGTATCATAGCAAGATCCAAGAGGTCAATGATTGTAGCAAGTTCCATCGACTCCAAGTAAGTTCTCTAACTCATTTAGATAGAGTTAAATCCATTACATGTGATACGCCTTGTAACCCAGGTTAGGATTCTAGGATAAATCTTATTTAAGGATGGGAGAATATAACATCTCAGATGTTTAGTATGTCTATATTGGTTATACAGTTCATGCATGTGATATTTCATGTACATGTAAGGTTTTTGTGTGTGAACTGACCCGTACAAGTCAAGTTCAGTCCTCATGTAAAAAGATTGAAATTTCAACATTTGCATTTGTATTGCGTTCGTTTTTGCGTTCGAACGCAACCATCAATCGCATTTGTGATTCGTTGTTCATGTCGTTCGAATGAAACCTTTCAGAGAGTTTTCGTTTGAGTTACGTTCTTCAGGCGTTCGAACGCGACTCTCAAGTATACATGTGTGTGTGTGGCATTCGAACGACCCTGCAATTTTTAGACAGGAAATTCTGGAATTTCAGCCCACTATATATAGCCCCATTTAGATATTTTCTTCACTTTTCTTACTCTCTCTCTCTCTCACACACGTTTTTCTCTCATACAAATCACCATTTTAGCTCTTCAAATCAAGTCAAATCTTGAGATTATCATACATATCCAAGCATTTAGAGAAGCAAGTAAGCTCATTCTCCTTCACTTTATCATTTGTTTTGCATTCCACCGTGGATTTCTCAAGCTTAGGTGAAACCCATGCATGACCCATTTCGATTTTCCATGACTTTGGTTAGCTAACAAGTTAATCACGCCTTGATAGGTATTTATTGACATGATTTGTGGATGATTTGGGTTAGATCAAAACATAGGGTTTGGGTTTAGTCATACCCATAAACCTAGGTTATGGATATGCATGATTATCATGACATGAGCATGTAATAACCAAGATTCATGAGATTGTTGTTAAAATTATGATTTATAAAACATGATTTTGATACCGTGTGTGTTGGGTATGTATGTTAGGGGTTCGGCCGTGGACCACCCTTAATGTTGTCACGGATGTCTCGAGATATACTAATAAAGTTGATCTCTATCTGCTAAAGAATAATTTCAAGATCAATGTCTTGGTGATTAATTGTAAATTTTATCACTTCCAAGTAATAAAATGCATGCTCCATATTAATTTTTTGGACTCTGTGATTAATTTCTTATACTTTACACATGTATGCCTTTGAGCTATTGAACTTCAAATTTGCATGTACAAAGCCAAGACGTTAGGTGCATGTAACCCTGCACGCCTTCAAATGCCATAATAATATTATTATAAAAAACTTTCACTCTCCCTTCTTTTATTTATTTATTGATTTACAATATTAATTTATCTATGCTCGAATGGTGACAATATTATTTTATCCTCTGATTAATTGAATAAGAAATCAACTGATCGATTTGAAGTGAACCCTACAATTGTATAATTAATGAGTAAACACCCTTAATTAATTAGTCAAGCTCTCCCCGTCAATTGTCAACTGTGAGCTCCACCTCTCTAATTTCTTAAGCAAAAAGATTAAATCCGGTTTAGGAATCACATTAATACATTAATTATTATGTTAAAATAATAATAACTAGGGCTCGCACCATATCTTTAATTACAATTTCATATCATAAAAAAAAAACATAATGTTATTTTAGGTATTTATCTTATAAATATTCTGACCTCATCGATTTTATAATAAAAATGAGATAATTTGATTTATTAACATTTAATATATATATTTTATTTGTTTGTCACTCAATTGTCAAATAATATTTTTTTTATTCACATTAGAGTTTCTCTATCGTCTTTAACTCTCATTTGAAATCACATCTCTAACTATAAATAACTTTTAAACTGCTTAATTTTTTTTAGGATGAATTCCAATTAAATTTAATGTAATGTATTCAATTTAAGTTTAAATTTTCGTATCTAACTTCAGATATTGATCAATCCAAATTCACTTTGCAAAAACTAATAGTCAGAGTCTGTATGTTGAAGCATAATAACTAATAAAAAGTGCATAAAAAAACTTATAAAAATAATTTAAAGTCCATATTAACTTAGTAAAAACTAATAGTTAGAGTTTACATCCTAAATCACAACAAATAATAAAATGATCATGAAAAAAACTTATAGAAATAATTTAAAGTAAAATGACAAACAACAATCGACAATAAATCCGAAATAAAAAAATTAATAGATTTTGTAAACATCTGCTATTTAGTTTTCTTATTTTAATAAGAAATTATGTTTTATATTGTAATATGTCTCTTATTTTAATAATTTAATTAAAAAATTAATTATAAATTTATTTTAATTTCATAATTTCATAATTTAATAATTTAATAATAAATATGAGATTTTATTTTAACATTGTAATAGATTTTTTATTTTAATAATTACTTATTTTAATTTTATAATTAAATAATAAAAAATTAATTATAAATTAGGTGTCACATATATATATATTTTAATTTTAATGGGAGATTATAATTATTCATTTTAACTCAACGTTGAGATTTATAAGTTAGAACTACAAACAGTTAATTATATTTGGCATTTAAAAAAAAAAGGCTAATTTGACAGAATTTTGATATAATAAGCTTGTATGAATCTGCACATACGATATCAGCAATTATAGTTTCCCATCATCATTAATTGTGAGCGGTGTTCGAATCTAAATTTCTTATTTCAACCTAATAGTTTTTACTAAATGAACTATCTTAGTGGTTATTGAGTAAAATATACGTGGGCTGAGATGAATCAACTTAAAATATAAGCATGTGATAATCCTCTATTCTCAAGTTAGTTTTTAAGTTGATTTGGATTCATGAATTTCAACATATTACATGAATAAGAGTCATGCATCAGTGATTCCACACTACCTATATCCATATGATATGGACCGACAAATGACTAGCCATGTGACGGAAACCACTGAGGATTGAATCCTAGGTAACCCCACATAATTGAGCGAACCACAAGAATCTCAAATCACGATTTTATAGGAAAAACCCTCTTCCAAGATCATATTATACCATCAACGAACCTACCATTGAAAATCTTTTTAGAATCAAGAAAGAAACTTTACTTACAGTTAGACGCCGAATACAATTTCTTTAATAAATCGGGTATTCAATTCAATGAACAAGAGAATTTCACACTCTCTTTTAGGCGTGGCAGAAGGACCCGTACCCGGCCCGGGTCCGGGATTAAAAATCCGGACCCGGGTCTTAAAAATTTGGACCCGGGCGAATCCGGATCCGGACCCGGGTTCGCATGGGTCCGGCCCGGATAGACCATGGTCCGGAAAAAAATTTAAATATAATGAAAAATACAAAATAATATGCATATATATATAAAAAAAGTATAATATAATATAATTAAAAAATATAAAAGAATTGAAATAAAACTAATAAAATTGACAAAATCCAAATATAAATATAAAATAATACAATTAAAAATTAAAAAAAAAAAAAAAAACCGGGTATCCGAATCCGGACCGGGTAGACCCGGGTCCGGAATCGGACCAGGGGTAACAAAATTACTTCTGAATCCGGATTTTGCCATCCATACTCTCTTTTCTCACAATAATTTTATTTAGTCTGAAAAAATCTGATTTTATTAATGCAGAAGACCCTTTTATATAATTAGTCTTAGGAACCTAATCCAAATACGAAACTAAAATATAAATCTCAATTTAACAAAGATTCAAAATTCAAATAGGAAAGTAAAACAAAAAACATAATATAATTAAGATCTAAAATCCTTACATCATTCTAATAAACCTTAAGCACAAGTCCTAATGTAACCTAGCCTAATAAATAAATTAAAATATTAAAATTAAATATCTTCAAATAATTGGGTCAGATGAATATATCTTGGACCCACTTCTAATAAGCTCATTTGAAAATAGTATGCTATATTTGTGTTGCATAGTTCGTCCAAGGTCTTTGACACGCTTAAAAAGTAGTTTTTTACTCTCAAGTATAAGAGTGATGAAGTAATAAAATAACCCCGTAAGTCCGGGATCGATTCACATGGAATATATTTAATATGATAAAATAATAATTTGAGTGAAAAGAAAAAGATTGATTTTTTTTGAAGTGATTGAAATTTTTTTAAATTGAACTGTAATAATAAAATAAAATATTGGGGCTAGGGGATCCACTTTTAATATTTCAAATTTAGAAATCTCACTTTTTATAATATATAAATTGTCACTATTACCCAATTAATTTATTTCAGGAATTAATTATGCGAAAACAAATAAAACCAGTCATAAAGGTGGTGGTAACTTTGTCTATAACAAGTCCAATTACGTACTCAATTATGCCAAATAAATAAAACCAGCCATATAGGCGATAACAGAGTTTGTCAATAATTAATCCATAATTAAATTAAATATTAATCATTAGATTACAATTTATATATTTTAATATATGTGAGATTAATCTATATTTTCATATTAAAAACTTATTCCTTTACCCTAGCAAAAATAAATTAACTACTCATAGTTTGAATAAAGACACACAAAATTTTATTAATAAAAGAAAAAAAATTACAAGAAAGCTTTTAAAAAAAAAAACACACACACAAAAGAGCTAGAAATCCACAAATTTTCAGAGAAAATATGGAAATCTGGGCTGAGTAAAATGAGATGCATAACACCTTTATTTATAGAAATTTTGCAAGCTTTCTCAACCATTTTCTCCATCATTTTCTCCACCATTTCCTCCACCAAACATGCAAGAAGTTTGACAATTGTAAATTGTCATTTTCCTTTTTTTTTTAATCACACTTTGGATTTTTAATCAATTTCAGCATTGAAAACCTCAGAATTAGAAAATCTTGTGAACTTCAAAGTTGTTGATCTTTGAGTCTTCTTTCATCTTTTACTAAAATCACCTTACTCCGATATTGGATTAAAAAGTTATGGGGCCAAAATAAGAAAATTGCGTAAATTTAGAATTTCAGAAATTGTACACCTTTAGAACGCCCTTTCAAGTTTTTGGTCTCCAAAATCCAAATATTAAGTCCATTTTTCTAGTTAAGCATCCAAAATATTATTTCACCTACATAAGAAATAAAAATCACAATAAAAATATATAAAACATCATTATTTCACAACTGTGCTAAATTAAGGGGATTAATGAAACTACAAGTGTAAAATGATTAATTTTCCTTTTAATAAATGTACACTTTATAGTGTTCATCACATCCCCCAACCAGCTTATTACTAGTCCCTAGTAATTTAAGCGAAAATTTAAAAAATAAATTCTTATCCAAGTTAGTAATTGTTTTATTTCTTTCTAAATAATCAAATAAGAAAATTCTCCTGTATTTTTTTACTCTTCTACCCTACACCCATAAGAGAAAGTATCAATCAATTCATTGTGCCCACAATAGTCACAGGTCTTGTTGAAAAAAAGAGTAATATTTTTGTCCTAGAGTTATATCAGTATTCACACCTTTTTGGCAATGAAAATTTATTTATAAATACATTTTTTAAAAAATAATAATACATCTTCAATCCTTGTAGCGAGCTTTAGGCCAATGACTCCCAAACCAGTTGGCTTTAGGGTACTAGATGTTAAGATACTCATGCAGACTTAATTGCTCAGATCTCAGATGTTAAAAAAAGAAGTGTCCGATTTCCTTAAGCTTTCTCTTTAACTCATGTAACGAACTTTGGACTAGAGACTCTCAAACCAGTTGGCCTTAGGGCACTAAGTATTAAAACACCCATATGGACTTAATTACTCGGGTTAAAGAGGTTACGAAATCGAACTCATTCACACATTTTTTTACAAACTCAAGCTCTACCGTTTTACGCGAACAATCACTGCTTACTGAGGCAAGATGTTCGGTTACTAAGTAAGAGCATGGTTAGTTTTTTTTTTTAAATAAAAAACTAATTCCACTCCCTTTAGGTACAACCTCCAACAAACTAGAGAATTAAATATTACAAAATTTTCACTTACAACCCATGTTTATATGTTACCGTGTATGTTGATAATACCTGTAAGATGAGCATATGAAGATAAAATTTAATCAATATTATGGAGATTTCACAAATTTAAATGATTCAAAAAGAAAGTAACAAAAATAACTTGTTACGAATTATTTTGAGATGCGTCTCAGGAGCGAAAACTCCTTACACAGCCATCTCTGAACAACAATTCCACTTGGTTAGTCAAAAATTTGTTGTTAGTTTGTGTGTATTTTTTTAAACATAAAAGAAAATCAAAACAAAACATTTTTTTACACAAAATATAACAACAAAACAAAAACAACATAAAAGAAAACTTTTTTAACATAGAAAAAATGATTTTTTTAAAAACGAGAAAATACAGCAACGAAACTTAAAAATGAAAACTAACTAGTCAACTATCCCCCCAACCAATTTGAGACATTGTCCCCAATGTCTGAATACGAAGAAGTAGAGTTTAGAAGACATCACCTGGTTAGTGTGTAATTGACAATGGAATCTACAATACTACTATTAAAAAGAAATGTTACATATTAAAATAATAAAAGGAAATCAAAATAGTAAATGATATGTACTGATAGTTGTGATTTTGGCTCACATCTTCCTCTGGTTTTACGTCCAGTAACGGCTTGAACGCCCTCTATGGGTCGAGGATATACTTCCCATACAATTTTCTTATAAATTGGCAAAAATGGTCTTTTAAAGTCAGATTTCCGAGACTGTATTGTTGTCTTTCTTTTTGAAATTATGTATGTAAGTTTTGAATCAATCTATCAAATCCACTAGGATGTATCTCAAGAGTCAATGATATATTATCTAATGACTCCTTACTCAAGCCATCTCTAATGGGGTGATTTTTTTCTTTGTGATTATTAGACGTCATTAATAAAGAACGACAACGAGTGTTGCACGTCCAACGTGCGCATTTATAATAAACATCTAATTGTTTAACTCTCTGTTTCTTAGCATAGGTACTTTTCTCCAAACCATGTATGTAAGAGATGAATGAATCAAGAAATTTAAGGACTCATGTTTTAACAATTTCGTTATTGTAAATGTTTATTTTTTTTTGGGTGATCGACGTGTCCTGACATTATTTTTGAACGGTATTCTGTATGTCCATTTTAAAGGATTAATGCCTTTTATATCTTTTAAAGTCCATCCAATTTCCTTTTTATGTTCTCTCAACACATTTAACAACTTACCTTCTTGATCTATTGTCAAAGAAGAAGAAATTACCGTATGGTAAGTTTGTTTATCTCCAAGAAATGTATATTCCAATCCTTCAGGCAAAGTCTTTAATTCTAATTTGGGTGCTTCTTCATGTTTCTCTTCTTCAAGTGTTCCTAGTTCCTCAAAATTTTGTTTCCCTCTATTTTCTTTTAGTACCTGTGTAGAATCAAATAAAAAAAATCATTAGAAATATCCAAATCTAATTGCGTACTTGATTTAAGAAAATTAGCTGTACAGATTTTCATAGGGTCATATTCACTCCCCTGAATATATTCCTCCACAATTGGTTCAATTAGGTCCATGCTCTCATCTTCATTGTCCTCATTATATGGTTGTTTGCACATGTTAAAAACATTTAGCTCCAACATCATATTGCCAAAAGATAAATTCATGATTCCATTTCTGTAATAATTAAAGCGTTAGCTGTTGCTAAAAATGGGCGACCAAATATTACACGAATTATCTTATAACTGTCTGCTACAGGTTGTGTTTCTAAGACAATAAAATCCACAAGATATTTGAATTTATCGACTTGTAATTACACGTCTTCCTCAATTCATTTCGGTACCTTGACTGATCTATCGGCAAGTAAAAGAGTAGTTGATGTTTGTTTTAACTCACCAATATTAAGTTGTTGATAAGGAAAATTTCTTTTCTCATTAATGGTCGAGCAGATGTGATTTTGGAGAAAGTATCTTTCAGATCAATCAATATTTGCACATTTTGGTTATTGATGGCTCTTTGTTTCTCAATGAATGCGTGCAAGATATCCTCAAGGATTTTCCTAGGTGGTGGGAAATATGGTGTATAATTCTGGGAATTTCGGAAATTCTGGTGTGCTTGGGGAGGTAGTTGTGATGGTTGTGCTTAGTTATCATTCCTCCAATTGAAGTTTGGATGGTTTATCCAATCAGAATTGTAGGTTTGAGAGTATGGGCTTGGATTTGGTCTATTAAAAGTGTTTATGGAATTGACTTGGTCATAAAGACATTCTTGCAGGGCAGGCAAGATTGGGTAATGTAACATCCCCAATCTGGGAGATGTTACCGGCATGGAATAAGCCGTACGATCCCCATGAGCCTCTGACTTTCTAATAATATTAAACTCATATTATATAAGAACTCATGCACGGGACCAATGCCCAACTCAACATCAAGATGTCATAATGCTTTACAGAGTAAATACTCGAATTCACTACATAACTCAACTTTAGTAATAAAATCTTATAAGTCTTTACATGAATATTCTTTACTAACAACTATAGGATGCATAACATTTACTGACACTGACTTGACTGAACTCTGACTCAACCTGGTGGACTCGACACCCCAGTGACTGCCTTCAGTATCCATCCTCTTGAGCTCGTCCTCCGGGTATTCCTACAAAATAAAGAAACTGAGAGTGGGGGGTTAGACCGTTATACGATCAAAGTGAGTGGATAAAAACTGAAATACTATTATATAAATGTTTGGATTCTAAACCAGAATTCAAAAATAACTTTATACGAAAACTCTTTTTTCTGATAAACCTTGTCTGAAATCTCTTTTACAAAACTTATCTTTCTGAAATATGCTTTTGAAAGTCTGGTTCTGTAAACTTGTATCTGAAAGATCTATTCTGAAAACTATTTCTGAAATGTCAGTTTTCTGAAAACTATTTCTAAAATATGATCTCTGAAAACTATTTTCTGGAAACCCGATATCTGTAAACTGTCTATCTCTGAAAAACTTGACGTATGGGGGCTTTACGTATCGTCGTCCCCCCATTTTCCTGACTAGAGCCAAGAGTGCAAATCCATGACTTTGGGGCGTTACATATCACCGTCCCCCAAAACATGCCACTACTGTCCCTGAAACTAGTGGTCTTGGGGCGTTACGTATCGCCGTCCCCCAAAACACTGAACTAGAACTGGGGGTGCGGATCTATGCTACCCTCTAAGCTCTGAAACTAGGATATAGGGGCATCTGTCATCCCTAGTCTTGAACTAGGATTTAGGGGCGTTACGTATCGCCGTCCCCTCAGTCCCCTACATGTGCACATGTCATCCGTCAATTCCAAGTTTGTAACAAGTTACATACTGAGGTGGGTTTTCCCATATGCCTCGAAAATCATAAATCTCATGTTTAAAAAATATTTTATCTCAAGCATAAACTTAAAAATAAACTTTCATTTAACAACTTTAATAAAATTCGTCTAACGCCCTAAAGCATAAAAATAAGTCTGATACTAAAAATAATGAAAGTCGGTTTAAAAGGAGAGTGTCCACTCACTGATTGGGATCCGACTGGTGCTATACCACCTCGTCGAAGGAAATTACAATTCCTGCAATGGTCTATAAGTGGTAATTTAGTTAGATTTTAAACCATGAGAAAAGTTTAGAACTAGGCTAAACTTCTTAATTCAAGTACGTGATATCGTCACTATGTATATCATGCTTGTAATAAAATGTAATGTACATACGCGAACTGATACGAGACCCTAAGGGTGCTCTCTAACACTCTAGGGTGGAACTGTGATGGTTTAAAACTGTTTTGGGATGATTTTGGGTCACGCGTCGCGACACAATTCCTTGCCCGTCGCGAAGCGCGATATTCCAGAAATGTTCTCCCATTTTTCCAGTGCGCGTCGCGACGCGAACCAGTTTCCCAAGATTCTTTTTTTTTTTTCTTAAATCTTCCTCACCCAAATACATCACTAACACACAACCCATCTTATTACACTCAATTTCACACACACTAAACCATCATCTCATCAACCACAACTCATATATCCCAACATTCCCAAATCACCCTAAATCTAACATAACCATGAATTGGTCATTATATAACATAATTAGTTTCTTATATTATTATCCATCTAAATGCAATCATTTTCATGCCCACCTTACTAACAAAACTTCAATAACCTCAAAACTTCATATTCAAAATTTGGGTCAAGTGAACCTTACCTTCTTTCTTGTAGTTTCCATCATCTTCCATGATTGCTAAGCCATTTTTCTCTATTTCTTCTTTCTTCTTCTTCTCATTCTTCTTCTTCTCTCATTCTTCTACGTTTTTTGCTTTTTTTTTTTAATTTTAAGGATATATGAATAGTGATTCCTTTTTATACTTGGCATTTAAAAATTAGAAAAGTGTAGAATTTTGGAGAAACTTTTGGAATTTACAAGAATGCCCTCGGGTACTATTCATCCAAATTTTTTATCTTTATTTTCAGCCCATTTTTGGTTTGGATTTGGAAAAATTTTCAACGCGAAAGTTGTAGGTCTCGATCTCAGCTTTCCGACGATATAAAATTCATAAAAAGCGGAGTTCGTATGAGAAACTGTCGGTGCAAATACCATGGGCTGTCCGGAATGGAATATCGTAACATCTAATATCGGATTCTCGAAGAATTTACTGATAGTCATCTCACGAGGGTATATGTTTCCAAACATAATTTATTTTATGGGACACTCATCTCACAGTGTAACAGTAGTTGAAATTCCCGGTCGTTACAAATTCTCCCATCTTTAAATAGGATTTGTTCTCGAATCCTCTTTAAACTTGGGATCTTATCATAGATCATAGGATTTGTAGATTCCTCATAAACTACCGGCTTCATCTGACTACATACCTATCTTTTTTTTTCCACTGTATTATTCCACCTCCCGATGATTCTCCGTGTGCTATCATTACACCACAAGATAATGTAATGATCATGTTAAACCTAAAATGTCATGACTTGGAAGTTGTAACTAGAGTTGTACACTAATTTGTCTGTTTGAACTCTTACTTTGTTGTAACTATTCTGTTTCATCGGGGATTCTATATGACTTACCAACGAAGGCCTTTGCCCGGCTGATCATTTACTCATTGACTAGTAAGCACATGAGATTTTCCATCATTCTTAATATCTAACTTATGCCTCGTACCTTTTGTCATACTTGGGTAAACTTCTTCAAAATTCATAGTTTTAGTAAGTATCCTTTAAGTTCTTTACTAAGAGGTACTTCCTTATTCTCGTTCCATAAGATCTTTATTGATTATCATCGACTACCTCATTTTTAGACCTCTGGCTATGCTCAATATTCCTTGTTTCCAAGGAAATCCCTTTCTCCAGTTCTTTAGTTATGCTCAACACTTATTCGACTCGATCAGTTTCTTCTTAGCTAGTACCTTTGGCTCTCACTCGAAATACTGGTGTTTCCACGGTTAGGCTTCCCATGTTCCCTTTCTGGAATCAATAATTTTTCAAGAGTGATCCTTGTCATTATTAACAAGGCTTGTACTCGATACTTATTTTGCTCCACTTGTTCAACTTGATCTTAATATTCTTTCTCATATCTTAGCTGCTTAACTCTTTATATTCTCTTTGTCTACTGATGACGTTCGTACTTAAAATGTTGCTTCTGGGTAGTTTCCTAATGGTATTCCTCAATTGCTACAGATTCAAGCTTAATTGTATACACCTTGGTGCTTAAACCGTATTTCCCGCTATTAACATCAACGCTGTTGATTTAGTCTTGGTTAAAGTTTATTCTCTTTTTGTACTTTGCTTCCATTGTCACTATAAATCCGTTTACTGTTCCTTCACACCAACTCATTTTCCATACTTGGTTGTATGCTAGGATACCCCCTCTTTATTGTTTCTCATATTGTAGTAAACTTATTTTTTCGATTCTATATTATACTACACTTCTGCCAATAATTACTTAGTATTTTCTTCTACTGTCGTTGCACCTTGATAGTTTCACTTCCAAACCTTTTTACTTGCTGACATTTTCACATACTCTCTTGTTCTGTTCTGTACCTGAAACTTTTATGGCTTATATCTATGTTTCCTTATCCGAAGGCTATTACCTCTCACATGTCCCTAATCATGTTTAACGTTGTTCTCTTATATCATTGTCACTGCTTAACTAGTACTTCCTCTCTTCATTGTTTCATCTGAATGGCTTCTCTTCTAGATCTCTCACTTAGAACTATTTCCTCATCTATTCTGTTCTTGTAGTATATCTAAAGGTTCTCTGTTTCGATCTTTTTTTCCACTATGCTTTCTATTGTTTCTGGGAATATCTTGAGGCGAACATCAAAGTCCTTCTTTGTTTCCATTGTTTAACAAGGGTTGGGAGGGTGGGAATTATCCTAGAGTCTTCTGGTGGTGGTGTTCTCACTGGCTACTCGTGCTGTATTCGTTTATGCTGCTCATCTATAAGCTTATGACTTTGTTGTTTAAATGTATGGTGTTGGCTCCCCCACTAGGGTACTACTACTAGGAACTATCTAAATTTCATGTTTCAACTTCACTACTGATTCATTTTCCAATTATCGATGATACCACCCTTATAACGACCCTTCTTAAGGTTCATATTCTCTCAAACTCCTATCGTACTCCTTCTATTATTCTTTCTTACCAAGTTTTGCTCTATTACTTGACTTTCCTACTCATCTTAGTTCCTTGAACTTCTTATATCTTTATTTTCCTAGAAACTCCATCAACTTTGATTGTTTAGAACATCTCTACTAAATTTCTTGATTCAGGTGTTACTCTTTACCTAGTCTTTTCTTCTCAATATCATGAAACTCTTTATAAGTTATTTACTATATTCCTTAGAATCGTTCTCCCTGGTCTCTTCGTATTTCTAAGTCTTTACTTCTTTAAGGGTTCCTTAATTCAACAGTGGCTTCTAGACTTGGCTCAACCTATTGTGGCTTCAAACCATTCTATCTCATGTTTATTATCTATGTTTCATTAGACTCATCAATTTGGCTGTCTAGCCACCTTGTGATTCGTCTAATCTATCAATTGCTCTTCTTTAATGGTTATTTTCTTTATCGGGCTCTAAATTAAGGGGTGAGCACATGCAGTCCATAAGAATCTGTAAACACTCATTTCTATTTTACACTTAGGATTGGTGATGATCTGGTTAAGTATCTATATGTTTACTAAAATCGAGGTTTCTAGAAGAAAAGGGTCATCATTCGTTATGTAGGAACCTGATCGACTACCCCATATCTTGGGGTCCCACTGAATTTCCTAGTTACTTCTCTCATCCCTCTTACTTTTCGCATATCCTATTTCTTTACTCTACGCCTTGCTGTTGAGGCTAGTGGTGTTTCGTTCTCCTAACTACTTCCTAGATCTCCGCTCTCTGTTCTTGCTTTAAGTCTCGACTTTGACACTCTATTCTACTGTCTATACTGGTACTCTTGTCACCCCTAAATGTCTCCAACCTCTCGGGTATATTCTTGTATACTTTCACGAATTTGTACTGACTTGGGCTGATATGTAGGTTCTACTGTATATGGTCTATTATGTGGACTCCTACTAGTCTTACAAACCTCGCGCTGACTTGCCTTGATCTTTTAGTTATACTGGGTTCTCTTCTTTATATCCTCAAAAACTTTCTTAATCTTTTTCTGGGTAATATGCTTTCCAAGGCCTTTTTATTTCTTAAAATGAACTCTTGTCAGGCTTCTTACGGTTACTTATATCAATGTTGGTAGGGACTAGGACAAGCATCTTATGTTTCGATGGGTTTCGGTATTCTTATTCTGGTACCCTATGTCCTGGTAGAGTATATTTCTTGTGTAAAGTAGGTATGAGATAGGCTCTGTCAGGACAGCTTCCTTAACTGGTATGACTAAACGGCTGAAAACTAGATAGCTTGGGGTATTATCTCCATGGATTGTTTGGGATAAGGTAACTAATCGTTTCTGTTTATGACCTTTATTTACCTGCTTGTGGTCCTGGGTCTGGTTTGGGGATCTGGAGTTCTCTACGTCCTTTTTGACATCTCAATCTATTGGAGCTCTTAAGACTAATCTTGATATCTTACTTCTATTATCTTTCTGGCTTTTCCTCATTACTCAGAGAACTCACTCTCTATACGAAGTACCTGTAAGCTATTGGATCAGCTTGAATGAATTTTCTGAGGAGGGAATGAATCTTACATCTTTTCCAAAATTTGCTCCGGCTTTTTCTATTCTCTTTATTACTATAGGTTATGGTACTTCCTTATCAATCTGATTATGTATCTCTATCTCTTTTTACATCTGGTTGTTTTATCATTCTTATATTTTTCTTTACTTTTCTTCTAGCTTTTCTTTTCCACTCCCTTGGGTAACTTTTCTTAGAATCTTACTGTCTAGTTTCATAGCTCGTTTTCACTTCTGGCAATAGGTCAGAATAACTTCAAGAAAATTCTTAACGTGGATCTAGAGTATAGTTGTTCTCGTAAGGAATATTATTCGAATAATCTGAGAAAACTTACTAACCTGTCTATAAATCTTGAGGACGTACTCGAGGATCAGATACTGGAGAGGTAGTACCTTGCATACGGGTATCCCGGACATACTGCGTATACCAGACCCCAACACTCTGGCCACTGCAGTCACTAACTCCATAGACCATACTCTGATACCATTTTTGTAACATCCTCAATCCGGGAGATGTTACCGGTAGGGAATAGGCCGTATTATCCCCCTAAGCCTCTGACTTTCTAATAATATTAAACTCATCTTATATAAGAACTCATGCACGGGACCGATGCTCAACTCAACATCAAGATGTCATAATGCTTTACAGACTAAATAATCGAATTCACTACATAACTCAACTTTAGTACTAAATATTATAAGTCTTTACATGAATATTCTTTACTAACAACTATATGATGCATAACATTTACTGACACTGACTTTACTGAACTCTGACTCAACCTGGTGGATTCGACACCCCAGTGACTGCCTTCAGTATCCATCATCTCGAGCTCGTCCTCCGGGTATTCCTGTAAAACAAAGAAACTGGGAGTGAGGGGTTAGACCATTATAAGATCTAAGTGAATGGATAAAAACTGAAATACTGTTATATAAATATTTGGATTCTAAACCAGAATTCAAAAATAACTTTATACGAAAACTCTTCTTATGATAAACCTTGTCTGAAATCTCTTTTACAAAACTTATCTTTCTGAAGTCTACTTTTGAAAGTCTGGTTCTGTAAATTTGTATCTGAAAGATCTATTCTGAAAATTATTTATGAAATTTCAGTTTTCTGAAAACTGTTTCTAAAATCTGATCTCTGAAAACTATTTTCTGGAAACCCGATATCTGTAAACTGATCTGTCTCGGAAAAACTTGACGTATGGGGGCGTTACGTATCACCCTCCCACATACGCCTAACTAGAGCCAGGAGTGCAAATCCATGACTTTGGGGTGTTACGTATCGCCGTCCCCCAAAACATGCCACTACTGTCCCTGAAACTAGTGGTCTTGGGTGTTACGTATCGTCGTCCCCTAAGCCACTAAACTAGAACTGGGGGTGCGGATCTATGCTACCCTCCAAGCTCTGAAATTAGGATCTAGGGGCATCTGTCATCCCTAGTCCTGAACTAGGATCTGGGGGCATTACGTATCGTCGTCCCCCTAGTCCTCTAAATGTGCACATGTCATCCGTCAATTCCAAGTCTGTAACAAGTTACATACTGAGGTGGGTTTTTCCCCCATGCCTCGAAAAGCATAAATCTCATGTTTGAAAAACATTCATATCTCAAGCATAAACTTAAAAATAAACTTCCATATAACAACTTTAATAAAATTTGTCTAACGCCCTAAAGCATAAAAATAAGTCTGATACTAAAAATAATGAAAGTCAGTTTAAAAGAAGATTGTCCACTCACTGATTGGGATCTGGCTGGTGCTATATCACCTCGTCGAAGGAAATTGCAATTCATGCAATGGTCTATAAGTGGTAATTTGGTTAGATTGTAAACCATGAGGCAAGTTCGGAACTGGGCTAAACTTCTTAATTCAAGTATGTGATATCGTCACTAGGTATATCATGCTTGTAATAAGATGTAATGTATGTACGCGAACTGATACGAGACCCTAAGGGTGGTCTCTAACACTCTAGGGTGGAACTGGGATGGTTTAAAACCTTTTTGGGATGATTTTGAGTCACGTGTCGCGATGTAATTCCTTGTGCATCATGACGCGCAACATTCCAGAAACGTTCTCCCATTTTTCCATTGCGCGTCGCGACGCGAACCAGTTTCCCAGGATTCTGTTTTTGTTTTCTTAAATCTTCCTCACCCAAATGCATCACTAACACACAACCCATCTTATTACACTCAATTTCACACACACTAAACCACCATCTCATCAACCACAACTCATATATCCCAACATTCCCAAATCACCCTAAATATAACATAACCATGAATTGGTCATTACATAACATAATTAGTTTCTTATATTATTATCCATCTAAATGCAATCATTTACATGCCCACCTTACTAACAAAACTTCAATAACCTCAAAACTTCATATTCAAAATTTGGGTCAAGTGAACCTTACCTTCTTTCTTGTAGTTTCCATAATCTTCCATGATTGCTAAGCCATTTTTCTCTATTTAGTCTTTCTTCTTCTCTCTTTCTTCTCCTTCTATTTCTTTTTTTTTTCTTCTTCTTCATCCTTCTTCTGTCTTCTTCTTCATCTTCTATTTTTTTTTTTTACTTTCTCTTTTTTTTTTTTATTTTAGGGATACATGAATAGTGATTCATTTTTATACTTGGCATTTAAAAATTAGAAAAGTGTACAATTTTGGAGAAACTTTTGGAATTTACTATAATGCCCTCGGGTATTATTCATCCAAATTTTTGATATGTATTTTCAGCCCATTTTTGTTTTGGATTTGGAAAAATGTTCAACGTGAAAGTTGTAGGTCTTGATCTCAGATTTCCGACGATATAAAATTAATAAAAATCGGAGTTCGTATGAGAAATTTATGGCCCAAATACCATGAGCTGTCCGGAATGAAACATTGTAGCATCTAATATCGGATTCTCGGAGAATTTATTGATAGTCATCTCATTAGGGTATATGTTTCCAAACATAATTTATTTTATGAGACACTCGTTCCACGGTATAATAGTAGTTGAAATTCCCAGTCGTTACAGGTAAACTTGTGTGACATGTTTATTTGAATTACATATTTGACATATGATTTCTTGAACTAACTTGACATGATCACTCTTCCTCATTTATAATGCCTCAAATTTTTTAGCTAGAGATGCATACTTAGCAGAAAATTCATGGTCTTCCCTAAGGTTAAACATACCTCTACCATATGGGTGTGGTTTTACAAACGACTCATAAGTGCCAACTATGTCCCATTGTTGTGCATTATCTGCTATGTGTTCTAGGTAATCTAATGCATCTTCGGGATTTTTATCCCTAAATTCACCATTACACATCATTTCCACTACTTATCTACCTTGAGGTGTTAAACCCTCGTAGAAGTAGGCAACCAGCCTCCATGTTTCAAACTCATGATGTGGACAAATATTTGACATCTCTTTAAACCTCTTCCAACATTGGTAAAATATTTTCCCCGACTCTTGTGTGAAGGTTGTGATTCTCATCTTAAATGAGTTTGACCTATGAGGGGGAAATAATTTTTTTAGAAACTATTCTTGCAAATCATCCCATGTTCGGATGGATCCTGACCTAAGGTTCTGTAGTCAAATTTTAGCTTTATCCTTTAAAGAAAATGGAAAAAACTTTAATCGAATTATATTCAAGCTGTAATTTTGGCATGTGCAATTGTTACATACCTCTTCAAATTCCCTTAATGGAGGGGAGGAGATGGGATGGAAGGGAATAGATTTTAATTAAATATATGTTTGGTTCAAAGGAGTGGATGGGAGGGGATGAGAGGATTTTTAATTAGATATATGTTTGGTTCAAGAAGGGAGAGGATATATTTTAAAACTAATTTACTATTTTATCCTTGTGGTCTTTTTTAAATAAAATTAAAACAATATAGGCTTATATTATCTTTGAATTAAACAAAGAATAAAATTAAAATTAAAAGCTCTACATAATACGTGTTATTAAAAATAAAATTAAAACAAACATCAAACCAGTAGCTATGTTTGAATGGTGAAGCAAATATAAGAGGGATTTGTAATTAGGACAATTTTGGATTTTAATGTATAAGTAGGGATAATTTAGTCAATATATTTAAAATTTTAATTGTTCACTTTCTCTCCCCTCCAAAACCCCCCGCTTTTGGAGGGGAGCTAAAATTGGTTTAGGAGGGATTTTGCTCTCCTCCCCTCCCCTTAAAAAAATTGAACCAAACAAATATAATTTAAAATAACTCATCCTCTCCCCTCCCCTTCCATCCTCTCCCCTCCAAAACCCCCCAACCAAACACACTGTAAGTGTTGATAATGATTTTCTTATTCTAGACCATGGAATGTGGGTAAAAGTTAGATGACATTTAACTTAAAATTGAAACGTGTTGTATCTGGGGGAAAAATAATACAAGATGGTGATCATGTCCTAGCAGGATTTATGAATTGTCTGAGTGTCCTATGATGATTAAAATCGTCATGCTGAGACTCGTTTCTTCTTGATCAACTGGGTTTTCAACTAGGGTAGGTGGATTTTCATTTTGGTTATCGGCCATTTTGTTTGACGATGAAAGTGATGGAGACTCTATGTTTAATCTACCACTAGATGATTGAGACCAATGTCTCATGCAACCTAAATGCACACTACTAAAATTTAAAAATGCAATACTTACAAAATAATAATAATAATAATAATAATAATAATAATAATAATAATAATAATAATAATAATAATAATAATAATAATAATAATAACAATGATATTAAATGTGACAAAAAAAATAAATAAAATAAATGACAAAAGAAAAGAAAATACAAATGTAGTGATTATATCTAATGAGATAGAGAAAATAAAAAAAAGTACAAAATAAAAATAAAAATAAAAATAAGAATAAAATAAAAAATATACAAGGATGTTAAATTATTATTCTATCTACTAAATTATATTCCCCGACAACGGCGCCAAAAACTTGACACGCTTAAAAAATGGTTCTTTACTCCCAAGTATAAGAGTGTCGAAGTAATAAAATAACCCGGTAAGTCCGGGGTCGATCCACATGAAATATATTTAATATGATAAAATAATAATTTGAGTGGAAAGAAAAAGATTGAAATTTTTTGAAGTGATTGAAATTTTTTTAAATTGAACTGTAATAATAAAATAAAATGTTGGGGCTAGGGGATCCACCTTTAATATTTCAAATTTAGAAATCAAACTTTTTATAATATATAAATTATCACTATTACCCAATTAATTTATTTCAGGAATTAATTATGCCAAAATAAATAAAACCATTCATAAAGGCGGTGATAACTTTGTCTATAACAAGTCCAATTAGGTACTCAATTATGCCAAATAAATAAAACCAGTCATATAGGCGGTAACAAATTTTATCAATAATTAATCCAGAATTAAATTAAATATTAATCATTAGATTACAATTTACATATTATAATATAAGTTAGATTAATTTATATTTTCATATTAAAAGCTTCTCCATTTACCCCAGCAAAAAGAAATTAGCTACTCATAATTTGAATAAAAATACGCATAATTTTATTAATAAAAGAAAAAGAAATTACAAGAAAGCTTTTTTAAAAAAAAACACACAAAAGCTAGAAATCCACAAATTTTCAGAGAAAACTATGGAAATCTGGTTTGAGAAAAATGAGGTGCGGAGCACCTCTATTTATAGAAATTTTGCAAGCTTTCTCAACCATTTTCTCCATCATTTTCTCCACCAAACATGCAAGAAGTTTGACAATTGTAAATTGTCATTTTCCTTTTTTTTTTTTTTTTGATAATGACTTTAATAATTACACATTACACACTTTAGATTTTTCATCAATTTCAGTCTTGAAAACCTCAGAATTAGAAAATCTTGTGAACTTCAAAGTTGTAGATCTTTGAGTCTTCTTTCATATGTTACTAAAATCACCTTACTCCGATATTGGAGTAAGAAATTATGACCAAAATATGAAAATTACGCAAAGTTGGAATTTCCGAAATTATACATTGTTAGAACGCCCTTTCAAGTTTCTGGTCTCCAAAATCCAAATGTTAAGTCCATTTTTCTAATTAAGCATCCAAAGTATTATTTCATCTACATAAGAAATAAAAATCACAATAAAAATATATAAAACATTATTATTTCACAAATGTGCTAAATTAAGAGGATTAATGAAACTATAAGTGTAAAATTATTAATTTTCCTTTTAATAAATGTATATTTTTTAGTGTTTATCAGTCTTCAATACTAGACCTTACATTACTTGATCTTCTTAACTCGTTGTCTTGTGATTGACCCTTCTGAAACATGTAATTGATCAATCTTCTAGGGCGGTCCTTGATTCACATCAATATGAGGGGAATATTGAGGATGTCCGAGATAAAAGAATAAACTTAAAATTCATGTAAGTTTTGGACAACCATCTATTTTCAAGCTGATTTTTGAGTTGATTATGCCCACGAATTTCAACCGTGATGGAGCCAGAAAATCAGCCTACTCTCAAGTTAGCTTTTTGAATTGAGTTATATCCATGAATGTCAACCATGGTAGAGCAAGAACATCGATAAAGTGGCAGTGAAATTTTAACAAAATTTTAAAAAAAAAATTCAAAAAAAAAAAATTAAATACTTAAATTTTGACATAATAGGTAAAAAGACGAAAAGGTCTCTTGTTTATTGGCAATTTATTTAAGGATGACACTCGTTAAGGATCCATTTTGAGAAAGTTTTGATGGGAAAAAGTAAAAAGTAATTAATGTTTTGATAATTTTTTATATTTCTCATAAAAGTAATGTGAAATCTTTCTAAAAATTGATCATTAACGAGTGCCCTTAGGGCATTTGTTAGCATTACTTTTTATTTAATTACTTTTACAATATTTTCAAGTTTTCATTGTTGTAAGGAAAGTGATTTTATCATATTTCTTGTGGAGTAAATTGGGTATTTTGATCTTTTTACTTATTAGGTCAAAATTCTGTCAACTTAGCGTTGTCGTTCTCAATTCTTTTAAAAAATTTGAAATAAACGCATAATTAATTAGATTATGAAAAAAATCGAAAAAGAATTGATTAATTGAAATGTTAAAAAATGTAGAGAAAAACACAAAATCAATAATGGCGTGGATTAATTTTGACACGTTGTTAACGTTGCCAACGATGATCCGACAGTACAATTTACAATGATCCGACAAATTAATACAATTTAATTGTTGTAATCCAAATAAGACTCTTTAAAAAAAAAAAATTCAAGATGCTAACTAAAAAAACACATGCATGGTAATTTTTTTTATATGAATAAATTGATAAAGCATTAAAATAAAAATTTTACATCCTAATTAGATTGATACTTAAAAAATTACTAAATCATATGCTATTGGATTCCGATATGAGTGTTATATTTATTTGTTTTTTTAAAAAAAAGTAACACATGCATGGTAATTGGTAAATGAAATCCCACAGTTGGAGGCAATGAAGCAAGGATGGCGCTGATGACAGCCGTGGGCAGTCCATGAGCGATCTTGAATTATTTTAAATTTTATGGGATCCTAAATAAAATTTTTAAATGAGATCCTTATAAGTAAATGATAAAAATATACAAGTTATTTTATACATTAAAAATTAAATTTTAACTGAATTCGGGGTCCTAATTTTATTTAAAATTTGAGGATCATACAAACTTCTTGTATCGACTTTTCTCATAACCACCCCTGGAGCCGTCCTTGGTGGCAATAAGGAAACGGCAAAAAATGAGACCCACGCGCGGCGACACCATCTCCCTCTCCGAGAAAATCTTCTATGCAACAGTGGTACCACGTCATCCATGCAACAAGCCAATCATCCACTGCCACGCGTACTAAAAAATTAAAAAACAACTAAAAAATAGGTGAATAAATTCTACATGTCATTTTTTAATTCGCTTGTGGTTCCACGTCACCCATACGACAGTTGCACCAAAGAATCTCTCCTCCCTCTCCCTACTTGCCCCATTTGTTTTTCTTGTAATAATAATTTAATAAGATTGTCACTCTCCTCTTCTCTCTCACACGTTAACCCAAACTTGGTCAACTTCCTCCCCTCCACTTAACCATAGTTAGTTTCACCTCATCTTTTAATTAATTTATAATTAAAAGTCTTAATCATGACCAACAAACACATCTTGGAGTATCATCTAACCCCACCCACACAAATTTTATTTTCCTCTTATTAGCTAGCTTTAGCCTTTAGGGTTCTCTTGTTGATTATCGTCAAATGTTTCATTTAATAATAAAAAGAAACTACACTTCGCTCCTTCCGCGTGCACCTTAGATCCAATCACAACATATTATAAAAATTATTAAACAAATGACTGGTTATCACTCTAATTATCAACTCACTTAAATATTGTAACCAAACTTCTTTTATAATGAAAAAGTATTTCATTATTATAACTTCCATTTATATTATAACTTCAAATACTAATATATTTCTCATAAAATTTATTTAAAAAAAAAAAATTATTTTATCATAATATATGCAAATTGATGTTACTTTAGAGATTAAAAGCTATATGCTTTCTTTCTAATTGCATACTATCTCTCAAGAAAAAATTACATCTATTTTTTTTAAAAAAAAAAAAAAAAAAAAAAAAAAAAAACTAAATATGATCTATATTAGTATTAGACCACCTACTTCACGACAATATATCTTAATATCATGTTAAACAAATTAATTTAGTATCACAAACTACTTATTGAACGAGTGGCGTACACCTCCTTATTTGATCTCTCATTTTATGTTTGGTGTTTCTTGAGTGTTTATGCCTCTAACAGAACATAATTACATCCCAAAAGACTTAATAAATAACCTTAGACGTCCCATTTATATAAATATCATGAAAATCACATTTCCAACTCAATTTAGGA
Source organism: Zanthoxylum bungeanum (assembly GCA_019454045.1). NCBI lineage: Eukaryota > Viridiplantae > Streptophyta > Magnoliopsida > Sapindales > Rutaceae > Zanthoxylum > Zanthoxylum bungeanum. The sequence continues at coordinate 405,637 of SKCR01043255.1, forward strand.
CAATAAAGCTGCTTGACAACCAACTTCCATCCTACTTTTGATATGGAAAACTTTCTATTTAGTCTTCAACGTATGCAAGGTTGTAGATCTTTCATTTTTTTTTGAAATAGTTTGAATCACTTGATCAATTGAACATCAAATAATAAAATTATGGTTAAAATATTGAAGGCTATTAAAATTAAGAAACTGTTGAGTATTTCGATAATTTTAGGAATTTAGGATTTTTTGTTATTTTTTTTTTTAATATTATGCACCCTAAAAATAAAAAAATAAAAAAAATTAAAAAAAAAAACATAAAGTGAGGGATCATAAATATACTTGAAAAATATCTATTATTTTCATTCATCACTGACCTATGTTTAACCTATGTATCCGGACTGCACTATTATAAAGTTGATTTAGAGAGTTTTAATTATAATTTTATAGTTTTTTAACTTGTAATGGTACGTTTCCAAAAAAAAAAAAAAATCGTAATGGTAAATATAAATAGATTGTAGTTATAAGCGGCCGCCCCTCTATCTTTATATTTTGTGTACATTTCGAGTTGTATGAACGCGTTGATGTGTTTTGAGTATATTTCGCAAGTAAAAATCATATTACAGTTTATCCGGACTTAACGAGGGATGAAATGACAAAACTGGAGTCAAATTGGGCCAAGTTTCAGAGTCACCAGCGTGTCTCGACGCTGGACAGCGCGTCAAGACGCGCACATGAAAAAATTATAACCAGAGAGCAACCAATTGGGTGCGTCAAGATGCAACGTCGAAGGAGAGGAGTGTTGCAACACGAAGGATTTTTGCCCACTTTTTTCGAACTCGATTTTTGATCAGAAAAGACCCATCAGACCTCTTATATAAGTATAAGTTCGTCCCAAAACCTTTTGGAGTAACTGAGCATAGAAGAACATCTAAAGCAAGACAACGGCGAGTGATTCAACCGATGCTGAAGATTGAAGTCGAAAACTGCAAATGAGATGACAAAACTGGAGTCAAATTGGGCCAAGTTTCAGAGTCACCAGCGTGTCTCGACGCTGGACAGCGCGTCAAGACGCGCACATGAAAAAATTAAACCAGAGAGCAACCAATTGGGTGCGTCAAGATGCAACGTCGAAGGAGAGGAGTGTTGCAACACGAAGGATTTTTGCCCACTTTTTTCGAACTCGATTTTTGATCAGAAAAGACCCATCAGACCTCTTATATAAGTATAAGTTCGTCCCAAAACCTTTTGGAGTAACTGAGCATAAAAGAACATCTAAAGCAAGACAACGGCGAGTGATTCAACCGATGCTGAAGATTGAAGTCGAAAACTGCAAATGAGAGTTCTTTCTTCCATTTTCTCTCTAGTTTATCTTTTATGAGTTCATGTTTTGTAATAATGATTAACATATTTTTATTGAATATCATGAATAGCTAAATCATTACTTTAGGGTTATAATGGGTCTTAAGCATGTTATTTATTCTCTTAATCATTAGTTTTACTATGTTTTGATGCATATTTTATTTGTCTGGCCAATAATAGAATAGTCTTGGTAAATTTTTAGGAGCTCGATGGATGAAATTTCGGTTAACCGTGAGAATAATAGCGCGTGATCTAGTTCTTTTAAATATATTTCCCTACTTGATAGAAATATACCTGCAGGACATGCGTAGCCGATAATAGAACTTGACCTTAATGAAATTGATTTAAATTAATTAACATAAATATATAGTTAATTGGTTTAATCTGAATATATTTACCTGGTCATCGGAAGAGAGACTTGTAGATAGTTTAATATTCTGAGTTAATAATTGTAACAACTTAATTGAATGAATAGTGTCTGAACCCATTGTTTATGTGCTTAGATGAAATTACAACCCTAAGTTCTTCTCGCATATAAAGTTTATCTCCAAATTATTATTAGTCTTCATTTATTTTCAGTTAATTTTAGATTAACCACTTTTTTTCTCAACCAATAGTTTAGTTTAAGTTAAGTATAAGTTGGTTTAAGTATTGATAGGAAAAATAATAAGTACATGTGGGTACGATATCCGAGTAATAATCACAATATTAGTTGAGCGATACGTGCATTTGCGTGCGGTAATAAAATCTCGATCATGTAATAATGTCATTCAACAACAATAACAAGTATAGGGCAAGCTTAGAGGTTCTCTAAGGCAGGATTTTGTGAATTTTAAGGATTTAATTTATAAATTTATGAGGTATTTCTATTATTTACTTAATATTAATAATTAAGAAAAATGAGGGAGTATGCTAATTCTTGACATACAAAAGGCTTCCCATGATAACAACAACAATAATAATAATTGTATTCTCGGCGTTTCTTCCACGCGCTGAAAATGGGAGTAGGAATTATAGTATTATACTCTCTTCATTTCAGAAAGGAAAAGAAAATAAAACCACGATAAAATATTTATATATAAAAACTTTAGGGGTGAGAAAAATGTCTGCGTTTAGAGTAATTCCTCTCCTCCTTCCCTTTCCTTTATCTGCACTCCATCCTTCTCCTTGTTTTTGTTATTCTAAATTAAACAAACAAATTTCTGTGTCTATTATTATTTATTATTCATCGAGTCCCGGAGCCTTCCCCTTTCCTTTTCTTTATCTTTCTTTTTATATATGTTCCCCAGCTGATTTACTTAAAATAAACAAATTTAATCAACACCCCAAAAAAAAAAAGTTTTTAAAAATTTTATTTTAATCTTTTTAATTTGTTTCCCTTTGTTTTTGATGTTGGCATGGCCGGTTTGGATTTAGGCACAGCTTCTCGCTACGTTCATCACCTTCATAGACCCGACCTTCACCTTCAGCATCAACCTGCTGATTCTGAAGACCGCGATAACAACAATCGAGTCGGTGGCGGCCAGTTCTCCGATGGGAGTGATCACCACGGGCTTGATCTGGCCGGGAACTCGGGCCCTAGTGACATCGTCGCCCGGAGGCCCAGAGGCCGTCCCCCAGGCTCTAAAAACAAACCAAAGCCTCCTGTTATAATCACACGGGAGAGTGCTAACACGCTCCGTGCCCACATTCTTGAAGTGGGAAACGGCTGCGATGTGTTCGACTGCGTTGCTAATTACGCAAGGCGAAGGCAGCGTGGGATTTGTATACTGAGTGGAAGCGGGACAGTCACTAACGTAAGCATTAGACAGCCAGCTGCAGCTGGAGCTGTAGTGACGCTCCATGGCAGATTCGAAATATTATCACTTTCGGGGTCCTTTTTACCACCACCAGCTCCTCCTGGAGCAACCAGTTTAACGATATTTCTAGCTGGAGGTCAAGGACAGGTTGTGGGTGGCAGTGTGGTGGGGGAGCTGACGGCAGCTGGCCCGGTGATTGTCATCGCTGCGTCGTTCACCAATGTTGCTTACGAGAGACTGCCTTTGGATGAGGACGAGCAGTTGCAGATGCAGGCCAGTGGAGGTAGCGGCGGCGGCGGTCCGAATAACTTGTTTGGCGATGCTGGTGGTGGTGCTGCGGGTGCTGGTGGGCTTCCGTTCTTTAATTTGCCGCTGACTATGCCTCCAAATGTTCAGTTGCCAGTCGAGGGATGGCCTGGTAACGCAGGTGTTAGGCCTCCGTTTTGATGAAATTTATGAATTTGATTGTGGCAGTTTCCATATGGGTCCTTGGATTAGAAAATTAAAAAGGTCAGGATATTTTTATGTACTACTTATCTTTTGTTTCTTACTTCTTGCTTCTTGCTTCTTCTTCTTCTTCTCTTCTTTATGTTAATTTTAGTTTTTCTTTTTCTTGGGTTTTTGAACTGTGATTTATGCAAATAGTCTTCATCTTTATGATGGAATTCTCTTCTTTTTCTTATAAGATATTAATTGTTGTTTGAAAGATTTTATTTTTTGAATTATGTGAATATGGAAACTGGCAACTAAAACAGCTCCACTCGTACGTATATGCTAATAAATCAACTAGGGTTTCTTCTTTCCTAATTTATTGTTTAAGATCTTATCTAGTTGATGGGATTTCTCCTCCTCTTAATTTGTTCTAGAAATAGTTCTTTTTAAGGTTACAACATAAACATTAATTTTTCCTCTCTCAAAAAAGCAAATCTTTGCAGGATTTTGTAGAGCATAGGATTGTGTTTTCAGGAGAGAAAAAATACAACAACAGTATAAAAATATAATCAAAAGCAAGGATTTTCTCAATGGGGATTCTTTTTGTTTGATGGATATGGACCTGTGCTATTAACTTTACCAACACCATCAGTTGCATTTATGTTGAAGCTGACTTTCTTGATCAAGTAACTCTCTTCTTGGAAATGATCCTGCATCTAGTTTTTCTCTTAATTTCCCTTCAATTCCTCTCATCTAAAAATCTCTTGATACAAAAAACACATAAACTGCTCCATTTTCAAGTACTTAATAACTACACATTCCTCCATTAACTAATTCTCTAGATAAAGTTCAAACCCTTTAATCCTTCACCATACATCAACTCCTGCATGGCAAATTTAGGAAGTACTTTTAGACTAACTTAAGCATATATATATGTAGAAGGATTTGTACATCTTATATCTCTGAGCATCATCATTGATTTCCTAAGGGCACTTACTCACTGACTGGAGAATAGATTTGCATCTATCTCTGTTTATCTCCCAATGAGTACATATGTATAAGTAAATTAATGGTTTATGTTTCCACTTTATACCTTCTACTTATAGTATATGATTTCTTCCACTAAACTGTTATATATTTTTGATAATAATTATTTATGAGTACGTTATCTCAAAGCTTATTGAGAGATATAACTAATCTAAGTGAAAATGTACTGTAGTTCATAGGCAGAATTAGTACTACAACTTCAAAGTGGTGTATATATATCTCTATATATATATGGTTATATATTTTAGTTGTTGAGTCAACAAATTAGTAAAGCATTTTGTCTTTCATGATAGATTCACTAGTAAGTAGTTGTGTGAGCTTAATTATCCTTAATTCTCCTGATGAATTGCTCAATATGTTGATCAATGTGGATAATGCTGTTGCTCTATGGTGCTATCATAACTTTCCCTTTGTACTTATATAACAAGGGAAAATGACATTAAACTTGTTAAATGAATGGATACCTTCAAACTATTCAAATATAGTAAAATCTTGTTTCAAAATTAGATGAAAAGTGACTCGATCAATAAAAAATATTTAACAACAGTGATTGGATTAGCTTGTATTTTCTAAAACTACATGAACTATTGCTATGATAATATGTAGGGTAATTTTTGTGTTATTTTCCCATTTAACAATCGCCAGCCTCACCTACCAATGAGCCAAATAACCCTTCACGGAAGATTAGGTCATTTAAACCAATTGTCGAGTTTTTGTTGATGATGATCAGTTGGGATAACATATTTAATTTAGAAACAAAATCGACAACTGACATTTAATTATTCTCAACTTGGAATCTATAAGCATGCTGATGAAGCAAGTGGCTGTCTTATTGCATCCCATGAAACCCTTGATAAGCTAGCTAGCTTTATATTGGAGGATTGCATTTGATTCCTTTTAGCACATTAATTTTGTATACGAATTCGAATGCCCATACGTTTAATTTCTATATATCTAGTGATTTCTCAGACCATCTTTATATTCAGCTTGGTTTGTATTACGGTGTTGTTAGAGATGTAAACATGACTATGAACAAAATCATACTCGAAGTTAAATGGAAGCGAGTACTCTCGTGTTGTAGTTAATTTTTTTGATATACCACTATTAGTGAATCATGTGACTAATTCGGACTTGAATTCGGTGCTGTTTGTGATGAGCCTTTTTACAAATTGTGGTTGGTAATTACTAAATAAGGATTTATATGTAATTAAATCAAGAGATTATAAAAAATTTATCCGCTCATCCAAATTCAACTAATTCATATTTAAGAATGATTTAATCAATTTTGTTATGTAATTGCATTAATTATGTCATGTTAATTGTGCGTTACTCTTCCATTTAACAGAAGTATTATATATAGTTCTAATTCCCTTGTCTGGAAGAGTAACGCACAATTAACATGACATAATTAATGCAATTACATAACATGATAAAAAAAAATTAATGCAATTAATTACAAGCTTAATTACTCGAGTCTTTGATCAATCTTCCATATCATTTATTTTCATCATGATGATATTCTGTGGCAGAGCCACTAAGGTGAGCTCAATGTAAAAAATAGTCAAATGTATCTTATAAATTAATGAAAAGTCTTATTTATTTTTCCTTTTAAAATGATGAGTATTTATTATTTTTTTTGTGAAAATCAAATTTTATTCTCCGAATCAATATTTTGACTATGTTATTGATGTTGTGGAGACTTATTGAGATTGAGAGAGAAGATATGAAATGGTAAAAATGATAAACTTGAATGTAGTCAAGAGAAAATATCTTAACTTGCCAAAATAAAATAAATAAAGGTAATAATGCAAGTGTGGTTTAATAATAATTGTGTATGAGTTGTATAATATCAATTTAATATTTTGCCAATAAGCTTTACATTAATTATTTCAGTCCAAGTTGTCACCTTTATATTATGTAAATTTAGAGCAAGCATTTGAATTGTTTTTTTTTTTATTATTTATTAAAAAGCAAGAAAAATATTAATTATTTTATGCTTTTTATATTGAATAAATAATACGACATTTCCAAGGACTAGGTAATTTTTAAGTTGTGATCATGGAAGAAACGACAGCCATGATAACATCGTACTACGGAGTCTCATTTCTTGGCCCTATTAACGGGTTTTGTTTAATTAATTACTTGATTAACTGGCTGCTTATTATTAAAGTCAAAATTGGTTATTTAATATAATAATCTTAATATCTATATAGTTAGGCTCATGTTAGGTAGATGTGGACAATTTATCATCCGAATACACGCAAAGTACTAGTATTATATCGTATAAATTTTTTTAATTTTTTTCACACGATAAAATATTAATACTTTACGTACATCCGGACAACAAATTATTCACATGTACCTGACTTAAGAATGATTTTATATATATCATTATCAGGTCAGGTTCATGTGGATTTTTTATCGTCTGAATACACGCAAGTACTTTGCGTGCATCCGAACGATATAAAATTCACATGAACCTGACCTGATACTGACTTTATATATACCATTATCAGGTCAGGTTCATGTGAATTTTTTATCGTCCAAATACACACATAATTTTTTTTAAAACCCAGATGTAATCTAGTATTTTACACACATCCGGACGATATAAAATTCACATAAATCTTAGCTGAGCCTAGATATATATATATATATATATATTTCCACGCCATTGTCGACAAATAAACTAGCATATATATTAACTAATTATTCAATCTTACTCCTAAACCATATTACACGAAAATGATTTGGCATGAATGTGCTAAGAAAAATTAATGATGTTGTCTTTAAATTAATGTTATAAAGAGTGCTTACATGATCCTATATAAATCATAATGAAGATTGAAATTGATGATTTTCTAAATAAATTCAAATGATTGCTTCTAGATTACTTGAGAATTTAAGAATGAATTGTTGATTTTAACTCTGGAAGCTTTGTAATTTTGCTAATGAATCTTTTGCCCTTAGGTGAAAAACATTTAGGCACTAAGCTTATTAAAAAGATTTTGAGATCATTGCCAGACGTGTTTTAAGAAATAGTTTACCACTATTGAAGAATTTATATGACAAATGTTTGAGAATTTAAACTTAATTAGTCCATTAAGACTTTAAATTATATATAAAAATTATGGCGAAGTGAAGAAAGGATAATAAATATTTTTAGTTAATTATACCATGCTTCCTAATTAATTTACACAAGTATAAATGTTAAAAATATCTTGGGTGTTGGTCTAACAATCTTGAGCATAAAAATGTATCTGACATTAAGCTGAAACGAACCCTCTTTTCTCTCATCATCATATATAATGTGAGAATTCAGTTTGAAAACAACTCAATCAATCAAAATCCGACGATGATGGTCACCGGTTCTTGATCTTCTTCATCATCTGTTACGACTTCTTCTTTCTTTCTTTCTTTCTTTTTTTTTTTTTAATTAAAACGAATTCAGTAAAACAAAATAACAAGAGCTTGAAGCAAAGAAATAAATACATTAACAACACCAAAGTCGAAAACACATGAAAAACCTCAACTATTCACCCAACCATAAATCCAATGTGACGAAAGCCAAAGAGAACCTCCAGAAGCAGAGTAGTCTTCATAATTCAAGGAAATCCAACTAGATGTAAGCGATAAAATTTTCATGCAAGTTTGTGGCAAATAAGAAGAAGATATCTATTGAAAATCCTTTGATTTCTTTCCAACCAAAGACACCAACAAATAGTCATGAAGAGACAATTCAAGAAGTCATATAATTTTTTGTTAGAATACAAGAGACGCCATGATGCAATGAAATTAGCAGGACAATCCGAAATAACCCAAACCACTCCCATCTAATTAAAGAATTATGATCACACTCTCTAAGAGAAAGTACAAGAAAATAAAAGGTGATCCAAGGTCTCAACATCATAATCACAAAGACAGTCGAGGGCTCAATGATACCTTTAGGGGTGTTCACGGGTTGAGTTTTTCAATTTTTTTTAATGACCGTACCCGATCGGGTCGGGTCATTCGACCCGAAACCCGAAATTTTAGAAGCTGACCCGCGCGGGTCGGGTCAAAAAATTACGGGTCGGGTCGGGTCAACATAATATGCAGTAAATATAATATATATATATTATTGATACAAATTTTACAAGATATGTGCTTGGCTGAAATGGCAAAAGCTTAGACAAATATGTTGGGAATCTCAGGTTCGATTCCCAGAAATAACATTTTTAACTTGGGTCCACATGAATACTAAGTACAGCTACAATTATTTAAGGTTAAAATTGTATCATAAACAATATATATATTAAGTATAATATCATTTACATCGGGTCGGGTCCAATTTGACCCGAAATTAAATTTTAAAATACATAAACCCGACCCTATGAACACCCCTAGATACCATTATGGTAAAAAAAAATCTTTTGTACAAAGACGCTTTAATAGACCCAGCTACGGTTCCGGTTCCAGTTCTGGAATATAAACCGACGGTTTCGAACCGCATTAAAAAATAAAATTAATTAAATTAATTATAAATTAAATTAAAAAAATATTACTATAGAAATAACAACATAATCAAGATCTTCATGGTTAAATTTCGTAATTCACTAATTACTTCACTAATTCATTATTAAATTTTATTTTATTTATTTTATTTTATTTTTTAACAGTTTCGGAATCGGAACCGGAGGTTCTAGGTGGTTTCGGTTCCGATTTAGAACCGAATCGCGGCTAGACCTACACTTTAAGAAGATTAGCCAACAAAAAACCTGAACTTTTTAGGGACAATATTCTTCCAAATGAATCCAAAGCTCCAAGGTTGGAAATTATATGAATTCGAAAATAAAATGAATGAACATTATCTAACTGATAATTTTTCATCAGAATAGAGAGACCAAGAGATAGAGTTCGGCGCACCTTGGGAAATAGATATCGTGTTGGTTAGAATCTGAAGATCAGCAAAGGCAGAAACTTCATAGGATTTGAGCACCCTGCGCCAAGGAGAACTAGAGAGCAACTGACTAATGAAACCAGCCACTAAAGCATCATGATCAATAGTTAACCGAAACAGAATTGGAAAGGACATCATAAGCGGATATAGTGCACACCAATTATCAAACCAGAATTGCGTACTTAGCCCATTACCAACATAAACTTTCAGAGTTTGCTCCCAGGTAAAATTTCCAAAGCTGACCACCTGCATATTATAGATATCAGCCCAAAGAGGAGAATAATTGTTCGAACGAAAGATCGTGAACCAATTACTGCAAGAACCACCATACTTGCGACATATGAAAACCTTCCACAAAGAGCACATCTCGGAAGCAAAACGCTAAAGCAGTTTGAGCAACAAAGCTTGATTTTTAGATTTCAAGTACATGACACCCAACCCACCAGCACCAAAAGGCTTTTTCACAGTATCCCAACTCACATTACAAATAGATCTATTATCCAACAATCCACCCAACATAAAATATCTGAATAAGTTTTCCAGTTTGTTGTAAATACCATAAGGCATCTTAAATAAAGACAAGTAATACAAAGGGATAGAGGAAAAGGGAAGCCTTGAGAAGCGTAAGTCTACCTCCCATAGACAATGACTTATTCTTCCAATTGTTCATCATTGAAGAGATTTTATCAATAATAAGGGACCACAAAGCTTTTGCTCCTAGTATTACCACCAATCGGGAAACCGAGGTACTTGAAAGGAGTTGACACATTCACAAAGTGGTTCTTTACTCCAAAGTATAAGAGTGTCGAAGTAATAAAATAATCTGGTAAGTCCAGGGTCGATCCACAAAGAATAAATTTAGTAAAATAAAATAATAATTCAAGTGACAAAAAAAGGCTGAATTGTTTGAAGTGATTGATAATTTTAAATTGAACTGCAACAATAAATTAGAATGCTAGGGTTAGGGGATCCACTCTTGATATTTCAAATATAGAGAAATCTTACTTATTATAATATATAAATCGTCATTTTTACTCAATTAATTTACTTCAGGAATTAATTATGCCAAAACATATAAAATAAGTCATAAATGCTGTGATAATATTTTTCTATAATAAGTCCAGATAGGTACTCAATTATGCCAAATAAATAAAATCAGCCATAAAACGGTAACAAAGTTTGTCAATAATTAATTCAGATTTAAATTACTCTCTCATATAATATGGAGTAAAGTATAAACTTTGTCAACCAAGATTTGATTGTCTACAGAGAAACAAGACACTCGTAAATATAAAAGAATATTAAATATTGATTTTCAAATTAAAATTCATATATTATAATTTAAGTAAGATTAATTTATATTCTCATATTTAGAGTTTCATCTTTTACTCCAACATAATGGAATTACCTACTTATGATTTGAATAAAAACTTGTATTATTTTATTACTGAAAGGAAAAAAGATTACAAGAAAAATAAAACACACAAGACACTTCTTCCAAATTCTTCAAGAGAAAAAAAGAAAGAAGCATGAAGAAAATGAGAGGTGTCTCTATTTATAGTAGAATTGCTCATCTCTTAATTATTAATTACAACTTTCCAAATCAAATACAAACAATAAACTTTTACTTTTTTATTTTTTTTTATTTTTCATTTTTTATCTTTTTTATTTTTGTTGATCATTTTGCAAATATTTGTCACAATCCACCTAAAGATGGATTGTGACATTTTAACTTTTTATTTTTATTTTATTTTTATATTGTTTCTAATAATTAAAATTATATGCAACACACATTGGCTTCTTCACCCACTTCGACCTTAAAAACCTTAGAATTAGAAAATATTGTAAACAATAAAGTTGTAAATATTTGAGTCTTCTTTCATTTGAAACTAGAATCGCCTCAATCCAATATCATAGTAAAAAAATTATGGCCAATTTACGAAAATTACGCAAAATTGGAATTTCCGAAATTGTACACTGTTAGAACGTCATTTCAAGTTTATGGTCTCCAAAATCCAAATGTCGCGTTCATTTTTCTAGTTATGCATTCAAAGTAATATTTTACCTATATAAGAGATAAAAATCACAATAAAAATATATAAAACATAAATTTAATTACTATTTCATAAATGTGCTAAATTAAATGGATTAATGAAACTACAAGTGTAAAATGATTAATTTTCTTTTTAATAAATGTATATTTCTTAGTGTTCATCACACCCCCAACCAGCTTATTACTAGTCCCTAATAATTTAAGCAAAAGTTAAAAAGATAAATTATTCAAGTTAGTAATTATTTTAATTCTTTCTAAATTATCAAATAAGTAAATTCTCATGTACTTTTTACCCTGCTTCCATACACATATAAGAGAAAGTATAAATCAATTCATTGTGCTCACAATATTTATAGGTCTTGTTGAAAAGAGAGTAATATTTTTGTCCTAAAGTTATATCAGAATTCACACCTTTTGACAATGACAATTTATTTATTTACAAAATATAGTTTTTTTTTTAAAAAAAAAATTATAATACATCTTTAACCCTTATAATGTGTTTTGGGCTAATGACTCCCAAATCAGTTGGTTTTAGGGCACTGGATGTTAAGACACCCCTACGGATGTAATTGCTCGGATCTCAGAAGTCAAAAAGAATACGTGTCTGATTTCCTTAAGCTTTCTCTTTAACTCATGTAACGAGCTTTGGGCCAGTGACTCCCAGACTAGTTGGGCTGAGGGCACCAAGTGTTAAAACACTCATACAGACTTAATTGCTCGAGTTAGAGATGTTACGAAATCGAACTTATTCACACAAATTTTTTTTTATTAAAACAACTCAAGTCCTACCGTTTTATGCGAACAATCACTGCTTACTAAGGTAAGATGTCCGGTCACTAAGTAAAAGCTTGATTATTATTATTATTTTTTAAACTAACTCAAGTCCTACTGTTTTATGCGAACAATCACTACTTGATGATGTAAAATGTCTGGTTACTAAGTAAAAGCTTGGTTAGTTTTTTTTTTTTTTTAATAAAAACACAAATTTTGTTGCCTTTAGGTGTTAATTCTAACAAATTAGAAATTTTCACTTACAACCCATGATCATATGTTACCCTATATGTTGATAATACATGTCAAATTAGCATATGAAAATCAAACTTTAATTAATATTATGGAGAATTCACAAATTTGAATGATTCAAAAGAAAAGAATAAAAAATAATTTGTTATGAATTACATTGAGATGCGTCTCAAGAGTGAAAACTCTTTACACCGCCATCTCTGGACAACAATTTCACTTGGTTGTCAAAAATTTGTTATTGGTTTGTATGTAGTTTTTTTTTTTTTTTGAAAAAACACAAAAGAAAATCAACACAAAAATATTTTTTTTACACATAATATGACAACAAAATAAAAATAACATAAAATTTTTTTAAACAACAATTTTTTTTTTAAAAAAAAATAAAATAAAAAATGAAAACTATCTAGTCAACTATCTCCTCCCCAATCAAATTGAGACATTGTCAATGTCTGAATAAGAAAAAGTAGAGTTTAGAAGACATCACCTAGTTAGTGTGGAATTGACAATTGAATCTACAACACTGCTATTAAAAAGAAAGGTTACATATTAAAATAATAAAAAGAAATCAAAACAGTAAATGATATATACTGGTAGTTGTGATTATGGCTCACATCTTCCTCTGGTTTTACGTTCACTAATGTCCTGAAAGCCCACCCATCTAATTTTCTTATAAATTGACAAACAAGGTTTTTTAAAGTCAAATTCCCGAGATTGTGTTGTTGTCTTTCTTTTTGAAATTATGTATGTAAATTGTGAATCAGTCTATCAAATCCACTGGGATGCGTCTCAAAAGTCAATGATATATTATCTAATGACTTCTTACTCAAGCCATCTCTAATGGGTTGAATTTTTTCTTCGAGATTATTAGACATCATTCCTAATGAACAATCACGAATGTTGCACGTCCAACATGCGTATTTATAACAAACACCTAATTGTTTAGGTCTTCGTTTCTTAGCATATATGCTTTTCTCCAAACTAGGTATGTAAGAGATGAATGAATCAAGAAATTTAAGGACTCATGTTTTAATCACATTTTTCATGTAAGGGTTTAACCTTTTTTTAGGTGGTCGATATGTCCTGACATTATCTTTTAAATATATTTTACGTGTGGATTTTAAAGGATTAATGTCTTATATTTTTTAAAGTCCATCCAATTCCTTGCTTATGTTCTTTCAAAATAAATAACTTACCTTCTTGATCGCTTGTGAGAGAGGAAGAAATTACCACATTGTAAGTTTGTTCATTTTCAAGAAGTGCATACTTCAATCCTTCTGGAAAAATCTTTAATTCCAATTTGGGTGTTTCCTCATATTTTTCTTCTTCAAATGTTCATAGTTCCTCAAAATTTTGCTTCTCTCCATCTTCTTTCCAATACTTGTGTAAAATCAAGTAAAAAATTATTAAGAATATTTGAATCTAATTGCGTACTTCATTCAAGAAAATTAGCCGTATATAAATTTCCATAAGATTAGATAAACTCTCTTGAATATATTCCTCCACAATTGATTCAATCAGTTTAATGCTATCGTTTTCACTGTTATCATTGTATGATTGTTTGCACATGTTGAAAACATTAAGCTTCAACATCATATTGCCAAATGACAAATTCATGATTTCATTCCTGTGATTTATTAAGGCATTAGCTGTTGCTAAAAATGGATGACTGTAGACACTTGCATTTTTGCATGAAAGCCCGATGATGAGCCTCGTTTGGAGGCACTACCCGATAAGTTGCGGAAGCTGCGAGAAACAGACGTCGGAAGGGAAAATTCAAAAATAAGTACATCCTCAGATTTAATTCGTTTGCTTAGCCTCGGGTTCGCTCGATTAATCCATGCTTTAACTATTAGCCTTGGTCCAAAATCCCCGCAACCCACACCAAGTCATGCGCCCAAGCCCACACACACCAACCCACGCGCCCAAGCCAATTTATCCAAGCCACACGCCCACATCACAAGGCCCACACACCCAAGCCCGATCCAAAATATTTAAAACACATGTCACAAATCCAAATCAAATCCCCTTCCTAAATTAAATAATCTCATTCCTAATCTAAATAAATCACATATCAAGTTAAAGATATTCCCCACCAAAATTACACAATATTCTTTCCCTAAATAACTTAATTAAACACATCCCTTATTTATTTTATGTGTTTCCCTTTATTAAATCCCATGCACAAAACAAATAAACTCTAGCTCACCATTATAAAAAGGAACATAACCCAAACCCTTCCCTCTTGGCTTATTCTCACGGTAATATAACAAGAAAAAAACCCTAAAAACTCATCTTCTCCCTTGGCTCCACACACATATAACTCTCTCGACCACACCTCTCTCTCTCTCAACCTCTCATGCACCAACATAGGCCACGCACACACGTCTCCTCACAGCAGCCCTATCACCGAAAATATCCAAAAAACCAACCCAAAAACTACCCTAAAAATAGTCCCAAAACCAGTCTAAAAAATCACCAAACAGCAGCCCGAAATAACCCTAAAACAGTAGCCTTTATCACTAAAAAATAACCCCAAAACAGTGATCGGAAAACGACAGCAAAAACAGTGAATAAAAAATAGTGAAACATCAATGAAAATAGTGAAACAGCGAAGGAAAATATTGAACCAATGAACCAGAAAAGTTACGGAGCATTAACCCTTCCAGCGACGACGTAACGCGCTTCCGATGAGTAACTTAAAAGGTAAGACCTGAGGGCACCCTTTATTACTTTTTTTATTTTGTAGTTTGGATGCGGCACGCTCGGGTGGACATGAAAAATGTCCAACTGGGTGTGCGAGGTCTTATATCAAAGATGACCAAACTCTTGGTCACATCTTTCTTTAACGTTCCGTTATTTATTTATCACATATTTATTTCATATTATTAACTTTTTATCATTTCGCATGTTTGTCTCTTCGTTTATGTGTTGTTATATGCATTATCATACTTCACGTCTATTTTCATTTTTGCATTCGCATCATGTTTATGTTTGAGTGCTTGCTATCTCTTGCAGTATATTGGATGGAAACCCAAACATAAATTCCATAGCCGAATCCGAATGGACGGTAGTATGGTCTGTACTTGGGATACAATTCCATGTACCGCTTGAGAAACATTCACGCGTGTGTTTGTGTCATTTGGATACCACTTTGGTAATCTCATTCGAACGCGTTTACGGATGCCACACGAACGTATGCATTCTGCCTCAGTCCGTTCGAACGTGTTTATAAATGTTATTCGAACGCGCACGTATTTTGTTTTATCATGCATCAGGTCTTATCCCGTTCGAATGCGTTTCTGAACGCTATACGAACGCGAACATTCTGTCTCATTTCTGTTTGAACGCGTTTCTGAACGCTATACGAATGGGTTTTCAAACAGCGAAACAACGAAGGAAAATATTGAACCAGTGAACCAGAAAAGTTACGGAGTATTAACCCATCCGGCGACGACGTAACTCGCTTCCGATGAGCAACTTAAAAGGTAAGACCTGAGGGCACCATTTATTACTTTTTTTATTTTGTAGTTTGGATACGACACGCTCAGTTGGACATGAAATATGTCCAACCGGGTGTGCGGGGTGTTATATCAAAGACGACCAAACTCTTGGTCACATCTTTCTTTAACGTTATGTTATTTATTTATCGCACATTTATTTCATATTATTAGCTTTTTATCATTTCGCATGTTTGTCTCTCCGTTTATGTGTTGTTATATGCATTATCATACTTCACGTCTATTTTCATTTTTGCATTCGCGTCATGTTTATGTTTGAGTGCTTGCTATCTCTTGCGGTATATTGGATGGAAACCCAGACATAAATTCCGTAGCCGAATCTGAATGGACGGTAGTGCAGTCTGTACTTGGGATACAATTCAACATACCGCTTGAGAAACATTCACGCGTGTGTTTGTGTCATTTGGATACCACTTTGGTAATCTCATTCGAACGCGTTTATGGACGCCACACGAACGTATGCATTCTGCCTCAGTCCGTTCGAACACGTTTATAAACGCTACTCAAACACGCACGCATTTTTTTTATCATCCATAAGGTCTTATCCCGTTCGAACGCGTTTCTGAACGCTATACGAACGCGAACATTCTGTCTCATTTCCGTTCGAACGCGTTTTCAAACGCTATACAAACGCAAACATTTTGTTTACTGTTCGAACGTGTTTTCAAATGTTATACGAACGTGAACATTCTGTTTAACGTTCGAACGCATTTCTGAACGTTGGACGAATGCACATACAGTGAACAGACCTCCTTCCATCATATTTCATGCATGTTTGCTTCTTTGGTCATCTTGTTTGCATTACATATCTAATTATCTGCTTTTGTTATTAATACTTTTATAGTTGTTATTAGTTACGTTATTGTGCTTCATTGTTTAATATGTCTATGGAATTATGCATTTGTCTTCCTTTTGTTTATTTATTTATGTTTATGGGTGTGCGATGTGTGTTGATTACATTATCTTGCATTTTTAGCATAAGACCTGGTTATACTATTGCATAAATCTTTTCATTACAATGGCATAAGTAAGGGACCATTCCGAACCCAACGGTTTGAGGTCTTCCCTTGCGAGGGGTGAGTACGGCCTTAAATGATTTCCCAGTTCACACTGGGTGGCGACTCCATTTTATTCTCCAGTTTAGTCCCATGCGGGCTACTCCGTACTCCCGATCGGGCCGCAAGCCCGGACAGCGTCGTCGTGCCTCTATACCATGCCTACAGTCTGGCGACTCCACTGGGGATAGAGAATAAGCCCCGAAATAATATCTTGTAATGTTTGTGATTTTTGTTTTAGTTAACCTTGTGATATTATTAGAGTTAGATAATGATTTGGTGTCTTCCTTCACTCACTACCTTTTTATAGCCAAAAGGAAAAGCTGTGAAGACATCTAGATAATCATTTACTCAAAGTTTACCTTAAGGGATACTTAAAGTGATGGACTAATTTGGAGGATCTATTGTTTATTCCTGTCACTAAGGCGATAAGAGCCTAAGAGGTAATGGTATTTAAGAGAGTTCGCTCCACCCTCCCTCTGGGGAATTTTCAATAGAGGAATCCATTTGACAGTTATTCATGTATCGTGAAGTCATTTTCGCTCGAAGCGGCGGATCATTATATGGTATCATCACTCGTTGGCACGTACCTTAGGGTATAAAAAAGGTGTGCTCACTTGGTCGCTCGAACTCTTGAGTGGGGAGACCTAGTTGTGGGCAATCTTTCGCCGGCGGGAGCCTTTATCTATACTCTTATAAACTCACATGTGAACCATAGTTGTATGACCTATAGAAGCCACCCTTTTATGTTTGTGCTTGGGACCATCATCATTTGGATTCATTTGGACTTCTTGTCATGAGATGTGAACCTGTTGGGCCATTTAAACTAGGATGAGTTTGTGTCATATGACAATTGGGCTGAAAGCTTCTAAAATACCGATGGGCCGCTTTGTGTTTGGGCCCCCTATCATTTGAAGTTGTTTAGCCACGTTATTGCAAAAGTGTAAACCTGTTGAGCCTTTTTCAACTGGGACAAGTTTACACCTAGTGGTAATATGATTGAATGCTTTGAAATGATAATGGGACAACTTGTATGAAAACCTTGATGGGCTTAGAAAGTCCAAACATGATCCAAATATGCTGGAAGCACGAGTTCGATATCCGCACTAGCTTTCATCCAGAAATGATACGCCTTGTTATCGCATATTTGTATACTTTTGGACGCTTCTAAGTTCATCCCCATGACCACGGTTGCCGAAAGCCCAATTCGTCATTTCTAGACAATGGCATGGTCTCATAATCGGCTTAGTCCATGTTGTAAATTGGCGGTCTTTGTCTTTTACCGATAGAAAGGGACAGAAGCGGCCAAGGTTCACCCCGTAGCATAGGAGAGAGCGATTTTGTGTACCTTGCATCGGTGCATATAACAAGCCATATTTAGAACTAAAAATACGCTTACCACGAGTGTGGGAGAAATAAGGTTGGAAAGATATATTATGTTTGATCACCTCACATATTTTATATATTTCATGCATCACACGCATACACGTACCATGCTAACTCATAGTTTTAAAGTTGCCATAGATACTCGTTGGGTTAGAGAAGAAGGAAGACTCGTCAAAAACCGTTAGCGAACATGAGTGAGTCTGATAACGAGGGTTCTCGCATGGATCAGTTGGAGACTAATCTCACTAAGATTACCGAGCAGTTGCAAAATTTGACCGCCGCTATGGCCAATATGGCAGTGCCCCGTGTAGGAGGGGCATGAAGCTCTGAGAACGTCGGGCGTAAAGAGCCTCGAAACAGGATGAGCGATGAGATCCATGTTTTTAATGATGATATTGCTGAGTATACCGTGGGAAGGGTAGCCGGGTCTCAGGCCGAGTTGCAGAAACTCATGGATCAGGTAGAGTCAGTTACCCGTAAGATGATGGGTAAGCATGAGGACTTACTAGACTATGAGGCGATGACTTTTGAGGAGCAGTTGCCTTCTCAGTTCAAGATACCCGACATAGCCAAGTTCAACGGGAACGAGGATCCGAGGGTCCATTTCCGACAATATGTTTTTGTGATGAGTTCAGTGGGTCTGTCGAAGCGTCAGGTTTAGAAGATGTTCAGGATGTCACTTGAGGGGGCACCCGTGGTGTGGTATCACAGCCTGGAGAGGAAGGTCAATGATGATTGGAGGGCATTGGCGGAGGCCTTTCTGAATCAGTATGTCACGGATTTAAAGATCGACTTGTCGCTTCGCGACTTGGAGAATACCAAACAGAAGCCGGAGGAGAGCTTCAAGGATTGTGTAGATCGCTGGAGGAGCAAGCTTTTGAAGATGCAGACTCGGCCCTCGGAGAAGGACCAAATCAAGATGATCATCAAGGGCACTAAGCCTTCTATTTACGGTAAGCTGAGGAGGCATCTATGATTGGTGATTTTCGACAGTTGAGGGAGACTGTTATGGATATTGATGAGGAAGAAGCTGAGAACATGAAGTTTTATGGCCTGAATAGGATGACCATCGGGGGGCCTTCAGGGACCAAGCCCGCTTCTGCTGAAGTTGCCGCCATCAGGAATAGGTGATTTTCTAACCTTGGTAAGCTTTTGTCTAAGGTGCTTGAGAATTTTAAGAGGCAGGGGCTCCTAAAACCCTTATAAGCCAAACCACTCCCACATCCTCCACCACTGCACCTCAATCTGAACCTTTATTGTCACTACTACCAACAAAAAGGCCATGACACCGATAATTGCACCCGCCTCAGACATGAAATCCAAGACCTCATCGACTCCCATAAAATACCCGACCCAGAAAAAGAACAACCCAACACACAGAGAAATCCTCTACCCAACTATCACTCTGTTCCACCACCCACCTACATGATCAGCTCCGGCCTACCCGAAAACCTTGTCCTCCAAACCTTTGACCGCCAAGCCTTTTTCCTAGGGATTTGGGATAGCAGTAGTGAAGATGAGACGGAGCAGGGGAAGAATTTCTGGGAGAACTTCTCGAGCAGTGATGAAGAGGAGGTGAAGGGGATGACACATAGTGGACGTTTTTACAATGATGTAGCGGAGAAAGGCAAGGAAGTGTTGGCAGAAGGCTGAGAAGTGGCAGAGAACATGGATAATACTGAAGGAGATGTAGTGTTGCGTCAGTTGAAGAAGACGCGAGCACATGTGAGCATTTGAGAGTTGTTATGTGCATCTCAAGAGCATAGGCGTGCCATGGTTGAAGCTTTGAGTAAGATAATGGTACCAGAGGATGCCAACCCTACAATGTTCGTAGGATCAGTGCAGAAGGAAGCTTTGCAGGTGATAACATTTTCTGAGGAGGAACTCCTGGTGGAGGGGAGGGATCACAATAGTCCACTGGTCATAAGGGCGGAAGTTATGGGCAAGAGGACATCTTGTGTGATGATGGATGATGGCTCATCTATTAATGTGTGCCATTTGAAGATTTTGTCGAGGTTGGGTCTGAAGACGACAGATTTGAGTCCCTTCAACATGACTATCAAGGCGTATGATGATAGCAAGCGGGGAGTAGAGGGCACCGTTGCTGCGGTAGTCAAAGTGGGTCCAATTAAGGATGAGGTTGAGTTCACGGTGCTTGATATCTCGGCCACTTTTGCTTTGCTATTGGGGAGGCCATGGTTTCACAAGCTCAGAGGTGTGCCCTCCACTTTGCATCAGGTCATCAAGTTCCCGTATGGGGGATAGATCATCACCATCAGAGCTGAGGTAGACAATGTTGTGGCCGCTTTGGAGATACATCATTTCACAAGGTTCCAAGTGGCGGCAAGCTTTGAGGAGTGGGTGGATCCTAAGGTGGCTAGGATCATAGAAAAGATGAAGTTTGAGCCATGCACAGGATCGGGTGTTGGAGGAGCACTACCAGAATTAAATGGGCAGACCACTAAGAGAGGATTGGGATACAAATTCGACGAGGATAAGCTGAAGACTAAGAAGAAAGGGCTGAAGCTGACAGAATACTTCGTGAAAGCTACGGGGTATCAAAGAGAGCCTGAACCAGTGGAAGTCAACGGGATCATGGTACCAGGATTTGAGATCTTCCAGGACGTGATGGCCAAGGAGCCGCGGGCAGAAGAAGTCACAAAGGAGGAAGACAAGTGGGAAGAAGAGCTAATGCAGCTAGAGAGTCTGACGCTCGAAGAGAGTAAGGAGACCGAAGAAGACAAAGCTGCGGATGACGAAGACGTTTATTTCTCTGATTTATTTGATTGTACCCCTGCATTCGTTAATAATAAATACATTCATTTCGCTTATTTGTCTGAGTCTCTTCCATCTAACCTGCACGACTTGAGCATATTTGACATTAACTCAACCAAAACAAACGCATTTAACATTGGTAAGCCTGAAAGCCCCAAGGAAATTCTAATTGCGAGTGAGGTTACCTCTGAGGAGCGGAAGGAATTAGAGGGAATGTTAATCAAATACGTTAAGGTATTCGCTTGGTCCTACGAGGACATGCCCAGGGGAGATAGAAGTATCGCCCAACACACAATACCGACTTATCCGAACATGAGATCGGTAAAGTAGAAGCTCTGAAGGATGAAACCTGAATGGGCCGAATAGGTCAGAGAAGAAGTTAAGAAGCAGATAGACGTGGGATTTCTAGAAGTAGTGAAATACCCCGATTGGTTAGCGAACATTGTGCCAGTGCCGAAGAAAGATGGGAAGGTCAGAATGTACGTAGATTATAGAGACCTTAACAAAGCTTTCCCAAAGGATGATTTTCCTTTACCCCATATAGACGTACTGGTGGATAGCGACTTTATCTGCCATGTACTCATTCGCAAATGGGTTCTCATGATATAATCAGGTTCTGATGGCTGAAGAAGATAAGCATAAGACTGCTTTTGTCACTGAGTGGGGCACATATTGTTACAGGGTGATGTCGTTCGAGCTCAAGAATGGGGGAGCCACTTATCAAAAGATGGCCACCACATTATTCCATGACTTGATGCATAAGGAGATCGAAGTATATGTGGACAACATGATTGTGAATTCGGAGATGAGAAGCGGACATATTCAAGCGCTCGAGAAGTTCCTTCAGAGAGTCGACAAATACAACCTGAGACTAAATCCCAAGAAGTGTGTGTTCGGGGTAACGTCGGGAAAGCTGCTAGGACATACGGTAGGAATGAGAGGAATAAAAGTAGACCCTGAGAAGATCAAAGCGATTACCAAAATGCCCGCGTCGAAGAAGGAGAAAGAAGTTAGAGCCTTCCTCGGGAAAATCCAGTACATCAATCGATTCATCACCAAATGACGTTAGTTTGCGAGCCCATCTTCAAGCCGTTGAGGAAAGACCAGCCGGTGAAGTGGAACGGACAATGCCAAGAAGCCTTTGACAAGATCAAATAATACCTAGTGAAACCTCTCGTCCTGAAACCTTCAAGACCGGGCAAACCCTTAATGCTGTATTTGGCCATAGAACCCGAAGCGCTGGGGGCGATGATGATATAAGCAGATGAGACACAGGGTGTGGAACATGCAGTCTACTACCTCAGTACAAGATGCTTCTGTATGAAGCTCGCTATCAAGAAGTAGAAAATATATGTTTGGCAGTAGTGTGGGCTTCCAGAAAGTTTCATCATTACTTCCAATCCTACAAGATCCAAGTGCTAGCAAAGAAGAATCCCTTAAAGTATCTGCATTTGGTACCTTCGCTTGTAGGGAAGTTAGGAAGATGGTTGGTATTGGTGAAGAAGTTTGATATTGAATATATCACTTCTAAAGTAATCAAAGGGTGAGCCGTAGTAGAGTTCCTGGCAATACAACCCATAGAAGGAGGCCAATACAAGTTTGAATTCCCAGACTAGGAAATCCAGGCAATAACGGTCCAAGGATGGAAGATGTATTTCGATGGAGCGATGAATTACAAAGGAGCCGTAATAGGAATCGTGATAGTAACCCCTGAAGGAGAAACCATGCCTATGGCCAAAAGGATGACGTTCGGAGTGACCAACAACATGGCCGAGTATGAAGCATGCACCTTATTATTGACAGCACTGATAACCTTAAGAGCTAAGAGCGTGGAAGTTTATGGAGACTCGATGTTAGTAGTCCGACAGATGCAATGAGAATGGGAATTGAAGGAAGAACGGTTGAGACCCTACCTATTTCACCTCAGGAAGTTGGCACAAGCTATCCCCGATTGTAAATTCCAGCAGTTGCCGCGAGAAGAGAACCAAATGGCAGACGCGTTAGCCACCCTGGCCGTAACTTGAGAGAATCCGGAGAAGTTGGTGATGAGACCTCTAGTGTTGACGACAGCAAGCAGGCCTAGTTACGAGATCGAAAGAGTCTTAGAAGTAGAAGTCGACGATGGGAAACCTTGGTACTACGATATTCAACAGTACCTAGAATGCGGGGAATTCCCAGAAGAAGCCGGTAGGAAGGACAGGATAGCCATTCAGAAGTTGGCCTCCCAGTATGTGAGTTTGAAGGGAGAACTATATAAGAGACAAGCTAATGGCATCCGACTGAAGTGTTTACGAGAGGAAGAGGCTCATAAAGCGATGTAATAAGTACACGCTGGGGTATGTGGACCGTACATGAACGGATTAAACTTGTCCCGCAAGATAGTGAGACAAGGTTTCTACTGGTCGACCATGGAAGCTGACTGCGCGAAGCTGGTGAAGCATTGTCACGATTGTCAAGCCCACGGTAACTTGAACCATTTTTCGCACACGGAGTTACACGGGCTATCGGAGCCGTGGCCTTTTTCAGCATGAGGAATCGACATGATCGGAGAAATTTGACCACACGCATCAAATGGACATTGCTTCATAGTAGTGGCGGTAGACTACTTTTCAAAATGGGTAGAAGTTGAGTCGTTTCGCAGCATTACAGCAAAGTAGATGGCAAAATTCATAGCTCAGAACATCATATGTCGATACAGAATGCCACATCACGTAGTAACGGACAACGGAGTTCAGTTTCAAGGAGAAACCAATACGATGCTATAGAAGTACGGGATAGGACATCGCAAGTCGTCACCTTACATGCCACAAGCAAATGGGGCAGTCGAGGCAGCCAATAAGACGATAAAGAAGATATTAGCCAAGATGACGGAAAGTTACAAAGATTGGGCGGTGTAGGCATTGTATTTTTGCATGTGAAACCCGATGATGAGTCTCATTTGGAGGCACTACCTTTTGAGTCACGAAAGCCGCGGGAAACGGATATCGGAAGGGGAAATTCAGAATAAACAAGGTTCATTGTTTTTGTTCGTGCTGCGTTTGTGTATGCGTTCGAACGGCAAACAGATTACGGGCGTTCGTGTCGCGTTCGAGGAAGCGTTCGAACGGTGTTGGTAATTCTGGTTTTGCTGCTAGCCTCACACCCCAGCCCATTTAGCTCCCCAAAGCCCATAAAACACATCCCAAATTAAATAAATAAATATTAATTTAAACATTAAACATTAAATAAAATATTTAAACCATTTACCAATTAAATAAAACATTTAACAAACTTAAACTAAAATCATGCCTAATTTAAATAATTTGAATATATTATATACTAAAACTAAAAAGAAGATATACCTAATTAAAATCAATCCTAACCAATTAAAGCCAATCATATATTTGACTTCCTAATCTAACAAGACATCTACCAATTTAAAATAGTTGACTTCCTAATTTAAAATATTTTGTCCCCCCTCAATCTTGTGTATACCATCCTTAGGACTCCTAATTTGGAAACTAGATCTCTTCCTTGTGAGACAAGGGCAAACCCTAGCTCTCTTCTATATAAACATGCATTAACCTAGCCACACCAGCTCTCCATTCTCTCTAATACACGCCCAAGACAAAAAAAAACACTTGACATATACACAAAAAGAGAACAAAGAGCCCTAACCATCTCCTCCATAGCCGAATCCACCACAAGCAACTATCCTCCATAGCCGAATCCAAAACAAACCAAACTCACCCTTAGCCGAATCCAGAACACCAAAATCCTTCAAAGTCGAGACCACCACAAGCAATAACCCTCCTTAGTCGAATCAAAACACTCCCCTCCTTCACCGAGAACACATCCCCCATACAGCCCTTACAATCACTGAAACACCCCCTAAAACACGCCTAAACAGCCCTTGAATCACCTTAAAACAGCAGCCCAAATCCTCTTAAAACAGTCCCTAAAAACCTTAAAAACAGTAACATAAAACTGCATTCATAATCTTAAAAATAATCACACACAACTGCACTAAGAACCCACACAAACTTGAAACAGTTCATTGAAACATCAAAACAGATGGCCTGAGCAGTGAGCAGCAAAATAGAGGCCGAACATGAGCAGAACGGAGTTCGAACCGCAAGCAAAACAGCAAAGCAGTGAGCTAGGATGCTAACCAGTGAACCGGAGAAGTTGAGGAGCTGTACCCTTCCGACGTCCGTGAAACGCAAGCCTGAAAGTTGGCAAAAAGGTTAGACCTGAGGGTATCTTTCACACTCGTTTTTTTTTTTTGTATTATTTATTAAATATTACTTGCATGATTGTCATGTTGAAATGCATGTTGTGGCCCTTGAGTAGATAAATATGCATGAATTATGAGATGTAGTATGTTGTGGCTGTGGAATAAAATGAAAGGCGTGTCAACTCTCGCGGTATATCGGATGGAACCCGGACATAAATTTCATAGCCGATTCCGAATGGACGGTAATATGATCTGTACTCGGGACACAACTCCACGTACCGCTTGAGTAAACGGCACCCTCTTTTGTTTTGTGTTGCTTTTGTTTATTTTTCGTCACTTGAATTCTGTATGTTGTTTATTTATGCATGATTCAATCGAGCGCATGGGCTTAGTAAGTGGAATGAAAGATCCCTTATGGGGAGGGGTTAAAGCCCTTTACCACGATGCTTTGCCGCGCCGGTTGATGTGTGCTCGGTTGGATGCAAGATACGTCCAATCGGGCATACTTAGTTTGATATTATTGTCTTTATCTTTTTATGCATGGTTCAATCAAGCGCATGGGCTTAGTAAGTGGAATGAAAGATCCCTTATGGGGAGGGGTTAAAACCCTTTACCACGATGCTTTGCCGCGCCGGTTGATGTGTGTTCGGATTGGATGTAAGATGTGTTCAATCGGGCATACTTGGTTTTGATATGATTGGCTCTATTTTTGTATGTATGATGCGATCGAGCGCATGGGCTTAGTGAGTTAGTCCAAAGGTCCTCTATCTGAGAGACGAAGAGCCCTAAAGGCCACCTTTGTGACACTACTTCGCCGCGCTGGACGAAGTGTGTTTGGGTTGAATGTACGTTCAATTGGGCATACGAAGTCCTACACTTTTGTTGTCTTTATTTCATGTGTTGTGATGTGACGCGCATGGGCTTAGTATGTTGGTCTAAAGGTCCTCTCTTTGTGAGACCAAGAGCCCCAAAAGGCCACCTTTACGGCAGTACTTCGCCGCGCCCCTTTATTTTGTTGTTTATGTATTGCGTCCCATTTCATGCATCAGGTCTGTTCCCGTTCGAACGCGTTTACGAACGCAACTCGAACGCGCATGCATTTTGCCTTATCATGCATCAGGTCTCATTTTCGTTCGAACGCATTCACGAATGCCATGCGAACGTGAGCATTCTGTTTCATTTCCGTTCGAACGCGTTAACAAACGCCATACGAACGTGAACATTCTGTTTTATTTACGTTCGAACGCGTTATCAAACGCCATACGAACGCGAACCTTCTGTTTACCATTCGAACGCGTTTACGAACGTTACACGAACGCGAACACACTGAACTGAGACATATTCATCACATGCCATGTATAATTGTTTCTTAGATGATTTTTTTATGGAACCACACATAGTCATTCTTATCTTTGTGCACATAATAATGAAAAGCATGTTTATTCCATTAGTTGCGTCATTTGCCTTAGTCTTGATTTAACGCATTACGATTCATATACCTATGCCATGATGACTTTGGAGTATTATTTCTTGTGATATATCGGATGGAAACCCAGACATAAATTTCGTAGCCGATTCCGAATGGACGGTAATGCGGTCTGTACTTGGGATACAATTCCACGTATCACTTGGAAAAGTGCTCACATGTATGCTTGTGCTGTTATTATGTATGCTTGTGTTTTTTTATGAATATGATATGCTGAATGAAGTTGTATGTTCGTTGTTACTTTGAGGTATTTTCAGGCATGTGTTCTTAGATGTGAGATATATGTGAAATGTATGTATAAGTTTTATTTTGTACCTGTGAATTTAGAAGCATGATACTCTTGGAAATAAGTGCTACTTAAGCCTGATTAAATTATCACATAAATCCTGTCATTACAAGTGGCATAATTAAGGGACCATTCCGAACCCAACGGTTTGAGGTCTTCCCTTGCGAGGGGTGAGTGCGGCCTTAAATCTCATTTTCCCGGTTCACACCGGGTGGCGACTCCATTACTCTCCGGTTTAGTCCCTCGTGGCTACTCCGTACTCCCGACTAGGCCGCGAGCCTAGAACAGCATGCGTCGCCCCAGATCCTGTGTTCCCACAGGCGGACAAACTGTCGTACGCCCTGTGGGGGTACAGAACTTTTGTGAGAACGGCAATGGGAGCCACACCTTATTCTTTGATCTACGGAATGGAAGCAGTATTACCGATGGAAGTAGAGATACAGTCAATGCGGGTACTAGAGGAGGCAGAGTTACCTGAACAATAATGGGTCTCGTAAATATTCAAACAATTAACATTGTTAGATGATAAGAGAATGAAGTTTTTGCACCATATGCAGTTGTATCAGAAGAGATTGGCCCGAGCATTCAACAAGAAGGTACGCCCAACCAAGATTAGAGAATGTGATCTAGTACTCAAGCAGTCAAAGCCGTCGACGATGGACCCGAGAGGAAAGTTCAAACCCAACTGGGAAGGACCCTACATAGTCAAGAAAGTGATGGGAAACAGGGCAATGAGACTGTCAGATTTAGACGGAAACGAGCTCACCGAGCCAATCAACGTGGACAGGTTGAAGCAATATTTTACCTAAGGAATAAAAGACCGAGCGATCACCGGGAGAATCGGTGGAAGGCCTAACCCAACGAAATAGGAAACACATCCATGCATGCATGCATACACGTAACATACTTGAAATTTTTTATTTTGTGTTCGCAGGTTTCGAAGAAAATAAGAAATAGCGGCAAATACAAGCAAGCTGGGAGCAGTAACACATTACCAGCAGTTTTCAGGAATGGATCACAGGGTCGAGGCCCACACTATCATCAGTTTCGTGAATGAATCCCAGGGTCGAGGCGCACATTACCAGCAGTTTTCAAGAACGAACCCCAAGGTCGAGGCCCACACTATCAGCAGTTGAAAGGAAGAATTTCAGTGGAGTGAAAAAAAAATTGGAGAGAGAGAAGTCCTTAGCGGTTATGCACAAGTCCGATGATGAAATAGTTTGCTCTAGGGAGAAACCTTAGAAACTATAAGTGCGAGAGGTACTCTCATCCGATATTTTGAGTAGTTGATCGCGACTAGACTCGCGAGCACTTAACTATAGGATCTTAACAGAGAAAGCCTGAGTAGCCGGCAAGGTGACTAGTTGAAGAGATTGAGGATCGATGAATGACCGTTCGCTTAGATGTCTATCACGACTTACTTGTGTTACTATATGTGGTATGGTTTGATACAAAATAAAAGTCTCTAAAGCAAAAATAAAAATAAACCACCTATAACTGATAAGCGTGAAGGTACCCATGGGTGAGTATTAAGACCACCATGAGGAGAAATGCTACCTTAAAGGGTAGGTGTGTTAGAAAAAAAATGAAGAGACGAAAGAAAAGAAAAAGAAAACCATATCACATTGAGTACGGAGAAGTAATTGCAGAGCATGATCAAGACATCTAGGTTGGTTTGACCCATTGATCTCATTCTTTGAAACAAAATTATCGAGTTGGCTCACTTAAGGATCAAGCTGTAAAAGAACCTTGGCACACACACACTTTGAGTCTGGTTCAGATCATTTATTCAAACGGTTGGATTTGAGTTGCATCGAGTACTTTGAAGGCTCTCTGGTTTCGACACTGAACATCCTTTGAGGGCAATAATATGTACAATTATTGGGACTATCTCATAAAAAAGAGTAATATGGTATGACAATACGGAACACCGCATCAAATGATCTACTTTGGCCGAGTGCAAGCAACGAAGAACAAAAAGATAAACCAAGTCTGAGGGTGACCAGTCTACCCCTTCTCATGCAGTAACGGTTCGGGAATAAACCATCACATCAGCGACACCTCGGAATGAGGATTAGCAAGCCAGGAATGGCGCTCCGAGAATGGAGCACGGTTTGGGAATGAACCATCACATTAGTGACACCTCGGAAATGAGGATTAGCAAACTGGGAATGGTGCTCCGGGAATGGGGCACGGTTCGGGAATGAACCATCACATCAGTGACACCTCGGAATGAGGATTAGCAAGCCGGGAATGAAGCTCCGGGAATGGAGCACGGTTCGGGAATGAACCATCACATCAGCGACACCTCATGAATGAGGATTAGCAAGCCGGGAATGGCGCTCCGGGAATGGAGCACGGTTCGGGAATGAACCATCACATCAGCGACACCTCGGGAATGAGGATTAGCAAGCCGGGAATGGCACTCCGGGAATGGAGTACGGTTCAGGAATGGACCAGGGGTCGAAGCACCTCACCACCTCATCAACACAGTTTGAAGCATCTCAGAACAACAGGTAAGTCAGACAACGGCTGGCGAGCCAGGTAAGTAAAAATACATGCATGACTTTGATAGGATTATCACTGTCACACACCGCACAAGTCTATCAAAGTGGGGGTGACTCTAGACACTTACATTTTTGCATGAAAGCCCGATGATGAGCCTCGTTTGGAGCCACTACCCGATAAGTTGCGGAACCTGCGGGAAACGGACGTCGGAAGGGAAAATTCAAAAATAAGTACATCCTCGGATTTAATTCGTTTGCTTAGCCTCGGGTTCGCTCGATCAATCCATGCTTTAACTATTATCCTCGGCCCAAAATGCCCGCAACCCACACCAAGTCATGCACCCAAGCCCACACACACCAACCCACGCGCCCAAGCCCATTTATCCAAGCTACACGCCCACACCACAAGGTCCACACACCCAAGCCCGATCCAAAATATTTAAAACACAATTCACAAATCCAAATCAAATCTCCTTCCTAAATTAAATAAATCACATTCCTAATCTAAATAAATCACTTACCAAATTAAAGATATTCCCCACCAAAATTACATAATATTCTTTCCCTAAATAACTTAATTAAACACATCCCTTATTTATTTTATTTGTTTCCCTTTATTAAATCTCATTCACAAAACAAATAAACCCTAGCTCACCATTATTAAAAGGAACATAACCCAAACCCTTCCCCTTTGGCTCATTCTCACGGTAATACAACAAGAAAAAAAAAACCCTAAACACTCATCTTCTCCCTTGGCTCCACACACATACAACTCTCTCGACCACACCTCTCTCTCTCAACCTCTCGCGCACCAACATAGGCCACGCACACATGTCTCCTCACAGCAGCCCTATCACCGAAAATATCCAAAAAAAAACAACCCAAAACTGCCCTAAAAACAGTCCTAAAACCAGTCTAAAAATCACCAAATAGCAGCCCGAAATAACCCTAAAACAATAGCCTTTATCACTAAAAAATAACCCCGAAACAATGATCGAAAAACGGCAGCAAAAGCAGTGAACAAAAAACAACGAAACAACAGTGAAAACAACGAAACAAGGAAGGAAAATATTGAACCAGTGAACCAGAAAAGTTACGGAGCATTAACCCTTCCGACGACGATGTAACGTGCTTCCGAGGAGTAACTTAAAAGGTAAGACCTGAGGGCACCCTTTATTAATTTTTTTATTTTGTAGTTTGGATGCGGCACGCTCGGGTGGACATGAAATATGTCTAACCGGGTGTGCGAGGGCTTATATCAAAGACTACCGAAATCTTGGTCACATCTTTCTTTAACGTTCCGTTATTTATTTATCGCACATTTATTTCATATTATTAGTTTTTTTATCATTTCGTATGTTTGTCTCTTCGTTTATGTGTTGTTATATGCATTATCATACTTCACGTCTATTTTCATTTTTTCATTCGCGTCATGTTTATGTTTGAGTGTTTGCTATCTCTTGCGGTATATCGGATGGAAACCCAGACGTAAATTATGTAGCCGAATCCGAATGGACGGTAGTGCGGTCTGTAATTGGGATATAATTCCACGTACCGCTTGAGAAACATTCACGCGTGTGTTTGTGTCATTTGGATACCACTTTGGTAATCTCGTTCGAATGCGTTTACGAACGCCACACGAACGTATGCATTCTGCCTCATTCCGTTCGAACACGTTTATAAACGCTACTCGAACGCGCACATATTTTATTTTATCATGCATCAGGTCTGATCTCGTTCGAATGCATTTACGAACGCTATACGAACGCAAATATTCTGTCTCATTTCCGTTCGAACGCGTTTTCAAATGCTATACGAACGTGAATATTCTGTTTACCGTTCGAATATGTTTTCAAATGCTATACGAACGTGAATATTCTGTTTACCGTTCGAATGTGTTTCCGAACGCTGGACGAACGCACGTACAGTGAACAAACCTCCTTCCATCATATTTCATGCATGTTTGCTTCTTTGGTCATCCCATTTGCATTACATATCTAATTATCCGCTTTTGTTATTAATACTTTTATAGTTGTTATTAGTTACGTTATTGCGCTTCATTTTTTAATATGCCTATGGAATTATGCATTTGTCTTCCTTTTGTTTATTTATTTACGTTTATGGGTGTGCGATGTGTGTTGATTATATTATCTTGCATGTTTAACATAAGACCTGGTTATACTATTGCATAAATCTTTTCATTACAATTGGCATAAGTAAGGGACCATTCTGAACCCAACGGTTTGATGTCTTCCCTTACGAGGGGTGAGTGCATTTTATTCTCCGGTTTAGTCCCCCGCGGGCTACTCCGTACTCCCGACCGGGCCGCGAGCCAGGACAGCGTCGTCGTGCCTTTATTATACCATGCCTACAATGACCAAATATTACAGGAATTGGCTTGTAATTGTCTACTACAGGTTGTGTTTCCAAGAAAATAAAATCCACATGATATATGAGTTTATCGACTTGTAATAACACATCTTCCACAATTCCTTTTGGTATCTTTAATGATCTATCAACAAGTAAAAAAGTAGTTGAAGTTGGTTTTAACTCGCCAATATTAAGTTGTTGGTAAACCGAAAATGGAAGCAAATTGACACTACCTCCAAGATCAAGCAATGCATGTTAAATTTTATGACTTCTAATAATACTTGCAATAGTAGGACAATCGGGGTCTTTGTATTTTAATTCATGAGGGCGTTACATATCACCATCCCCTCATACGCCTATTTAGTGGTATTGGGGTGTTACGTATCATTGTCCCTCAAGCCATTGAACTATAGCCAGGTGTGCAAATCCATGCCATTGATGCGTTACATATCGTCGTCCCCAAATATATTCCATCATCGTATCCCTGAATCTATGGTATAGGGGCGTTATGTCTCGTCATCTCCCTAGCCCTGAAATCTAGCGGCCTTGGGGTGTTACGTATTGTCATCCTCCAAGCCACTGAACTAGAGCCAGATGTGTTGATCAATGCTATCATCTTGACCCTGAATCTAGGGTCTAGGGGCGTTACGTATCGCATCCTCTAGCCCTGAGATCTAGGATCTATGTGTTAGGGTTGGTGCTCGGAGTGCCAATTCGGATCGTATTTATGTCTGATTCATAAATACGGACAATTTCATTTTCCATAATATTACTAATTTTAATGGTAGTACCGTTTTATTTTATACGCTTATTCGATCTAATTACGATTATATATCTGATTACGATTAGATTGAAACTGAATCTGGTTCAGTGATAAGTGTATTCTAGACAAAGACCCTAGGATTTACAGTATAGTGCGTAGTTACAACGCAGTTTGTAATTGACATTAGGAAGCGCGCTATTAGTTGTATATCCTTAAATAAAGTTCATGGTCAAGATTTGCTAACACGGGTCGGTTAGTAAAATCCGCTGAGACCAGTACATGTCGTATATCGTGACTTGGTCCGATGGTTTATCCCAGTGAACCATGAGTCTCGGGAGACTCGTATAGACATATAGGTGTTTATTTGATAAGACACTGAACGACTCACTGAAGGTTTCCTAATATATGGTACACCAATGTCAATAGGAACCTTCTCGAGTTGAGCGAGCATAGTGGTCCTTCGACTTGAGATACCACTGTGGATATATGAGCTATCCTCCACACTTCGATGGCAGTCACGTCAATGATCTATTCATGATCAGACCTCCGCCTGTTCGTTGGGTTTGGACTGATGCTCATGATATCCAGTGCGTATCAAGACAGAATCCGTCAGTCCTGTGTATAGGGCATAGGTATCCAGCACGTGTTTACGATCTAGTAAATCCATGGCCGTGGTATAACGTCGGAAACCAGTTCCGAGTGTTATTTTAAGATCATAAAGGAAAAGTCGATTGTATTATACCGAACAGATTTGACGTTCTGATCTATATCCCAGGTATAATACGGATGGCTTGTGACGGAGGGATTATACGTATACTATGACCTCAGCTTGTATAGTTTAGCGAGATTATATGTGGTCGTCATAATCCATGAGTGGGTGGATTATAGACACGAAATTATATTTCGTGACGGATGAACCTAAACTTAGAGAGTCCCACAATATGAAGTGTACTCGTTGAGCACTTGGGTAACTCGATATGAATAATACAGATTATTCATAATATTTCACCGGATTAAATGAGTTAATTCAGATCGTTTAATCGTTAAACGACAACACATGTAATTAAGGGATTTTGTCCGCAAATAATTATTGTGTATTTGTATTTGATACATAATACGATTAGATACACATTAATTATTCGTCAAATGAGATTTTAACACATGCCATAAATATATGTATTTGTTATTTAATGTAAATAAAATTACATATGTGTGTGTAAATTAATTATTTAATGGTTAAATAATTAAATAATTAAGTTAAAGCATATCCATTTGTCATTTATTAAATGATACATGATCATATTTAATTGGGTACACATGGCATGTCTTATATTAGGCTTCATTTGTCCAAATTTGATTTGTTCAAATAAAGTAAGCATTAAATTAATTGAAATGGAAAATTTGTTTCTCTCACTTGATCACTTCCTTCACTGCCGAGAGATCAAAATGAAATGGGTTTCAACTTGGTTTGATCAACCATGAAGATTTGAAAGGAAAAATCAAAGAAAAATGCTTGGATTTAGGAGATTTAAGGTAAGTCTTCAAAACTCATGGCTTAGAAATTTGATTTCTTGTTTTCTTGATGACTTAGAATGGTTCTAGGGTTCTTACAAATTTGAAATTTTGGGGCTTTTGATTGTGAATGGTTGATTGGAAGTTGTAGGCATGTGTGAAGTAGATTTGGGAACTAATTATTGTAATTTGTTTCCAATTTGTTCAAATTATTGTTGGACAATTAGTTACCATTATAGAGTTATTAATCCACTCTTTGATAGCCTAGAATTGTTCTTGGTTGCTTCATGTGTGGTGGGACTTTGATTGGTGAAGGATTAATTTTGACTAATCTTTGAAAATTGGATTTAAAAGCATGAATATGGTGATTTTCGGTTTTCTGATCAGGTGTGTTAAAACTGGAAATTATGTGATGTATTTGATGTGTTATGAATGTAATGGATGCATTTTGGGTGTTGGAACATGTAACATCCCAGATTTTCGGGACTGTTCTAGGAGATTCCCAGACTGTCAATTTAGTCTTGGAATAGAATGATAATGAAGAATAAGTGTTTAAGTGATGGAATATGGATCAAAATAATATGAAATGAATATTCGTCGGGTTGGAAAACGCGTGGGACCAAGAATCAGTTACGTGATTTTTACTATATGCGTATAGTTTACAGTTTTAGGCATGAATTTAGCAAACGAACTCCGATCGACGAACCGTCAGCGCCATTAGATCCGGGAGAGAGAGGGGAACGCTCGGCCGTCAGAAAATTTTCGATCGGACAGGCGCGTGGAGCTCACGCGCGCCCTATGTGGCGGCGCGTGAGGCCCACGCGCGGCCTGGCCAATCGGCGCGTGTCCACCACGCTCCGGACAGAATTTTCGTGCTGTTTTCCCGAGTCTCCTCCGCAAATTTCAGACCATTCCGAGTAGTTACGGACCTCTGAATCTTAAATTTCGTTAGGATTGCGAGAACGACCGAATCACGTTTCTTGCATATTCTTTCATTTATTCTAGTTATGATTATGTTCCTTATAGTAAACTCTTTTGTCTGTTAGGTGATCGTGATACCATAAGCAGGGAGGATCCTGCTGCCTAGTTCTTTTCTCAGTAGTCAGCTCACCAGGTGCGTGGATAAACCTGTAACATTGATGTTTTCAAAAGAATATAGTATGTATGTTTTCTTAAATGAATTTTAAAGTAATGCATTAAATGAGTTTGTTTTCAGAAAGTTTATATATTTTGCTATAAGGTATGGATCGAATATTGATTATGTTGAAATCATGTGTTGTGATATATGAGAAACTTGCATGATTTGAGATATATGAGCATGGATTTTGGAAATGATTTTTATGTTAGGATGCACCCCGTGTACTTATATGTGCCAGATTATTGCCATGAGATAAGGTCTCATGTTGCCAGTTATTGCCGTGAGATAAGGTCTCACGTTGCCAGTT
Source organism: Zanthoxylum bungeanum (assembly GCA_019454045.1). Lineage (NCBI taxonomy): Eukaryota > Viridiplantae > Streptophyta > Magnoliopsida > Sapindales > Rutaceae > Zanthoxylum > Zanthoxylum bungeanum. The sequence goes on from SKCR01043255.1 coordinate 441,587, forward strand.
TGCTCCGGATGCCAGTTTTGCCGTGGGGAAGCCTCATGTTGCCAGCTTTGCCGTATTTGTCATGAGGTTGTGCATATAGATAAATAAACAGATTTATCATTACAGAGTATTTTTTAGTAGTATGAGTTTTATGAGAAATGAGATTTATGATTTGAGTTTTATGAGAAATGAGCTTTATGATTTCAAGTAAATGTTTGAGATATTGATTTACAGCTTATGTAATTATATATATTATGAAAGACTTGTTCGATCCACTTTGTTACTTGATTATCCACGGCACTAAGCTGTGATCCATTGCACTAAGCGTGAGCTTACCCCCCTTCCTTAACATTTCAGGTTTAGCAGATTAGTAGATCGTTCTTTCATCTGTTGTTTCGTCATCATTCCTGCCAGTAGAGAAAAGGTTGTGCCAACAGTAGAGTGTCTTTATTATGTTTTGAGACTGTATTTCTAGATATGTATTTCTTGGGAGAATTTGTTATGTGGTGTTAGGCATTGAGCCTTTAATTGATACTGAGGTTATTGTGTTTCCTTTATGGATATTATGTTGAGTTGGATCATGGAGATCCTAGTTTTTTTTTTTGATGATATTTTATTTTCAGTTTAGATTTTTTCCTTGTATTTGGAGGATTAGTCCATATTACAGGGGAAACTCTTCTAGTTTCTAGTCTCCGTCTCACCCCTACTCTACCTAAGGGGACGGGTGTGACAGAACAATAGCCGGAAAGTGTTTCCGACTTGAAACAAACGAAAACGGCCAAAAACGGCGTTATCGGGTGGATTTTGAGCCAACCGGGTGACGGCTGTGAAAACAGTGATTTCGTCACTGTTTGGGCAGCCCATGAACTGCCCCGACACTATTGGATCTGACCTAGGCAGTTTCCATAAGTGTCGGATAGTCGGTTCCGTCAAAAACGTGTTTTAGGTAATTTTGCGGAAAAACAGTTTTCGTAAAAGTTTCGCGAGTTTCAACTATATTTATGTTAATATTTGATATTAAATAATTTTTTTTAGGTGATATATGAATAAATTATTCATATTAGATATTGAATAATTTATTCGGTATTTTGAAAAATTTTAAAATACGATTTCGCCACGACCCGCACTTCCGCTGCGCCCATCGCCAAAAACCCCAACACTATGAGCGTTACGTATCGTCGTCCCTCTAGTCATGCTCTACATATGCACATGTTCTGAATCAGTCGATTACAGTAACCGTCAATTCCAATATCTATGCCAAGTTACATCTGATGTGGGTTTTTCCCCCATGCCTCCAAAAATCAAATCCATGTTCGTCAATTTCCAAAAATCTCTAAATTGGGGTTTTCCCCAATCTCAAAAATCATAAGGAAATCATACTTTTAAATCAAAACTATCTTAAACTTTCTCAATCATAAAACAACTGAAATAAACTTGGCTAACGCCCTAAAGTGCTTGAAAGTAAGTCTCGAATTAAAAATAAATAAGTAATATCAACTTGAAAAAGAAAGGTCCCCTCACATATTTATAACCATTTCCAATTACCATCGATGCGACTGAAGAGGTTCCTACGGAAAAGCTAGTCAGTCATGTATTCGTATATGGTTAGCACATTTAGACTGAGAAGCTAATCATGATCATAGATGGGGTAAATGCACATGCATGTCGAATACAGAACCTTTAGAGTGCCCTCTAACTTCCTAAGATGATCATGAAATGGAATGAAACTGTTTTTGTCACATGTCGCGACGCTAGGTCTGGCGCGTCGCGACGCCCATACAAACAGAACGAGGCATAGAGTATTTCCAGTTTTGCACCGTGATACAAGGGCTTGGGCATCGCGAATCGCTACTATAGTGTCGCGACGCCCTCACATCCAGAACTGAAATAGAGAGCATCTCTAATTTCGGCGTCGCGACGCTAGCCCATACTCGTCGCGACGCTAGCCTGATTCTAGGCCAACATTCATTTCTCCATAGCCAATTCCCAAGTTAAATTCCAACACCATCATACTAACACCTTTACTTAGACAATTATCTAAACATCAATATGTTTAGAACATCATTCATCATCAAATATAATTTCCAACACATCCATATATAATTTGGCTAAGGGCTTCAATTTGTAATTTTTGAGTTATCGACTCCCAAATAATTTAAACTCATGTCAATACATCACCAACTTCATAAACCATAATCATTCATTATCAAAGCAATAAAAACTCACCCCCCATTATATGTATAATTCGGCCAATGCCCCACTTTGGGAAAAAATTAGACATTCATAAAATAATATTAATTCCATTCTTATACTATCATGAAATGCATAATTATACATGCTAGCAACTTAATCAAAGTTAAAATGAAGAAATGAATTCTAGGGTTATTCCATGTGCCAATTTGAGGGAAGAAGATTCATGCCATGAACTCAAGATTAAAGGAAGGAAAAGAAAAAGAAGCTTACTTGCATGAAGAGAACTTGAAATCATCAATTTTCCGTCACCATTTGGCATATGAAAAAGAAGATTTTTTTATTATTATTTTGAAGATTTTTTTTATTATTATTTTGGGGCCAAAATCATGCCCTCAAGGAGAAGAGAAGATGGTGAATAATGTTTGCTATTTATAGTGCATAAGGCTGATTTTTTGTCCGCAAATGAGTGCCTAGGATAGGGCCACATCACCCAATTCTAAATCATCCCCAAAATTTACTGTAGCAGTCACAGTAATCATGATTTTTGACTTGCTTCTAATTTGAATTTCGAAAAATATCCAACTCGAAAGTTATAGGTCTCGGTTTTAGCCTTCCGAAGATATAAAATTCATAAAAATCGGAGATCATATGAAAAATTTATGACCCAAATACTAAGGACTGTCAAGATTAAATCTTAGACTAAATTCTGTATCGAAACTACGATGAATTTATCGAATGTCCAAAAAGCAATCTCACTATATACACGACTGAACATGATTTATATCACGTATTATGCCACATATGGCATAGTAGTCGTTGGAATTTCCGAGGTGTTACATTCTTCAAGAGAGAAAATGAAAAAAGCATGAAGAAAATGAGAGGTGGGCACTTCTATTTATAGTAGAAGTGCTAATCTCTCAATTATTAACTATAACTTTCCAAATCAAATACAAATACTAAATTTTTACTAATTTTTATTTTTCCTTTTTTCCTTTTATTTTTATTTTAATTGATCATTTTATAAATATTTGTCACAATCCACCTAAAGATGGATTGTGACATTTTAACATTTTATTTTTTTTTATTTTTTATTTTTTGTTTTGTTTTCTAATAATTAAAATTACATGCAATACATAATGGCTTCTTCATCCATTTCGACCTTTAAAACCTCAGAACTAGAAAATCTTGTAAACAATAAAAATATAGATATTTGAGTCTTCTTTTATCTGGAACTGGAATCTTCTCAATCCAATATTGGAGTAAAAATTTATGGCCAAATTATGAAAATTACGTAAAATTAGAATTTCCGAAATTATACACTGTTAGAACGCTCATTCAAGTTTCTGACCTCCAAAATCCAAATGTCACGTCCATTTTTCTAGTTATGCATTCAAAGTATTATTTTACCTACATAAAAAATAAAAATCACAATAAAAAATATATAAAACATAAATTTAATTATTATTTCACAAATGTGTTAAATTAAGGGGATTAATGCAATTACAAGTATAAAATGATTAATTTTCTTTTTAATAAATATACATTTTTTAGTGTTCATCAGGAATCGATGCACATTTACAATGTAGAATACTAGACGCAAAAGAAGTCCAACTGAGATCCCCATCAATACATACCAATGATGTCTTTATAAAATTAACTTTAAGCTCATAGACTAGCTCAAAACTTATGAGAATCCTCCTAATATTAAGTAAAGAATCGGTGTCTTTCTTCGAGAAAATGAGTGTCATCGACAAACTGAAGGTGTGTAATTTGCAAACTCGGACTACCCACTGGGATTCCACAAATCAAATTAAGACTTTGAGCCTTAGAGAAGACATTTAGGCCTTCCGCCTTAGAGAGGATATTTGCAAACTCGAAGGTTTTACCTGCTCCGCTTAAGGGTGGTTTGGCGGTGGGGTTTCCAACGATTCCAAAAAATATAATAATAAAAAAAATAATAATTTAGGCCTTCCGCCACCAAAAGAAAAATCAAGAATTAATCCATAATTTAATTTATAGATAATTAAACTTTTGTGTGTGTATTTTTATGTATATATATGTCAAAATTGAAAGTCAAAGGGATGGAGAAGTTTGACAGGTTATTGGCCGGCTAACGGCCAGGCATTGATAAATGTTATGTAAATAGTGTATTATAAGCTAAGCTCGAGACAAAAATAAAAAATAAACGGTGATTTAATTTTTAAGACAAATCAGAGCCGTTGGTGTATGCGTGTCGTACACCAATGCATTACTTGGATGAATTGTCATATTCATCTTTCACATTTTCAGTGACATATTTTGGTTGAATTTTATTTAGTTATAGTTGGATGGTCATTCTATTTTTCCCTTACTCATAAACTCCGTATTTTTTTAATTTCCATTTAAATTTGACCAATTCAATTATTATTTTTTTTTGAAAATATTGTAAACCTCGCCGCCAAACCATCCCTTTCGGGCTTAAGCGGAATAAGTAAAACCCCCGACTATCATTGGCTCTTACAAGAAACGCACTCTCTGAATTCAAACTCATGACCTCAATGTGAGATCTTGAGTCATACACCATCAAACCACGCCCACCCAATTAAATTAACTGACACGTAATGTAGATTTCTTCATCTTAGATTTAAATTATTTATTTAAAAAAAAAAATCAGCTGATCGGAAATCGTAGTATTTCCTATTTAGAAGCTTTTTTCCCATTGTATTTAAATCTTATGTCAAGCATTAACTTTCAAGGGAGCCTTGCAAATAATGTTACCTCGATAAAAGGTATAAATTTTTACACATTTATAAAATTTGTGAGTAATCGTGTGGCCATTTCGGTATTTTGGATCCTCAATGTATAAAGCTTGAACACTCGGAAAAATGAAACAATGACTATTTAAGCTCTCATTGATATTGCAATTTGAAAAATATGATGAACACACAGTGTTTTATAAAATGAAGTTATGTAATATTATTTTATGTTAATAAAATAATTGTAATTCATTTTTTAATATTTTGATTGTGAATAAAAATTAAAAATATTAATTTTTACAAAACTCTTTTTTTTAAAAGAAACTACAATTAATAAATACAATTTTTTGTTATTAAACAAATACTTGAAAATTATATTTTGACGAAAACACAATTTTATTGTCTTGTCACATATCAAACCACAATACCATATAGAACCAACAACCAATCACAAACAAAAGTGTGGTTAAACACTATTTAGTTTATAAGAATGTTCAAACTGTAATAAGTACTACAGTGTTCATAGGGCCGAATCAATCCACGACCCGACCCGACGCGGTCGGGTTTGTAAAAATAAAAAAAGTAATTTTCCAATCCTATTTTGATGATTTTTCCCTTTTCCTCCATAGTTAATTTATCATAATTTGATTTAACTATAAATCCTACCAAAATTGTATCATAAAAAAATATAGTACATATTTTTCCAACCCAACCCGACTCGCACGGGTTCACTTTAAAATTTCGGATTTCGGGTCTTCCGACCCGCATGACTCGACTCGATCGGATTTAAGAAATTTATTTAAAAAAACCGACTCACCCGTGAACATCCCTAATAAGCACAAGAAAAAAACAAAAACTACAATGTGCCCACGCCTGTATAAGATAAGAACTGTATAAATATAATAGGCATCGTTTACTTGATGACCATTATCATCATTTGAGATTTAGTTATATTGCCTAATTGCATTGATTTCATTTATATCTATGATATCCCAATTCCCACATCATGTAAGAAAAATGGGAGTGATGACCTCCTATTCAAAAACAAGAAAATAACTCGGTCTTGTTTTTATTTTTATTTTATTTTTTAAGGGATAATTAATCCCACAATTACGAGCACCAGTTATATGACTTATATTTGGACTATTCCATCTATAGTAACTCTGTCTAAACTTCACTGCAAAACAGTTATGAGAGACCAAAACATAAAATAAAGCTAAAGAAGCAAATTTGATCTGGCATTTCCTCAGCTATCAGCAATAGCCATGTTTCAATCAGGTGAAGACAAAACACTTTAAAGCTACTGAATAAATAGCCCATCTAATTCTAAATGGGGGAAAAAAAAAGATGAGATCCTCTACCAGTTGTATTTCAGTAAAGCAGCAGCATGTTAGCATCTTGAATTGACTCAATGCAAGAACCAACACCATGTCAATAGCCTGAAAAAAGCGATACCTTGTTAATTGTGAAGCATCCTCCCTCATTGCGAAGTTTGGCCAGCCCATAGTTGATACATATGCATATTATGAATGGGTTGTTGAGCAGCATTATTATAAAGTCCAGTACCCCTGTTATGAGGGCTACTGCCATTATCATCAGAAGACTCACTCGAAGCTGCTTGGGAGGGAGGACTAGATGCTGTCATCGGTGCGCCGAAGCTCAACATATGGGGCGTTGGTGCTGAAGAAGGTCCAGATTTCAAAAAACTTGAGTTTGACTTTTTCCCATCAGCAATAAAACTGCCGACAATTATCTGTAAGGAATGGAAAAAAACACTTCACATTTCTGAAATTCCATTCATATCTTTAGAGTCATCATCTGTCAGATGATTTTACAAAGATGGAAATAGTGTTTGGACCATACCTGCACTGGGGATGCTGCCATGAGCATTCCCGAAACTACACCGCCCAAAACTCGGCCATCTGACCCAGCAAGGGACACACTCAACCCACCACTTCGGCTGCGGTTACCATGATTATCATAGAGCAAGAAACAACCGGATAGCGAGATAATTTCAAATCGGCCCTGCACAGGGAAAATGTCACTATGAGGGAGGTAATTTATATAAAATTGGTAAAGGAAGCAAATCACAAAAGACATGCCTTCATATTGATTTGATAAAATATTTCACACTATATTTGGTAAGGCATGCATGTTATATAGCTCAAAAGTTGCCGCAAATGCATGATCAAACATGGATGGATATCGGAATGAACCCTTGGGTGTCAATTGATTTTTTATGTTGCTGAAATGAAAATGAGCAAAGGAGGAAGACCCATCAGTTTCTAAGTAGCTTTTTATGAAAAAGGGAATAGAGTCGTCCTACCCCTCGGCACTATAACAAAGAACGGAAAAGTTCACCTCTTCCCGGCTATAGTTGCCATGTGGATCTAATTACAATTCGCGGCTGCATTTGATAACAAATTGTAACTGTTATCTAAGTCACCCTACCCATCGACAAAAACTGTCACAAACATTTAGATAAATAGCTCATTAAGTGCAAAAAGGGAAGCATTTGCACCACTCAAGATCTGTAACATCTGTTTGCTCACAAAGGATGCCCATAACATTATTTGATCCATCATCCTGGAATAAAAGGTAGACAGAGGCTAGAAGATATTTATCCCTTGTCAGACTGTCAATTTTGATATTAAAATTAAAAGGAAAAAAGAAATTAGGTTAAGACAATATTTACAAACTCAGAAAAAACTTTCATTAAGCATTGCTCATTAACAATCAACCAATCCGGCCACGGTTCCGGTTCCGTACGGTTCGGTTAGGGTGGGAACCGAACAATTCCACTATTAAAATTTAAATAATTTTAAGTTTTTATTTTAAGTTTTTAATTTAATTTAATAAAATTCAAATAAATAAAAAATTTAATGTAATCTAAATTCAAATTCATAATTTTAAATAAATTTTTTAATCTCATTTTTATTTTATTTTTTAAAAATCATTATTAAATTTTAAAAAAAAAACAGCAGGGAACCGGAACCGAACCAGAACAGTTCGGTTCGATTCCACAAGTGGTTCAATTTCGCAGGTATAATCTGCCCACTTGATTGTAATAAACTGAAAACAAGAAAAAACATAGCTAACACGTTCTGTACTGATAGCTATTTTAGATTTGTTTTGCGCTCCTATGTAGGGTCAGTTTACCAGGAATGTGTTCTTTTTTTTCTATTTCGTTAGTCAGAAACTGGTTCATAGAGAAGAGTTATAATGTTAACATGTTCTTTGGGATCATCGCACGGCCTTGCAATGTTGAAGACATCCTATCTAAGCTGTTCCACAAAAAAGCCCATTCACCCAAATCGAGGTAGAGTTCATCACATGGATCATTCAAGATTATCAAAAGTACCTCGTATGTCACTGTACCACCAGTCATTGTTGGTTGGCGGAGTGTAACATTGCAGATGGCACCACTTGCAGAGAGAATACAAACTGTCCGAGGCCCTTGTTGAGAAAATGCCACAATTTTCGATGCTATGTCCTGCAAACCAAAGCAACACACTACTCAGAAGACAAATATTTTCTGGACATCTGGATCCTATAGAAAAGAGATAAGTGGACTATTTATGCCATTTTTTCCCGACCATAAGAAAAAATAATGAAGATTCTGAGAACCCATAAAGAGAGCAAAAGGGATCTGCACAATATAATTCTACAGCACAAGAAACTAAGAGACAAAAAAAGGTTATTTTCAATTCCATTGCAATGAAATACTAACATGTGATAGCTTTAATCCAATGATTCTAAAGAATCTACATAAGCTGAAGCATGCTCAAAGTATAATTCTGAGTATATGATTAACTATTTTCTATATTGATGATTGACATATAGAATAGTACTTTACGTAACCCAATTTTTTGAATAAACTGCAGTTTACATCCATTTCTTCCACCAGTACCAGTAGTAATTTCTTCCAGGCATACGGATATATAAATATTGGTTCTGAAGCGCATGCATGAATTGCATTCAGTAAGTTCTTAGGTGCCAACACTTGACTACATGAGTCTGTCTGTAAACACATAGAGACCTACAACTAGAAATCCAATCTAGTAAACTGAAAACACTAAATAAGTAAGAAACTTATGAGACAAATTTACATTATAATCACCCCATGTTAGAAACAACTTTCAATGAATCAACGGCAATGCCTTGTCCACGCTCTTGACAGATTGACCATCCAATATGCATGCTAGATTGTCATACAGTCTCACTAAGACAATTAGCCCCTTTTCCAAATGTGCTATTTAAATCTTCGATGAGAAAAGGAATATTTGTCAAAGTTGAATAAGTACATTTTATGTGCACTCAAACATAAGAATCTCCTACCTTCCTTGACACTTGAAAAGGCCAGTGGCCAAAAAAGGAAACTAAGCCCGCCGCATTTTTTTTAAACACCCAGAAATCCCCTCAACTTTTATATGTCTACCGAGTTTTAAACTGTGGACTACCACTGGACCCTACAACCGTGGTAGACTGGAAACTCGGGGAATATAAATGTCCCAGATAAATGCAACCAAGGGGTTTGAAATCTCTTGTTGAATCCAAAGGTCTTTCACTACTCAACCAACCCCTTGGTGCAGTGTGCAGTGTGCACCAAATTAACCACCTACAATTAAATTTTTAATCAATATTTCTGACAGTTTGATTCCAGAAATATTGATTAAACACTATTTTTTGTATGAATGACTGTACAATATACTGATTAACCACCTACAGTTAAATTTTGACAGTTATCGAATGGAAAAACCCTATGATAAAAATAAAAGGAAAAACACTGATCTTTGTATGACTAATCACATCTCTTCTTTATGAAGACATCAAAATTCATGTCTATATTGAGTATATAACATGTTTCTCTTTTCAGAGTTTCAGAAGTACCAAAGCTTTCATGCCCACAATGTGCATAGTCCTTACTTTTATTTCCTCAACAATAGGAGAGGTAGGCAACCCTTCCCCTGATTGTTATCCTTTGTCATTTTCCAAGTTTAAGAATTTTATGTCTAACACCTACCTTGTGTTTGTATTTGCAGAAAACAATATAATAGCGCGCATGAGGCGCGCCTAGGTAGAGGCGCCAGCCATTGCGCCTAGAGAGTGTCCAGGCGAGGCGACGTGTATCAGGCGCGCGCCTAGGCGATGAGGCGTGCACCTGATGCCAATGAGTGAGGCGCGCCTTAGGCGCCTGATGCCAAAAATCTTAGTTTTTGACCCGATTTCGTTGATTAAAGCTCACTTTTTTTACTTTTTTTGGTTTTTTTCCAGCAGAGAGTTAAAAAAAAAAAAAAAGAATAATAACAATAAATCTCATAATTTAACTTAATTTATTTACTTTTGACATGGCTCTTTGTTGAAATTCATGGGCCTAACTCAACCCAAAAGCCAGCTTGAGAGTTGAGGATTGCCCAATGTTTATATTTTGAGTTTAATTGTTTATCTCAGCCGATGTGGGATATTTTCCTCAACACTCCCCCTCACGTACAAACCGGTCTTTTGCCTGGTTCATGTCACGTGGACAGGTAGTGTGGGCCCACCCATGCATGAGTGTGACTCTGATACCATGTTGAAATTCATGGGCCTAACTCAACCCAAAAGCCAGCTTGAGAGTTGAGGATTGTCCAATGTTTATATTTTGAGTTTAATTGTTTATCTCAGCCGATGTGGGATATTTTCCTCAACACTCTTAGATAATTTGTTGAGATCGTTAAAAATTATAAGAAAAATTTATATTTTGTAAAATATAAATGTTTGCTATAATAATTAATAATAGATCATACATTTATAATTATTAGGGACATAATTTTAACCAAAAGATTAAACTAGTCAATAACAAAATTGTACATAAGACAATATAAGTAAATATTAATATCTTAGTTATTATAGTAACTTAGTTATGAAAATAGTGATGTATATAAATTTAATTGAGTGCAATAATTTATAAATGTTTTGTCATAATTTGATCAAAATATTAAAAAATACTCAAAACAAAATGATTAGAAGAATATACATGTTCCTCTTTCTAATTGAAAAATTATATATACAAATATGCGCCTCACATTCCTCAGGCGCGCGCCTTGCGCCTTGAGGCGCGCGCCTAGGCTCCAGGACCCTTTGCGCCTCGGTGCGCCTTGCGCCTTTAATAACACTGTAAGCAAATCCAAGTTCAATAGCATGGAACATCCTCTATTCTAATTGATTGCTTACATTTTCAAATTCATTACGCCTTATGCTTAGAAAAGAGGTCTAGTGTAAATATTTGCAAGTAATTTCCATACGTCAATGAAAACTTAGTCTGAATGGATAACATATTCATATAGAGAAAACTGCCATGTAATTTTGCAAGGTTTTCCTTTTCTTTTACTACCCCAACAAACCACCCAACCCAATTCAGTACCTACAAATGTTGTCACTTCCCCTAACCCTATCATAGCTTCTGTACCTCCAACACTATCACTGCTTCAAATCAACATTGTTTTAATAATTGCCCTCAAAATAAACTATTTACGACGACAATTAACTGATACCATTACCTCCCCAGCCTTGACAGTGATGACGTGCGGAGTAAATCCTGCTCCTCCAACCCCACCTACACACAAATGAAATCAGTATCTCAACAAACTCCATGCCCAATTAAGCTGGAATAAAAAATTAAAAAAAAAAAAGAGCTACCCAATGCATCGAGCTGCTTTTTCCCAGAACCAGGAGGGCGGCCTCGGTTGCGCTTAGCAGGAGGCTCAGAGGCCGACCCACCGCTGCCACCACCAGCAGAATCAGCCAGGGAACGAGGCGAGTGGGTGGTAGCCAATCGCAAAGCAACAACGTTACCATCAGGAGTGTACTTCCTCGGGCGCCCCCGCTTCTTCTTACCAGGATCAATGCCAAAGCTGCTGCCACCACTCCTCAACGAAGGCGATCCGTCAAAGACCCCAGACGGCAAAGAATCAAGAGGCTTCGGCTGTAACTGCGATTCTGATTGTTCTGATTGCGATTGCGAGGAAAGTGGGTTGAAAGAGAACCTACCGGCGGCGGCGTTAGGTGGGATCATGGCATTGGTGGGGTAGGAGGTGGGACCCATCAGCATGTTTAGTTGCTGATGCTGATGCAGTTGGGGCGGTGGTTCTCTCGGGTCCATTTCAAAGAATTTAGCTTTTGAATTGAATTTCTTACGAAAAAGGAGTTTTAAGTAACAAAGCAGTTCGTGTTGCGTGAGTCATCTACTGTAAATGGAACTTCACTCTCATACTCATCTAATCTAATCTAAGAAAATGAGATTTTGTTGCAACTTTTTAAGCAGGCTTTTAAATTTGTTACGGGTGGTTTTTAAGTAGACTTCTGTCGTTCTGTATCTTTTTTGACACGTGGCATGTGGTTATGGGTTCACACTTTATGATTTCACTTTTTTTTTTTTTTTTATATTACAATAAAGTTTGCAGATATATAATCTAAAAATATACTGGAATACATATTATTTATAGCACAATACACGAGATATCTATTCACACATAAAAATGAAGAGAAATCTACTCCATATAAAAAGAATTAAATTCATGTGCCTATATAGACTCAAACTCATGCTCTCACTATTAGGGGATCGTGGGTTGAAGTTGGCACGCAAGTAAAGTGAAATTGAGAATAATTGTTAGTTCAGGAGGCGTTGTCTACCATATAACAAATAATTATGAGGCTTAGCCTACCATATAATAATACAATAATAATTAGAAGGTTTGGTCTACCATAAATATTATCAATAAAATAAAGTAATGAGACACAAATTTAACGTGGTAAAACCCTCAATGTGAGGGAAACATCCACGGGCAAAAGTAGAAGGATTTCACTATGGTGTAAAGAATTTTACAACCTCTTTCTAAACTCAAGAGTGAATAATCTCACACTCTCTTAGAATAGGAGAACAACTCTCTCACAAACTCTTAAAAAGAAACTATATTTTCTCTCTTAGAATACAGAGGATTTGGTTGAGAATGAGATGAAGAAAATAATGAAATGAAGCCTCTATTTATAGGCATGAAATTCACTCTACAAATAATGAATTCTAATTTTTTATTATTTTCTTTTTAAGCATGTGGGACCTACCCACATTTTTAATTATTTTCTTTTAATCATTGCACCTTTCGGTGCAATGATTCTCACAAGCCAACAATTTTCTCACTTGGAAACTTGATTGAGAAACAATCAGTTTCCACACATTCCTTTCTACTTTGCCGTCTTCAAGCTACTTACGTTTCTGCTAAGCCATAAGAGGATTTACATCATACAAACTTGTCTGCATTGATAGGCTTGGTCATTACGTCTGCAAGGTTCTCATTGGTGTGTACTTTCAACGAGTCCACACTGCCTTGTTCCACTACTTCACGAACAAAGTGATATTGTACCCCTATATGCTTCGTTCTTGAATGAAAGGCTGGATTCTTTGCAATATACAAAGCACTATGACTCTCACAAAATAAATGAATATTCTCTTGTTTGTGCCCGAACTCCTCCAATAACCTTTGAAACCAAATAGCTTCCTTGCAAGCTTGTGTACCTGTCATGTATTCAGCTTCTGTTGTAGACAAAGCCACAACACTCTGTAACTTTGATACCCAGCTCACTGCTCCTCCTGCAAGTACAAACACATAACCCGTGGTGGATTTTCTTTTGTCAATATCTCCTGCAAAATCTGAATCCATGTAGCCTTTGACAATTAAATCTGATACTCCATAACATAATGCAGCATCTGAGGTTCCTTTGATATATTTAAGGATCCTCTTAACAGAATTCCAATGCTCTCTACCAAGATTCTCCATAAAAACGACTAACCGCTTCTACTACTTGTGCAATGTCTGGTCTTGTACAAATCATGGCGTACATTAAGCTTCCCACCACTGATGCATACGGTACTCGAGACATCTCCTTCCTCCCAGTTTCATTGCTAGGACACATAAAAGATGATAACTTGAAATTAACATGAAGTGGGGTAGAAATTGGCTTACAATCTTCCATGTCGAACAACCGTAAGATTTTCTTCAAGTAATTTTTCTGAGAAAGCCAAATCTTCCTGTTATTTCTGTCTCGGTGTATTTGCATCCCTAGAATCTTGTTTGTTGGTCCCAAATCCTTCATGTCAAACTCCTTAGCTAATTGTGCCTTTAATTCTTGGACTCGATCTTTGTTAGGGCTTGCTACTAACATGTCGTCCACATACAACAGTAAAATAATGAAGTCATTATTTCCAAATCTCTTGTAATATGTACAATGGTCTGAACTGAGTCTGTTGCATCCAAGGCAAATAATGAAGAAATCAAATATCTTATACTAACATCTCGGCGCCTGTTTGAAACCATATAGAGATTTGTTCAACCTGCAAACCAAGTTCTTATTGCCTATTTCAGCAAAACCTTCTGGTTGGAGCATATAAATTTATTCTTCAAGTTCTCTATGAAGAAATGCAGTTTTCACATCCAATTGTTCCAGATGTAGGTCAAATATAGCACATATAGCCAGGACTACTCTGACTGTTGTAAGTCGAACCACCGAAGAAAATATCTCGTTGAAATCCATTCCTTCTTTCTGAGCATATCATTTCACCATCAACCGTGCACGATACCGCTCCATTTGATCATTGCTATCTCGCTTGATCTTATAGACCCATTTATTACCAATGGCTTTTCTTCCACGTGGTAATGGTACTAGATCTCATGTATTGTTTATGTGCAAAGCTTTTATTTCTTCTTGCATTGATGTCATCCACAAAGATGCATTTACATCTTTTGTAGCTTCATGGAAAGTTGATGGCTCTTCGTCCTCTGTTAGAAGACAGTATGCAATGTTACTCTCCGTAACATACTCTGAGTGCCAGCCTGAAGGTCTTCTCTCTCGAGTTGATCGACGGACTTCAGAAGCTTCAAACTCAACTGGTTCTTGTACCTCGTGCTCTGATACTGCTTCAGAAGAATCTGAATTTTCTTGTTCTGGATTATTTTCCACAGTACTGGTGTAGTATATGTACTTTCTTTTGAAGTGCTATCATTTCCTTCTTTCTGCAATTGTTCTTCTGCAAATATCACATCTCTGCTGATGATGATCTTGTGGGTAGTGGGATCCCACAAGCGATACCCTTTTACTCAATCAGCATAACCCAAGAAAATATATTTTCTAGATTTTGGATCTAGCTTTGTTCTTTCTTGAGCGTTGTACATCACGTACAAATGACAACAAAAAATGTGAAAAGATGAGTAATCAACTGGCTTTCCACTCCACATCTCCATCGGTGTCTTCAAATCATTGGCAGTTGATGGAAATCTATTTACAACATAACATGTTGTATGAACTGCTTCTGCCCAAAAACACTTTGGTAGACTAGTTGTTTTGAGCATAACTATTACTCGTTCCAGCAGCGTTCTATTCATCTTTTCTGCCACCTCATTTTGTTGAGGAGTGTAAGGTGTAGAAGTCTGTCTTTTGATGCCTTCTTGCTGACAATATGCATCAAAATGCTTGCTGCAATATTTTCCTCCATTTCTGTCATTAAACACTTGATTCTCCTTCCAGTTTCAACTTCAATTTGTGCTTTGAAGTTTCTGAAAATTGGCATCATATCTGACTTGTTTTTGATCGGGGTACACCCAACATCTTCTAGAAAAGTCGTTAATAAATTATACAAAATATTTTACTGTCCCCAGAGATTGAACTTGTGCTTCCCAAACATCAGAGTGAATCAACTCTAAAATAGTTTTACTCCGAGCACTTGACTTGCTGAATTTTAATCTTTTTTGCTTACTTGTAACACAATGCTCACAAAATGGTAGACTAACCGCTTTCAAGCCTGGGAGTAACTTTTGATTGACGAGAATCTTCATTCTCTGTTCTGACATGTGGCATAGTTTCTGGTGTCATAACATAGAAGCTTCCTCTCCAGAATCCAGTGATGCTACTGATGCAGTTGCTTCCTGAATCGAGTCTCCCAATAGCATATACAAGTTTGCTGAGATCTTTTCAGCTTTCAAGACAGTAAGTGCTCCTTTTACCATTTTTAATACCCCAGTTTCAACAACGGTCTTGTATCTGAGGTCATCTAATTGTCCAACTGACAGAAGATTTTTCTTTATTCCCACAACATGTCAAACTTCTTGTACAGTGTGAATAGTACCATCGTACATATTTATTTTAATGACTCTAATCCCAACAATTTTCAAGGCATGATCATTGCCTAGAAAAAACAATCCTCCAGTGACAGGTTCATAATGACAGAACCATTCTCTCCTAAAGGTCATGTGCCATGTTGCTGCAGAATCAACCAACCATGCATCACTTAGCTGTTTTCTGCTATCATTAGACATCATTACTACTTCACTGTAAAGTGTGCCACATTCTTCAGAAGTATTTGCAACACACCCCTGAGATTTTATTGCAACAAGAGCTTTTTCTCCACCATTCTTCATATTCCAACAATCTTTCTTGACGTGACCTTTCTTGCCACAGTTGTAGCATTTAATATTCTTCTTACTTTTTGATTTTGATCTGCCATGGTTTTGACTCCCACTTGAGCCACGTTCTGTTGATCTCCATATTGTCATCGCCAATGCTTCCACTTGTTGAGAACTGGATGATATGTCTTCCTTATTTTTTCGCATAGACTCTTCTTCCAGAGCAGCAGCTGCAACTTCGTCAAAGACTAGATTACCAGTGACAACATTACTTGTCAAGTTGATGATAAGTTGATCATACGAATCAAGTAGACTTTGAAGTAGAATCTCCGCACGTTCATTTATTGATATACTATAATCCAACACAGTGAGTTGGGAAAATAGTGTATTCAAGTTGTTGATGTGATCCTTCATGGATGTGGACTCATCCATTCGAAGAGTATAAAGTATCATCTTCAAGAAGATCTTGTTGTATAGTGACTTGACCTCGTACAATTTGGTAAGTGCATCCCAAATCTCTTTTGTTGTCTTCTTCTCTGCAACGCTGGACAACACATAATTTGTTAAGGCTAGATGCAAATTGCCTATACCGTTGTCATCCATATCCTTCCATTTTTCATCAGTCATACCTTCTGGTCTCTCTCCAATTGCCGCAAAGCAATTGTCTTTTCTCAAGATTGCTTTTATTTTAAGTTTCCATATATAAAATTCACTCCCTTTAAACTTCTCAATTTTGAACTTTCCTGCCATGTTTCTGATGACGATCAGCTTCTTACTTGAATCGGCTTTTTCCTATTTTCACCGTGAATAGTACCATATACGGGAATAGTACCGTATACTTGAATAGTACTGTATACGTGAACATTATGGTATATGTGAATAGTATGTATACATGAATAGTACTATAACGTATATGTGAATAGTCTCTGTGAACAGTAACCTGAACCTGAATCGCTGATACCACTGTTAGGGGATCGTGAGTTGAAGCTGACACACAAGTAAAGTGAAATTGAGAATAATTGTTAGTTCAGGAGGCGTTGTCTTACCATATAACAAATAATTACGAGGTTTAGTCTACCATATAACAATACAATAATAATTAGGAGACTTGGTCTACCATAAATATTATCAATAAAATAAAGTAATGAGACACAAATTTAACGTGGTAAAACCCTCAATGTGAGGGAAACATCCACATTTTACAACCTCTATCTAAACTCAATGAGTGAACAATCTCACACTCTCTTAGAATAATAGAACAATTCTCTCACAAACTCTTAAGAATAAACTATATTTTCTCTCTTAAAATACAGAAGATTTGGTTGAGAATGAGATGAAGAAAATAATGAAATGAAGCCTTTATTTATAGGTATGAAATTCACTGTGTAAATAGTGAATTCTAATTTTTTATTATTTTCTTTTTAAGTATGTGGGACCCACTCATATTTTTAATTATTTTCTTTTAATCATTGCACCTTTCGGTGTAACGATTCCCACAAGCCAACACTCCCACTTTGGAGAGAATGAGTCCATCAATTGGCTACGAGCCCAGCGTGATTGCACTTAAACAGGTTTAGTTTAGTTGGATTCTTGTTTTTTTTTTTCCTATATGAAAATCCCAATAATTGTGTGCAAATGAATAATTTAGGTAATTTGAAAAGTTTTAGTAGTGTATATGTGAGAAATAAGGTTTCACGAGACAGTGAAGGTTAGATATGGCAATATGCCTCACGATAAAATTATTATACGGATTTTTCATATGTAGTTTGATAAAAATTAACACGATTGAGAATCATATCATGTTATATTAACACGTTTATTAATGATATCCGTGTAATATCATCTCAACATATTTTTATGTTTATAACATGAATAATATTCTTATAATCGCGTCCAACACGACCTGATTATTTATTTACAGTACGATTATCCGTTTATCTATTTGTGCCGTGTGCACAAATAATATTTGTGTAATCGTATCATACGTGACTATCCATTTATGAAACAAATGCTCATTTATGACTCATCTATTAACCGTATTATCATATCAAATATGAAATTACCATCTATTAATCATTTCATATTCATGTTTGACAATTTTGATACGATTATTAAATAAAACGTATCTGTGTTTGCTTAAATTTAGCATTACACGAATTACAACCTATAATTAAGTGGAATAGCTTCAACTGTAAAAGCTAAAGCCCTCTTCTTGACCCAAATTCATCTCCATACACGTGCACTATCACGCAACAGTTACGCTTATGAGGTTTTTCTAGACCTTCAGATTTACTTCACGATGAAGTTTGACCACAACTCGACAAGAAAGTAGAAACACATCATACTTTTTTCTATCCAACAACATTTCAACACATCAGCAATTGCAAAAGACACCATAACGACAACATCGAGGACCTTTAGGAACAATTTCCAACTATTTAATATTTATGCATTCAACACCCAAAAAATCAGCCTTGCCACAGCTTAGCTCGAAAATTGCGACAACAAATTAATTTCATCACAGATGGTTCACATGAATGAATCAACAGCACAATGCTCAAGAAAGGTAAGCATCAGAAATAAAAATGGTAGACCAAAAATGAAAAAAGAAAAAATCACTGGAACAAATGCCTTCCAATCCCATCACGACTCGAGGGTTTGAAGTCCATAATGTACAAGCACTACTGCACTAGAGCACCTCAAAAGTTCTTAAAAACAAATTCCAATCAATAAAGAGACATTATACTTTTCCCTTGCTTTGGAAGTGAAGGCCAAGAAGATATAAGGATACGTAACGTGGGTACAAAATATTATTCTACTTTTATAAAATTTTCAGAGGTATGCAAGTTCCAGCATGAATCTTCACTAAAATTTTAACTGATTCATCCAAACTCCAAACAATCTGGCATTTTCACTCTAAAATTTTAACCATTTCAAGTGTAGGAAAATGCAATAAACAATATCAACTGTCAAAAAATATTGCTAACATAATGCTAGCCTTTACAACAAAAAACCTTCAAACCAAATAATTAATGACAGTAGTAATATTGACAGAACTCCACTGACAGCAATTAAATATGCCCCAAAAATACAAGAAAACAGAAGCCGAGCTTGAATCATTTGACAGGGATGCTGGAGGTTTATTCACCTTGTCACCAAGGCAAATCTATGAAATAATCATGCCTTTCAGCTTAACTACAATAGCTGGCAAACATTCCCATCTCACCCAAGTTTGTCTGACGAATTCTTAGTGTAGTAATGTTTCTAGCACCTAATCTCGTATGAACCAGCTTTGGTAATATAACGAACCCACTCAACAGTATTGTACCCACTCTTCTCCCAAACCTGCAGAAAATTGTAAGGATCAACCCCTTTACCTATGAAAGACTCGCTTTTTAATTAAAAAAAATTACCTTGAGGAAGCGGACACGTAAACCTGATGCTGTGAACATTGGAACCTGCGACGACAAAAATAGTCAGTCAGTTTTCCTCCTCTGTAAGAAATTATGCAAATTAGGTAGCTGTAAGGCATTCACAGTTCAACAATTTAAAACTCTCAAGCAAGATGTCTTCTAAAGAATAAGGGTGTAAATGTCAATTTACCAATTATAGTTATCGGACACCGGGTTACTTTATTCAAGAAGAAGAAAAAGAAAATCAATGAGTCGAAAGCCGAGGCAACATTGGTCAGTTTTTAAAAGTAACAAACTACAGACCTTCAGCTGACCAAATCAGCCCATCAGGCTCCCCGATCAATAGAAGAAAAATGGCTACACTCCCAAGCAACTCAAGGATAATTCTGTCTCAAATAACAAGACCAGCAGTAACTTCTCACACTAGTAAATGATAAGCTCCCCTCTTTCAGTTGGAAGTGGTGGAAAGTGCTCCAATAAGTTCCATATGTAACCAGTGGTTTTGCATAATAAGTTCTAGAAAAAATCAAAAGCTTATTCTATTTTAAACTCATCAACCAATCCATTTAACCATGAATTTTCTATTCCAATTGTTGTTAATATTGCATGATGGGATCCCAGTGCAGCAAAATGCGGTCAGACTAACATCTGAGCTCTTGATTGGCATTAAAACATGAAGTTAACAAGGCAACACAACAATGCATAGAACATTATCATGCAACAAGTATATCACTTCACATGAATCCAATTTAAATAAGTTTTGGGAGAACATAATTAGGAACCTGGAACTCCATCTGAATTGGTGGCCTTGTCCATGATTTCTTTTCAGCAATTGTGGAAATTAACTCAACCTCTGCACTCATTGTTGGCTCAGTTTGTCCAGGAAATTTTCTTATCCTGCGAAGAACAAAAATATGATACTAAGCAACTTTTTGGGACTAAACCTAAAAAGAAACATGAACTAATATGAAACACAATGGCAGATATGTAAGAAGATAGTTTGCAGCTATATTATTTCTTGTTGATGGAAGAAAGAAAATGGTTTAATTATTGCAGCAATACAATCAATGAAATATTATACGAAAATTAGCTCAAAAAAGCTCTGCTACACCCCAATCTTACACAAAATATTCTCTGACAAAAAATATATATATATTCAAGCAAGCGTTCAGAGCACTTCTGTTTTTAATTGCAGAATCTTAGAGCCAAAGCCTTTCACTACATTTCAGTTTCGACATTACTATATCTAAGAGCTCGCCAATGTCTCATATTATTGGAATCAAATGCATCTCACTGATGCAACTGTACAAGAATTTCACACACTCAATATGCTTGTTTATCTGCATTTTGAAGTTGAACTGCATTAATCCAATTAGCAAATACATAATTTCAGAATGCCTGCCCACAATTAGGGTTTAGATATAACTGTTGGAATTAGTTGAGAAGCTAATTAGTATTTATTGTTAGATTATATTCAACCAAGCATTAATTGTGTAGTTGGTTGTTGTGTTGTTGTGTATTTAATATGGTAGTTGTATAATGCCTATATAAAGGCCTCTCATTGTAAGTTTTATATCAAGCAAATTTTAATACACAATTTTTTCCTTCACAAATTCTCACATGGTATCAGAGCCAATCTTTCTCTGGGTTCTAGTATCTCTCTTTTAGAGTCGTCGTTCAAGTCGGCGCGTGGGGAACACACACCGCTATATATGTGTGAGCCTCACGCGCCGCATCTTCTTTGGCAATCTTGACAATATCAGTGACGACGAAATGCTAATTCTTATCCCTTATTTGCACAAGTTCCACATCTGACTTTTTTCGGGGTTTTGTTATGGGGTGATTTTGCAAGTTTTCTTTAGATGTTTTGAGCTGTTCTGGAATAGTTTAAACTTTTCAGCTGTGCATTTTCCAGCGATGTTAAACCATCCAAACCTCCACATCTGTTCTCGTTGTGCATTCTCCAACGACGTTAAACAACCAAGTCACCATATATGTTCCTGCTGTGCATTCTCCAGCAGCGCTTTAAAACACCCTAGTCTCTCTATGGTTCTTGTGCTGATTCATCTGTAACAAGCTTGGTGCATACAACATGTATGCTCCAGCTTGAGGGGAGTGTTGGAATTAGTTGAGAAGCTAATTAGTATTTATTGTTAGATTATATTCAACCAGCATTAATTGTGTAGTTGGTTGTTGTGTTGTTGTGTATTTAATATGGTAGTTGTATAATGCCATATAAAGGCCTCTCATTGTAAGTTTTATATCAAGCAAATTTTAATACACAATTTTTTCCTTCACAAATTCTCACAATAACATTCTGAGATGTCATCCTTTATGCAGACAGAGTTACATTTTTTAATAAGAACAGAAGTAGAATTTATTAATGGCGTAAAGTGTAAAACGAACTTCTATAGAAAAACTACAGGAAAAACAAAAACTTTATGTGCATGGAAATAAATGAATGACTGAAAGAATAGAAAGAGGACCTAACCTCATCTGCAAAAATTGTTCTATTAATTTATAACTATCTCAAAACCCGTTGATAACTAAGATTAATAGAAAAGAGAGAAGTATCTTGAAAATCCTATGCAACAGTAGCCCAAAGAGATGATATTGATTACATACTTCAGATGCAAAGAAAAAAATGTTATGCAAAGAAAAAAATGTTTTATATATATATATAACATTATGGTAATAATGTCAAATAAAGGTTAGATTCTAAATAACGAGTTGAAATACTCACTTCCAAACCAAGCAATCAATTGAAGCATTGTACTTTGCCCGGCCTGATGTCACTTGAAAACTTGTCTTCGCTGTCTGTTTTGGTACAGGAATTTTGATGACGACCCCAAGTGCAAACATTTTTGCACCAAAGACACTTTTTATCTGAAATTTAAAATATATATAAGCCAACAGCACAACTCTGGAAATCTAAAGACAACTTGGGAAATGTCATATTACAGACCTTAACATTTACTTCCATACGTGTTCGACCAAGTTCCTTAATAGTTGGCAAGACACGGAATGGAAGATTTACACCCTCAGTGATACGATACCTAAGGCAAATAAAACAATAAACAGGCATTATTATTGGTAAATTTTAGCACCACTGCAAAGTAACTCATTATTTAATATTATTAGAGACTCCCTACAGGAATGACAGAAATCAGCTCGTAAGAAATAAATTATGAGAAGGCAAACAGTAGCTGAAACAAGCCGCAAAATGAGTATTATAAAGTACTAATAATGAGTGAGAGTCCAAATAAGAACCAAAAATGTTAACTTCCAAAGTTAGACAGCAGTGATCTGTGGGAAAAGAATATTACAAACCAAACAAAGCAAAGCCTTTTCGCACTAGGTGGAGTTGGCTACATGGACTTTTTGACGCCATTGTGCTCCATCCAAAAACATTTTCATTAAGCTAATTAAATTTCTGGTCTCGTTTTATGGTTTTTGTCCATGTCAACTTAGGTCTTTCCCCGACCTCGCTTAAAGTATGGCAACACCATTTGCTATCTGTTTTTCTCACCGGGCCACTAGGTAGGAAAAAAAATATTTAAAAAAGAGAGAGAGAGAGAGAGAGAGAGAGAGAGAGAGAGAGATCCAAACTGGCATAAACCTACATAAACAAACTGCCTGAAAACTAAAAGTGTAAAAGTTGGTGAAAGAGACAAACAGTTAACAAAATTTGAAAGTTGAAATCCACCAAAATGACTATCAAACAGATCTTATTATTGAGTAAACAGCAAACAAACAGTAACAAGTTTGAAAAATGGAGTGAGAGAAGCGAGGAAGAATTGGAAAAAGCAGAATTTAGAATTAGAACAGGATGAGGTGCACAGTAAACAGAAACAGAGGAAATAATATCTGAGAATTGAGATGATAAAATAGTGATTGCATGCTCAACTACTAGATGTGAGAAATCAGACCTAAAAATAGTTTTCTCACCACAAACACAACAGGTGCAAAACTAACAACTACAATACCAGAAACAAAAGCAGGATAACAATAACAGGGGCTCGTATCGTGTAAAGAAATTTACAAAACCTTCACTGTGGGAAACCCCAGATTGAAAGTGGGAAAATAAAATTGTATAGTCTCCAGCAAAATCAAAATGGGTTTTTGTTTCCATAAACTGTGAACCGTTCAACCCTCTCTCTTTGTAATCATTGCTCTTAACACTTGTATCATTAAAATTTTAAAGAATACACATTGAAAACATTTCAAAAATGAAAAGAAGAAAAGTCTTTTAAGTTTTCCCCAAGTTTGCAAGTTCTAGATGTGGGAAAAAGATTTTTACAACATGCATTATATCAATCAACGCTTGTTGCTAAGCAAGCTCAGCACCATCTCTTGCTTCGTGGCTACACAACTGATATTTCTAATAGATGCAGGTATTCAAATGCAGAAGTTAATTTCACTAACATAAAAAGTATTTGGAAGTTTTATCATGTTTACGAAAGTAAAGGAAAATGGCATGTCATTACATGCCCTAGTTGGGCAGCTAACAAATAGGTCTGCTCGCATAAACAAAAGAAAAAAGATTTGTGTGATAAGATTTCTCAACTTACTTCATCAATTCAAATTCACCATCTGGTGGCACAAAACTCACTGTCTTCTCTGAGTTAAACCTCGTCAAGTTTACACATTGATGGAAAGTAACATCATCAAGCTCAATTGTTTTACCACTGCAAGAATAGTATTTTCAAAATTAAAAGGAACTAACTCATAAATATAATTATTTTAAGATACACAAAGCAAACTTTATATTATTAAAGCCAAATTCAAGTTAAATATAAATTCATCATGATTCAAATACCAGAATTTTGAAATTTAAAAACAGCATGTATTATGTTTAAAGGACAGTTATGGACCATTTCAACATACAAAACCAACCCATACCACCTAAAAATGAAATGAAACACAGAGAATTCCTCCACTATCAAGGCTTCCACGAAACCATGGACTTTAATAGTTTAGATTAACGCGCTATGCATGTCAACTAATAAACAAAAGCCATCCAAAAGTATAGTTAAAAAGACTGA
Organism: Zanthoxylum bungeanum; assembly: GCA_019454045.1. Taxonomy (NCBI): domain Eukaryota; kingdom Viridiplantae; phylum Streptophyta; class Magnoliopsida; order Sapindales; family Rutaceae; genus Zanthoxylum; species Zanthoxylum bungeanum. The sequence goes on from SKCR01043255.1 coordinate 466,384, forward strand.
AAACTGGATTTCCATGGCTAATGCAACCATTATATAAGAAGCAGGATATTGAATAACAAGTAAGCAGGTAAAAAACACCATAAGCATAGTAACATAAAAAGCTAATACATGCATGCCATCCATCAGTCTTACCTCTTAGTAGGACGTGATTTAAGCTGAGACTCTTTCTCAAGGCCAATTTTATCATTTAAACCCAACTTCAAATCAGGCATTCCAGAGAGGAAGCACTTCATAAGAACCTTTCCCGTTACATCACAACGTAGAACACTACCTATCATCATCAAGATGTTTGTAAGAAAATATGGAAATATAAGCACATAAATAAATAAATCATTAAAAAATGACTTTGAAAATCAGTTTTTAACCTTTTGATGACATCAGAAGATTTACGCTCTCCACAATATCAAGAAAGACCTGCACAAACAAATAATACAATCCAGTAAGCGGGTTATCATAATGATCAAGAGAAAGAGAGAGAGTTTAATCACCTCATTTTTCTTGTAAACAAGTCCCTCTCTGCGCCAACCAACAGCACCCGTTACTTGTAAAGTAGCATTTGGGACAGGTTTATCTGTAGGCTATTTATTTTCGCACATAAAAGAAAGAAATGATTAAAAATTACTTAAAACAGAGAATATCAACTGAAGTACTGAACCTTTAAACACCATCAACGGTAGATACATTGTTTGAGGACAAAGTTGGAAAAAAATCATTAAAAAACATAAGTCTTAGAAGCCTGCATTTATGGTAAGCATATACTAAACTATATTATAAACAATCAACTAACCTTGGATGAAAATGGCGAGCGCACCCCTTCCTGAGTGATATAAAGCTTTAAAATCTCTGGAGACAGATTTTGCGGGTAACCAAAGTCCATGATCTCTGCATTGTAAAGGATGATATCTATCATTTATTCAGGTTTATGGATATTTCAGTGCAAACTTATGGAGTAAAAAAAGCTTAACAGTAGCACAACTTTACATTTTAAGACACTAACTTGTATAGTTCGATGACTAATTGAACTAGCAACCGCTAACGGCTCTCTTTCATTTGTTTTAGGAAACGGATAAGACTTTAAATAAATAAAGGGGAAAAGGATAACAAAAGTGAACCAAAGGTCCACAAACTAAAACCTCCCTGCGGTGTGCAGCTCTAAAAGCTATACAAACTCTAAATATAGATACCCTTAAACCTAAGACAGAGAAGGAAAGGAAAATCCAAACCAACAAAAATTATACTGAGACTGCATCCTAATAAGCAGGATAAAAAGAACAAAGAATCTTGAAATTCTTTAGTTTTTGAAGCCCAAAAAAGAAGAAAAGCAATGAATCCTATGATTCCTATCCACAACACTTTAATATCTTCCTCTTTTTCCCCTACAAAAATGTGGCTACTTGAAGGTCACCAGATTCAATTAAGCACTGTTTCTATTAATCTCTTGCCTGGACTCATTAAGTTACACGGTTACACTACTGTGTCGGTTAGACTCTTTCCCCACTGCAATATATATTTTCTATGTTATCTATATACTATATTTATCACATTTTTTACTAATCCCTAGGACACATATGAAATTTGGACACTGATCGGGATTCCAGAATCCTACGTAACAAGAATAAACAATATCAAGAACAAGATGAACCATACTGTTTAAATTATCCTTTGAAGCTATAAACTCAATACATTTTATTAGAATAAACAATATACAATAGATGTAAATAAATGTGGGAGAACTTTCAGCACCAAAAAACTGTGTTTGGTTTAATAAAGGCAATAAGAACTCCTTTTAGTAAAATTCCCTCCCCCCTACTTTTAAAAAAGAATTACTGAATACGATGTTACAGAACCTGGAAATACAGAAATGTCTTCCTTCAAAGTAACTGAGGAAGTCAGGAAAATAAGAAACTACGGTTATTTTTTAACATATTAGAATTTCAACTACATGCTTTGAGCCACAAAATTGTTAAATAAATAGCTCTATGATGCTTTTCTACGGATATCTGAAAAGAAGAAAGAGGAACCCTTATTCATTTCCACACATTCTTGAACGCTATACTTATCCTATAAGGCTATGACAAATAAACAACTAATTATGCATAATGCACCTGTCCAATTCAATCATCACTCATAGCAACTAAAAGCCATCATAAATTCATGTAACAAAGGATATTTAATGATGATTAAAACACTACAACAACATCAAAAGCATTCAAATGCAAAGAGATATGATCCACATCGCATTCAAATTCCTTACCATCCAACAGCTCATAAATCAGAACAAAATTATTCCGGATAGCATCTTCATCAAAAGCACCACCAAAATAAGATTTGAACAGTGAAACTGCCTGCATAAAAATCAGCCTAGCAGTATCAAACACTATAAGAAACAAACAATTTCTATTCAATTTTTTTCGTCATTGAAGAGTATAAATGATAAAAGGGGAAAAAAAATAATTGAGCTATTCATCAAGGACACCCAAGTTCTAAGCTACCTCGACAACAAACTTGAATGCACAAGCGACATTTGCGTTGCTGCTAACAACAATGACAATGTAAACATTGCTGATTCTCATGTAGAAAAACGAGCAACCTCCGATCTGGCGCACAGGACACGTCCCTAATTCTTTCGTTTGCATAATATGCGTTCGAAATGCATCCACCATATTTCCCCTTTCAAAAACAAAAATTGACCATTAGGTATTGCAAAATAAAACAATAAATTTGAAGGGCAGAAATGTAGACAAAAGAGAGAGAAATTTGAAAGAAAAAAAGTACCCGACATCGTCGCGATAGAGGCGATTGATGAGGACATCACCGCGGAGATTTAAGAAGTATATAGCGGAAGCAGCCACCGGCATCTCCGATCCAGTGGGATCAACGGTTGATAAATGCGATTTGGAGATAAGAAACAGCAGAAGAGAGAGCAGAGAGCGATGCAAGTTTGTTGAAAAGTTATGCGGATTTTGTTGAAATCTTAATCAATTCAAACAGTCGGTGCGAGTTTTCCAGAATTGAAGTCGCTCAATTGGTATGGATTTTCAAATAAAATTTCTACCAACAGTCAAATTTTCATGAGTAGAACTTTTAATGAATTTTTTTTACAGTGTTAGAGTTAGATTTTTAATTAAAATTTATAAAATTATTTTATTAGAGATATTTTTCAAAATTATATTATGAAAAAATGAAATAATATTGTTAAATTAAATAAGAATATTACAGATAATTTAACTCTTTAATAAAAGCTTTTCAAACTCGAATCTCAAAAATCGAAATTTGAGTTTTTATTATTAGAGGCAAAATATTTTTTTAATCCTCAAAAGCTCTACTTAGGCTCTGTTTGGTATTACGATTAGAAAATTATGGTGAACAAATAGTGATTCATAAACGGTGTTATGAAATTTTGGTTTATGCTAAAAAAATAATTTCAATCCAGTTTTTTAATATTTTAATAGTATGGAAAATGTAAAATATTTAGCTTTAGCAAAACTCAGTTTTGGAAAGAAATCACAATTAATAATCGTAATTTTTCATCATTAATCAAACACTTAAAAATTATGTTTTGACCCAAACACAGTTTTGTCATCTCACCACAGGTCAAATCACAATTTCAAACATGTTGGGGCGGATGTGGAACCCTTAGGGTCGGATCGGAGCCCCGCGCAGTGGAAATGGGACTAACCCGTAGATATCAAGCATGGGTGTAATTTTAAATTATTTAATGAAATACTATATTACATTACAAGTGTATAATAAAAAATTGGGACTGAATCGGAGTCTGGAAGCCCAAGAACGAAGAAAACAAATTCAGCGCGCACATAGCAAACAAATTTTCTTTTTTTTTTTTAAAAAAATTATTTCATTTGCTTCTTTTAACACCTCGAGCTCTCTTTCCAGAGAGCTGAATGAATTAGGGTATTATACCCTAATTGTTTCCAACCATCCCTAAACACTTTCAAAACACCCAAAATTAATTTTATCATCAAAACCAACATTAACACATGTTATAGAACAAAATTCAATTTTTTCAAAATATCAAATATTTTTACAAAAACATAAATTTATTCTAAATACGGACTTACGTAAATTTTGAATCCAAAACACAAACCAAATTAGAATCCCAATAAGAAATGTCTCGTGAACAATTCTAGGTCACTCAAAGATGGTCAAGTGATTCTAAAATGGTAGTCTTAACTCTAAGCTATTATCTAGAGTTCCAAACTCTAATTTTATGTCTATGTCTAACATAAACATTTTGACTCAATTATAAGCATATTGTGTTTATACTTCCAAAGCATCCTAAGACAATTAATTAGCTTAATTTCAACATTATGTATCTAATAAATAATTCAACATTATATGGCTCACTAATGAAAATATAGTTTTTGGAGAATATCAAACTTACCTAATAAGGTTGATTCAAAAATCCAATCTATTTTTCATTGTTGAAATGTTTGGAGAACTTCCAACGATTAGCAAGCTTGACTCCAAAATTCAATCTTGATTCCAATGCTAGCAAGTTTCACTCCAAGATCCAATTTTGATTTCTCATATATGAAATGTTGTAGAGACCTCACAAAGCTTCTCAAAACACTTCTCTAACTTACGCTAATTTCTCTAATTCTTGCTTGTATTTAGCTTTCTCAAGAATTTGCTTTGCTTAATTAAAATCTTCCTAAAGCTTGCTATTTATAGCAAAACTTGGGCAATTTTTAATTAATAAAAGTTGTAATCAACTTTTAGGTGGGATCAATCTACTTTGTCCAAATATGTATAATTAGGTGTGACTAATCTCCATTGTCTACCACTTTAATTTAATCCAATTAAATCAAGACAATGATGAGGAAATAGATTAGTTAAATGTTTGTCACTTTGATTTAATCTAATTAGATCAAGCCAAAACTATCTATTATTACATACTTACAATTACCATAATATTCTCAAATGGTAGAGATAATTATGATTTTATAATTAAGCCCTTGTGTAATTATTGAATTATCCAATTAATTCAATTGAGTCAAAGTAAATAATCAATGTTATCCAATAATACTTGATTATCTTAGTTGATAATTATAATATCGAATATTATCGTTTATCAAAATTAATTGGCTACCCAAGTGCTCAACGAGTACACTTTATATTGGGACTCTCTAAGTTCAGACACGTTCGTCATATAAGCCTAGCTAATATGTACGCAATTCGGCCACCTCCGAATTCGCGAAGAATACGAACGACCTTTCTGAACTATACAAGTCGAGGTCATCACATATATTTAACAATCCATCTGTCGTAGGCTATCCGAGTTGTGCTCAGGAAACATAGAATATACCATCAAGTTTCTGAGACGCACATCTCATGTCGACATGTCCATGATTCTTCATAACTGATGCGATCCACCCTAGGTGATCGACTTTGGCCAAAGCTTTAAAAATCGTGACTTTACTCACATGGATACCTAAACCCCTTATGGTACACATACAGGTCGACAGATCATATCTTGCTTCGCACTTGATTACTGAGTGCATCGGTCCACACTCAACGAACCTCTAGAGGTTAGACCATGAAAGGTTTCTGATATATATGACATCAAAATGTAGAGGATCTCACACAAAATCAATGTTATCCTATAGTCAAAGGATTACATATGCTACTCGACTCGAGGAAATTCCTATTGACGGTGGTGTGTACTTCCAACTATTAGGAATCACTTGTGAGTCATTCAGTATTCGGTCCAACCAATACTCATATGTCTATACGAGCTTACAAAGCTCATGGTATATCGGGTTAAACCATTGGAACTCCAATTCCAATATACGACATGTGCTAGTCTTCTAGGTTATAGGAATTCGACCGTATTCCAAAACCAACGACTAAGAATATTTACTTTAAGAATAGTTTATAATAGTAATATTTATCTCAATGTCGAGCCACATAGTATCCAGTATTACTACAAAACTATTCTAAGGTTGATGTCATACTTAGCATATCTATACATCAATCTAATACGCATAATGACAATACCATTAATAAGGTATGAAATGAAAACGTAGTTATTTTATTAATGAATAATAAAATGTACAATTCAGATTAGAATCTAAGCACCAACTCCAATAAACTCTCACTTGCTTAGTGCCAATCTGGATGATACCGCAGTCTCATCTCCTCCACATGTTTATCGAATAACTTAGGAGGTAAGGCATTTGTAAACGGGTTTGCTATATTGTCAAATCCTTGAACCTTAAAGACCACTATGTTTTTTCGTTCGATTATCTCTCTAATTACACGATATTTCCTTTCCACGTGTTTAGACTTGGAATGCGCTATCGGCTCCTTAGCCTGCGCAATGGCTCCGCTATTATCACAGTACAATGGGATCGAATCCGCAATACTAGGCATAACACCAAGTTCATTGATAAATTTTTAATCCATACAGCTTCTTTAGCAGTTTCTGAAGCCGCTATAAATTTTGCTTCAGTTGTGGAATCAGTTGTTGAGCCTTGCTTTGAACATCGTCAACTAACCACACTACTGTTAAGAGTAAATACGTAACCTGATGTAGATTTTCTATCAGCTATCTCTCCCTAGAAGTCGGAGTCTGTATAACCCTTAACTTGTAGCTCAATTTTTCCATATATCAAAAACTTATCCCCAATACTCTTAAGATATTTTAGGATAAGTTTCACAGCTGTCCAATGATCACTACCTGGATCAGATTGATATCAGCTGGTCACACTAACGCCGAAACTGATGTTTGGTCTAGTACATAGCATAACATACATTATGCTTCAAATACAAGAAGCATATGGCAAGTTAGACATCCTAACTTTTTCTTCCTCAGTCAGAGGTGCAATTTTATTCGAAAGATGTATGCCATATCGGAAAGGTACATTTGCTGCATTGCAGTTGGTAAAACCGTATATTTCTAACATCTTATCTATGTACGTCGATTGCGACAATCCTATAAGCTTTCTAACTCTATCCCGGTAGAGCTTTATACATAGTATATATGAAGCTTCACCAATATCTTTCATGAAGAATTTTTTGCAAAGGTAAGCTTTCACACTTTGCATCAATCTTATATCATTTCCTATGATAATGATGTCATCTACATACAAGACTATGAAAACTATCATGCTCTCACTCACATTCTTATAATCTAATTCTCTTATCAAAACGACGGTTCCAGCTTCGGGATGCCTATTTGAGTCCATAACTAGACTTTTGGAGCTTACAAACCAAGTTTGAAGTCTCACTGGATACGAAACCCTATAGTTGTTCCATATAGATATCCTCCTCAAGGAATCCATTTAGGAAGCGGTTTTCACATCCATCTGCCATATCTCATAGTCGTGATATGCAGCAATGACTAAAAGAATCCTAATGGATTTTAGCATGACTACTGGTGAAAAAGTTTCCTCATTGTCAATCCCAGGACGTTGAGTGTAACATTTCGCTACCAGTTGGGCCTTAAAGATTTCCACCATTCCATCGAGCCCTCGCTTCCTTTTGTAAACCCATTTACATCCTATAGGTTTAACTCCTTCATGAAGTTCAACTAAGTCATAGACTTGATTGTCATGCATAGAATCCATCGCGGATTTCATGGCTTCCTGCCATTTTCCAGAATTGATATCTAATTTTACTTTTTTATACGTAGTCAGATCTGTTTCCTCCAAGAAGAGAACATCAAGGCTCACATCAGATGTTAAAAACAATCTCTCTGGAGGCCTTGATATTCTATTCGACTTACGTAGAACCCATGTTGTAGATACTTCACCTAATTGGATCTCTGGTTCCATCTCAGGTTCCTTAATGTTGGGATCAAACTCATCAAGTTCAATCTCTCTACAATTCCCACTTTCTATTGAAAATTATTTTTCAAGAAAAGTGGCAAAACGAACAAAAAAATACATTTCGTTGCTCGGAATCGTAGAATTGATATCTCATGGAATTATCAGGATATCCAACGAACCTACATTTATACCCTATGGGTGCTAATTTATCCCGCTGTGCAACTCTAACGTATGCAGGACAACCCCAAATCTTTTAAATGCCTAAGACTTGGATTTCTACCGAACCATATCTGACAGGGGGTCGTAGAAACAGCTTTCAATGGAACCCTATTAAGTATGTCGGCAACAGTAAGTAAGCGTAACCCCAAAGATAATAAGGAATATCTGTATAGCTCATCATTATTCGCACCATATCCAATAAAGTATGCTCAGACACACCATTGTGTTGAGGTGTTCCTAGTGGACTATATTGGGCAAGAATTCCATTCCCCCTTAAATAATTTCTGAATTTTTCACTCATGTATTCACCGCCTCGATCTGATCTAAGGCATTTGATGAATTTACTGGTTTGTTTTTCTACTTCGTTTCGGAATATTTTGAACTTTTCAAATGTTTCCGACTTATGTTTCATCAGATATATATCCATATCTAGACTTATCATCTATGAAAGTCACGAAGTATGTTGAACCATCATGAGCGTCATGATTTAATGGACCACACACATCGCTGTGTATTAGTTCCAATAAATCTCCAATACGGTGTCCAACACCAAGAAATGAGGCATTTGTCATCTTTTCTTGGATACATGACTCACAAATCGGATAAGGATCTAAGGTATGATTTTCAATCAAACCATCTTTTACCAATTTGGATAGACATCTAACACATATGTAGCCCAATCTCATATGTCATAATTCAGTATTATTTAATTCAGATTTCCTACTTGTATTTTCCTCTACATTAAAGACATCTCTACATGTTTCCAAAACATAGTGACCGTTAAATAAAGAACATTCACATTTAAAAAAAAATTATTTATCATACAAACATAAAATTTCATCCTTAATGTTTATTTTATATCTCTCTTTATCTAATATTGACAGTGATATTATTTGTCTGATAAGTGAGGAAACATAATAACAGTCATGCAAATCTAATTTACATCCATTAGGGAGATCTAAAACAACTATTCTTATGGCTTTAACATCCAATGTGTCGCCATTTTCCAACTCTAAGCTGGATCTCCCCTTTATTCATCCTTCTTTTTACCCTCATTACCTGTAGGGAGTTGCAAATATGAGTAGGACTGCCAATGTCTAACACTCATCCACTATTTGCATCTAAGGCTAATGAGATATCAATAATTGGAAAAATACAAAGTGTACCTGAGGGTCATGCTTTTCCTATCAGCTCTGGACAGTCCTTCTTCCAATGTCCAAACTTCTTGCAATGTAGACATTGATCACGAGCTATTTGCGGTTTTACGCCTTTTGCGCTTCTTGGAGTTCTTCTTTGTAATTTTCTTTGAAGATTCAGCTCCACCATAGAGGTATAATGTGGGGTTGTCTTTCCTCAAATCATGTCCCGCCATGCGTAATATATTATGAAGTTCTTCGTAGCTAGCTTGCATTGAATGCATATGGAATTTTAATACAAAACCAGTATAAGAACCAGACAAAGAAAACATAATCAAATTATGGCCCAGCCGTTTATCAATCACAATGCCCTATCATTCCAGGTATCGAATCTGGTCGATCATGTTTAAAACATGAATGCTGACAGCTCTTTCATCCTTGAGTTCAGCACGGAACAATTCCTTAGACCTCCGATAAAGTTAGATCTCTTGATTCGCCTCAAACAACTCCTTAAGTGTTCGTATGATGCTCCAAGCATTTGGTACTTTAATGTACTGTCTCAGTAAATCTGAAACCATCGATCCCAAGATGTAGGATTTCACCTTAAGGTTATCATCCTTCCATCTATTAAAAGTTTCTCGCTCTTCTGGAGTGGAGTCAGAATCGATTTCAACAGGCAGTGGTTTGACAGTGACATAAGTCAACTTTTCAAACTCCAAGACAAGGCATATGTTCATTTCTCATTCGAAATAGTTCTCGGTTCCTTTTAGTTTATTGGTATCCAAAAGTTTCATCAATGGATTAGCGGTATCCATCTACAAGACAACATTTTAAATAGTATAAAACAATTTTCATTTCAAAATAATAACATTAATGGATTAGCGGAGTGGAGTCAGGATCGATTTCAACAGGCAGTGGATTGACAGTGACATAAGTCAACTTTTCAAACTCCAAGACAAGACGTATGTTCATTTCCCATTTAAAATAGTTCTCAGCTCCTTTTAGTTTATTGGTATCCAAAAGTTTCATCAATGGATTAGCGGCTGCCATCTACAAGACAATATTTTAAATAGTAGTAGAACTATTTTCATTTCAAAATAATAACATTAATTGATTATGAAATTTTAAATCTATTAGTGCCCTCCCACTACTTTACATAATTTTATAATCTCTCTTAACGGAAAAATAGAAATTTGACTATCAAAATTTCATAGCGGGAAATATATCACATGACATTTACTACAGCCCCACACTAATGACGATATTGGCCTTTATAAACTCATTAGGTAGACCTCCAAAGTCAATCACTTCATGTGACTCCTAATTTGGTCCTGAACCGTTTCTTATCCTCACACTAATGACAATATTGGATTAAGACGTGTTCTAGTTATATACTTATCAATGTGCACTAATGAGCTTCGTATGTACACCCTCACACTAATGACGATATTGAGTGACTACGTTAACCCATCACGCTACATCTAATGTTTTACCAGAGTGATCTAAGTTCCGAGCACTCATACCCTCACATTAATGATGATATTGGATATAAGTAGTAAGAACTCATTCATCTCTGTATTGACAATACATACCTTCTAATAATGCTCCAACATTACTAATGTTATTACTTAAAATAAAGTAATCACCTAATCATGTGAGATTTATGACAATCAAGTCACTAACTTAATTATGTCAAAATTTTAATTTAAAACATGTTTTACATATCCATATGTCTTATGTATAATTAAATTAAAATACACATGCATAGATTCAAATACATATCTAACATGCAACATATGTTGTGTGGTTAAGCCTTGCTCCGATACCATTTTGTTGGGACAGATGTGGAACCCCTAGGGTCGGATCGGAGCCCCGCGCAGTATAATTGGATCTAACCTATGGATATCAAGCATGTGTGTAATTTTAAATTATTTAATGAAATACTATATTTCATTACGAGTGTGTAGGAAAAATCAGGACTGAATCGGAGTCCAGAAGCTCAAGAACAAAGAAAAACAAATTCAGCGCGTGCGCACTGCGCAAACAATTTTTTATTTTATTTTTTTAAAAAAAATTCATTTGCTTCTTTTAACACATTCAGCTCTCTTTCCAGAGAGCTGAAGGAATTAGGATATTATACCATAATTGCTTTCAACATTCTCTAAACACTTTCAAAACACACAAAATTAATTTTATCCTCAAAACCAACATCAACACATATTATTGAACAAAATTCAAGTTTTTTAAAATATCAAATATTTTTACAAAAATATAAATTTATTCTAAATACGCACTTGCGTAAATTTTGAATCCAAAACACAAATCAAATTAGAATCCAAATAAGAAATGTCTCGTGAACAATTCTAGGTCACCCAAAGGTGGTCAAGTGATTCTAGAATGGTAGCATTAGCTCTAAGCTATTACCTAGAGTTCCAAGCTCTAATTTTATGTCTATGTCTAACATAAACATTTTGACCCAATTAAAAGCATATTATGTTTATACTTCCAAATCATCCTAACACAATTAATTAGCCTAATACATATCTAATATGCAACATATGAGGATGTCATCTACAAGACAACAATAAGCACTAGCAGAATATTTTCAAATCAATATAAAAACACTAATACGATTATGGATTTTAAGTCTATTAGTACACTCCCAATACTTTACGTAATTATGTAATCTTCCTTAATGGAAAAATAGAAATTTGACAATCAAATTTCATAACGGGAAGTGGATCCCATGATATTTACTCAAGCCTCACAATAATGATGGTATTGACCTTCATAAACTCATTAAGTAGACCTCATCGGTCAATCACATCCATGTGACTCATAAATTTGGTTATGAACTGTTTCTTATCCTCACAATAATGACGGTATTGGATTAAAACGTGTTTCAGGTGTATACTTATCAATATGCACTAATGAGCTTCGTAAATACACCCTCACAATAATGACGGTATTGGGTGACTACGTCAACTTATCACGTTATATCAAATTGTAACGATCGGAAATTCCGGCTACTATTACATTGTGGGACGAGCATATATACATTCATGGAACGACTTTGGGGATAATCAGTGAATTCATTAAAATTCTGATACGAAACTGTATTATGTTCCACTCTGGACAACCCATTATATTTGAGCCATAATTTTCTTATACAAACTCTGATTTTTATGAATTTTATATCGTCGGAAAGCTAAGATCGAGAGCTACAACTTTCACGTTGAGAATTTTTCCAAATTCGAACCAGAAATAAGTCATAAATCACAAATTCAGTGACTGCTATAATAATTTCTTGATTTGTCTACAAAAAGATGAGGTGGCTTAATCCTAACCATCCAAATCCATCACAAAATCAGCCCCCGTCCTCTATAAATATAACACTATTCCCTCTTTCCAAAAGTGGAAATTGTGTAGAGAAATAGAGGGGAAACGTGAGCATGAGAAAGAAGAAGAATGAGAAGAAGAAGAAGAAGAAGAAGAAGAAGAAGAAATAGAGAATAGGGAAAAAGAAACAAAGGATAAAAGAGTTTAGCAACCATTAAAGACATGGAGAAGTGTTGAAAATCAAAGGAAAATAGGTAAGAAAATCTTGACCCAAATTGTTATATATTGAGTTTTGATGTTTTGATGATTATAGTATGTTGATGACTTGAATGTGATGATGAATGAATGATTATTGTGTCAAGAAATGGTGATTGTGAGAAATCCCCAATTTATTAAATTTTGGGTATGAACTAAATAGAGTGTATAGAATGGATATGAGTTAATGTTGAAGATGATATTGATGATATTTTGAGTACTTACTGTTGTTATTGCTTGTGTATTATGGTAGAAGTTGAGAATGAAGATAAATGTTGAGATTTGGGTCTTGAATTCAGGTCAGCGTCACGACGCGTACTGGAAAATTAAGGCAGATTCGTTTCTGGATTGGCCACGTCGCGACGCGCAAGGACTTGCATCGCGATGAGCACTAAAAATTTTGTGCATATGTTTATGGAATCATGCGTGTCGCGACATGTAAGGTTCCGCATCCCGACGCGAAGATAAAATTTTCCCCAAATCAATTTTAGTTCATTTCAGATTCACCCTAGTATGTTAAGGGCCATCCTAAGGGACTCATGTTAGCCCGTATGCATACAGTACATAATAGAATAGATATCATGTGCCATGAAGTGATAATACGTGTTCAAATGATTAAATTTAACCTAGTTCCGAAGCATATTCCACGACTTATATTCTAATTAAGTTTCTTAATGATAGATCATCGCATGAACTGCAATTCCCTTTGACGAGTGGCATAACACCAGCCAAATTTCAGACTAGTGAGTGGACACTTTTTCCTTAAGTTGATTTTCATTTTATTGTTGTTAATATCATACTTAATTTTACGCTTCTAGGGCGTTAGTTGATTTTTATTATAGTTGTTTCATGATAAATTATGTTTGAAGATATGTTTGAGAAAGAAATATTTTCAAAGTATGATTTTATGATTTTCGAGGCATGGGGGAAAAACCCACCTCAGTATGTAACTGGATACAGACATGGAATTGACGGATGACAAGTGCACATGTAGAGGACTGGGGGGACGACGATACGTAACGCCTCCAGATCCCAGTTCAGGACTAGGGATGACAGATGCCCTTATATCATAGTTTCAGAGCTTGAAGTGTAGCATAGATCCGCCGCACCCCCAGTTCCAGTTCAGTGGCTTGGGGGACGACGATACGTAACGCCCCAAGACCACTAGTTTCAGGGACATGAGTGGCATGCTTTGGGGGACGGCGATACGTAATGCCCCAAAGTCATGGATTTGCACTCCTGGCTCTAGTTAGACGTATGTGGGGACAGCGATACATAACGCCCACATACGTCAGGTTTTTAAAGACAGAGACCGATTTTCAGAAATAGTTTTCAGATATAGATTTCAGAAATAGTTTCAGATATATATTTCAGAAAAGGTTTCTAGAAATGAAAGTTTTCAGGAAACAATAGTTTTACAAGAGACTTTCAGAGAAGATAAGTTTTACAAAAAGATTTCAGATGAGATTTTTCAGAAAATAATTCAGAGTTTTCAGACAAGAAAAGAGTTTTCATATAAAGTTATTTCTTGAATTTTGATTTTAGAACCGAACATTTCCATAATAGTATTTCAGTTTTCATTTTAAATCATCAACTCACTTAGATTGTTCAAACGATCTAACCCCCCCACTCCCGGTATTTTGTTTTGCAGGTTCTTGGAGGACAAACTCGGGAGGATGGATACTGATGATAGTCACTAGGGAGTTGGTCCACCAGGTCAAGTCATAGATTAAGTTCAGTTCAGTCAGAGTCAGATAATGTCATATAACATATGTGTTTTACAGTAATTGTCACATGTATATTGTATTATAGAAGTTATTGTCAGTGTTGAAATGTGTATTTAATCAGAGTATTTAGTATTAAGAATATTATGAACACATAGTTAATGAGTTGGGCTATGGTCTAATACATGAGTTTATATATATGTGAAATAAGAATAACAGTTATCAGAAGTCAGAGGCTTATGGGGATAGTACGGCCTATCCCCTGCCGGTAGCATCTCTCGGACTGAGGATGTTAAACAAATATTTTACCAGAACGATCTCAGTTTCGACTACTTAATCCCTCATAATGATGACGATATTGGACACAAGTAATAACAATTTATTCATCTTCATATTGACAAGACGGATCATCCAATAATACTCCAATATTATTAATTCTTTCACTTAACAAGCAATCACCTAATTATAAGAGATTTATGACATCAAGTCATTAAATAACATGCTTAGGTCAAACGAAAAATTTTAATTTAAAACATGCAACACATATCAAATATGAATTATGCATAATTAAATTAAAAATATAAATATAAATTCAAATACATGTAAGCACATGATTTTCTATTTAAAATGAGTTGCATGGATAAGACATGTTATGGTACCATTTTGTTGGGGCGAATCCGGATCCCAAAGGGAAGATCGGGGTCTCGCGTAGCGGAAATATGTCTAACCATCAGATATAAAGCATTTTCGTATTTTTAAATAAAAATAATAAAATAATATATTCCATTACGAGTTTATAGGAAAAAATCGGGGACGAATCAGAGTCTGAAATCTCAAAAACATAAGAAAACAAGATTCAGCGTGTAACGAGCATTCATTTTTTTTTTCAAAAGAATGTATCAAGTTCTCTGGAATCAGAGAGCTGATACTTAAGGTTTTTAACTCAATACACTTCTAATTTTTTCCAAATAATTTTAAATACCCAAAATCTAATTTTTAATATCAAAACCAATATCAATACACTTTAAACACATATAAATAATTAAATAACAAAAATCATATTTTCAAAACATCAAATATTTTTACAAAACATAACTGTATTCAAAATACATATATGCATAACTTTAAATCTAAAATCCAAACCAAACAAGAATCTCATAAAGAAGTATCTTGTGAACAAGTCTATGTCACTTAAAGGTGGTCAAGTGATTCTAGAATGATAGTCATAGTTCTAAACTATTTATATAGAGTTCAAAACTCTAATTTTTGTATTCTATATCTAACATACACAAATTTTGACTCAATCACAATCATATTATGTTTCTATGCTTTCAAAACATCTATACCAAATTCATTCACCTAATATCAACATTAAGTTATGTTATTAAGTATCAAATACGTAATACATCACCATATGTTTCACTAATGATATCAAATCACTACTAAAAATATAATTAATTAGAGAAGATCAAACTTACCTAGCAAGCTTGGATGAAAGATTTATTATTCTTCTATTTGTTGAAAATTATAGAGAACTTTCAAAGTTTTTCTCACTAATTTTTAGGTTAACTTCTTAATTGCTTAATCAAAAATACTCAAGCTTGTCTTTTATAATCAAGCTTTTAATTTTTAATTAATAAAAGTTTTAATTAATTTTTAGGTTGACTTAATCCAATTTGTCTAAATATGTATATTAGGTGTAAACTAATCATTTTTGACAACTTGATTAATCTAATTAAATCAAATTAAGTACACCTATTGTTATATATTTTATAATTATCAAAATATCCTCTAATTGTAGAGATATTTATGAAAGAAAACTCTTATGTGATTATTTATTTAACCATTAAATAAATTTGATTGATCCAATTCATCCCTACTCTGGACCGACCTTACTCCCACGTACCCAAAACATTCATGTCCAGTGAATTGATCCGGAGCAAAGTTAACCAGGTATTGACAGAAATCATTATGTGTTCTAAAGCTTTTACAACAATCATTTCATTACTCACTCCAAGCAAATAAAAAAAATAAAATTATTAAGAAAATAATATATCACTCTTCATCTAAATACATTGCTTATCACTTATTCAAGTCTCAAATATCTTTATAGAGTACGCTGCCAAACATTCAAGGTTGTGTTTAGTATATACATTTTGAACACATAGGCCCCCAAGGGGTGTGGCTTGGTGGTGAAGGGTCCAGAATCTCACCTTGAGGTTCTGGGTTCGAATCCAGGGGGTGCAACTTCTTGTAAGAGTCTGGGGCAGCCGGGGGTTTTACCTGCGCCGCGGCCCAGAATGGGTGGTTTGGTGGCGGGGTTTCCAACGATTTTAAAAAAAAAAAAAAAAAAAAAAATTTTGAACACATAGATACATATACATATATCCAATCTTAACACACCAAGTCCCCATAAATATTTGTCATCTTTAAATATGGATGAAAAATGGATCAAAAGGTCAACATATGGTTCCTTGCACTAAGGTAGCTTAGAAAATCAAGACTAGATTTCATGAGTTTATTTAGGGTTGGCAAATGGGTCGGATTTTGAAAAATTCATCATTAAATTTAAGAGTTATTTATTAATATTTTCAAGATATTGGAAAAACTCAATTTTTTAAACTTTGAATTAATGATGCTCTTAATGTGTTTTTCAGACTCAAACTTAAATTAAAAAAATACTTAAAATATGATTGACCTTTTCAAAGTTCGGTCCATTCACCAACCCGAAATTTACTTGATATTTTTATACTTTAATAAAATATTCGGAGCTTCCAACAGACTCACACGTTAATTCTAAATTAAAAATTAGGATTCTTAACAGTATTATTTGTCACAACGAAAGTGTTTCAACTAATAAGTTTATTTGTTTTTGTTTTTGTTTTTTACAAGCTAGCTATAGTGGCCATCAAATATTAAGAAAGTGATGCAATTATTGAAAGGATTGTGATATTTCTTGTAATCACGCTCCATTTAACTATAATTATTACAGCAAAGTCCTTGACGTTTTCTAAAAAAGCAAATGAAAAATAGTGTGCACAATAAATCAATTAAGTCCTCCCTAAACCCTAATATTATTTTGGTCATTTATGTTTTTCTTTTATCATATTTGACAACTAAAGTAATCTTAGCATAAGTTTAAAATCTACATTTTTGCCCTTATAATGTAAAAGGAATATTATATTAAAAAAAATGATGTTGCGATAAAAATTTAGGGGACTTATTACAAAGTCCAAAATGGAAAGACTCATTCTAGCTCATAATGAAATTTGTATTTAGTCTACAAACATGTAAAAATATATAAATATATATTTTCAAATAAAATAATTACAAGTATGCCAAAAAAAAAAAAAACTAAAACTAAGAAATTAAAATAATGGCTTTTATTTTTTAATTTTAAACTTAAAAATTAAAGTATTTCCAAGAAAATTACAAATTATTGATTTATAAATTATAAGTTTTAAAATAAGTATTATCGTTGATATGTTTAGGCGAAAGAAAATGGTCAACAATAACCCTTACATTTTTAAGTTACCGATCAACCATTTTCAAAATATTCATATCTCATTCGTCTGAACTCTAAATCATAATTTTTAAAATGCTACATACAGTTAACATTCATACCTACAATTTTCATTAAAAAAACCTCACAAAAATTAAGATTTTCACAACGGAAAAATTAGCCTTAAATTCGTTATGTTGTAATAGCCACGGTCAAAGTCACAACTCCGTCACAATGTCAATTACATACATAATTCTCAATCATATTTCTCGATTACAATGAAAATTAAAAATACTTAATCATATTTTCTCAGTCATAATGTAAGTCACATACATAATATTCAGTCACATTTCTCAATTATAATGATAATTGTCCACAAGGGGCGTGGCTTAGTGGTGTAGGGTTCAAGATCTCACCTTGAAGTCCTGGATTCGAATCTAGGGAGTGCGTTTCTTGTAAAGACCTAGGACAACTGGGGGTTTTACTTGCTCCACTAAAGCCCGAAATGAGTGGTTTGACGGTGAGATTTCCAACAATTCCAAAAAAATAAATATATAATGATAGTTATGAATATTCAATCACAGTTATAATATAGATACACATACTCCCAAACTTGACCAATGATTCTTAAATAATTTTTTTAACTAGCAACTCGAGTTCAAATATTGTAAGAAGTAGGGCTAAAAAATTAAGTTCCAATCATTGCCTTTTAAAGAAGGAAAATGATAATCAAACGACTTAAATAATGAAAAAGAAATCAAATATGATATAATCAATCAATCAATATAATATATAAAAATGGAGGAAAATGATGTTCTCCTATACTTCCTAAAAGACATAGAGAATTTTCCTTATTTTGGGAGTAAAAATTAATGTTGCCACCTCTTTAATGAATAATGCTTTAATTATTTGAAATAAAATCCTTACATATTTACTTCTCTTGACATTCTCACATTCAATGATTTTCTCATATTGTCTACCTTCCTAATTTAATATTCATGCGTTATAGACTATCTAATCTTGATTTATGATTGAATTTTGCTCTCTTCGTGAAAGCCGAGCTTTTATGGCTGGTACTATTCTCATCATTTAATATTTAGTGGCTCTTGATACTTTAATGGGTTTTAAATTTCTATGAAGAAATTGAAAATAAGGTGTTAAGAAGTTCTTGACATTCAATTGAGTAAATTAGAATTGGGCATTGGGGTTAAATGTGTAAGAAACGTTTTCCCTCGCACAATGAAAACGTCTTAGGTTTCGGGATCGACCTTAAAAATATTTTTCACACTCTCCCTCTCTTAGTTGAATCTGACCAGCCCTTGATATGATGTTTTGCTTCTGTTTTTAATAATTTTTCAGCCTCCGAATTACAGCTCAGATCTGAACCATTTTGCACCCAAAAAGTGCGCACAACTCGCCCAAAATAGCTCGTAATTTGCGTGTGATGTAGTAGTATTTCAGGTCTGATTTTTTTTTCTCATCAACACCTTTGAAATATCCCTTTATGTTCAAACACTGAATGATATTTATGTTAGGGTTGGTGCTCTGAGCGCCAATCCGGATCGTATTTATGTCCGATTCATGAATACGATCAATACATTTTTCCATAATATTACTAATTTAAATGGTAGCACTACTTGTCTTTTATATACGTATTCGATCTAATTTCGATTAGATTGAAACTAAATCTGGTTTAGTGATATGTATATATATTAGACAAAGACCCCAAGATTTACAACTTAGTGCGCAGTTACAACATAGTTTGTAATTGACATTGGAAAGTGTCACTATAAGTTATATATCCTCAAATTAAGTTCCTAGTCAAGATTTACTAACACGAATCGGTTAGTAAAAGCCGCTGAGACCAGTACATGTCGTATATCGGACTTGGTCCGATGATTTATCCTAATGAACCATGAGTCTTGGGAGACTCGTATAGACGTGTAGGTGTTTATTTGATAAACACTGAATGACTCACCGAAGATTTCCTAATAGATGGTACACCGAGGTCAATAGGAATTGTTGATGGTGTTTTCAGGCACTATGACATTTAAGGCAGCACGACGAGGACAGAAGCGTAATTCCCTGACTGGTTAAGATCATCAAAGCCGACCCGACCACAACATGTAAAGACTGACCACTTTGATTCGGATGACCGAGCACTATAAGGTCGGTAAAAACACTTTCAGCATAAAAGATTGCCATGACCGACCTCATGAAGACCGACCAGATGGCGAGACGTGTTCAAGATGACGACACCTCATTCTTGCGGATAAGATAAAACGAATTATCCTACTCTCACAAGGAAATAAAGTCAGAATCCGAAAAGGAATAAGAAAAGAGAAGGGAAAATCAGACTAGGAATCCTTGCAAGGAAAGAAGACTAAAGTTCAACTAGGATTTCTTATACAAATAGGAGTCTGATTTCTGTGTTATTATAAATAGGAGGGCATAGTATGTGTAAAAGGCATCATCAAAAAATCAGTGATCAGAATCATCAAGTTCTGATTTGTAAAAACAAAGAAGAGACCCGAGAAGCGTGTTGGAGTAATAAAGAGCACCAATGCCACAACCAGCAGAACAGTTGACCAAGTGGGGACTGGACATCATTGGACCAATGCCACAAGGGAAAAGGCAGGCGAAGTATGCCATCGTGGCCATAGACTATTTCACCAAATGGGTGGAGGCAGAGCCATTATCCACCATAACGGAGAAAAGAGCCACTGAATTCCTGAGGAAAAATATCGTCTGCCGGTTCGGGATTCCCCGAGCCATCATCACAGACAACGGGAAGTAATTTGACAGCAAATGTTTCAGAAAACTCTGCGAGGACCTCCAGATTGCCCTAAGATTTGCCACACCAACCCATCCCAAATCAAACGGCCAAGTCGAGGCGACAAACAAAACCATCAAGGCCAACCTAAAAGCTCGGCTTGGATCCAGCAAGGGCCTATGGGTCGAGGAACTACCAGAGGTACTATGGGCGCACCGGACAACCTATAAGGACTCCACGGGTGAAACCCCTTTCTCCTTAGCATACGGATATGAAGCTGTCATCCCGGCAGAGATCGGAGTGACCTCCCATAGGGTTCAGCACTACGAGAGTAAACAGAATGAAGGACTTATCAGAAACCACCTCGACCTGATCGAAGAAAAGAGAGAAAGGTCGGCCATGAAAACAACAATCTACCAACAAAGGATGGACCGCTTCTACAATAAAAGAATTCGAACACACACTTTCATCCCGGGCGACCTGGTGCTAAGAAAGGTCACCCTAAATACTCGAAAGCCAGAGGATGGCTCCCTGGGCGCCAAATGGGAAGGGCCCTACAAGGTGGTAAAAGTGGTGAAACCGGGAGTGTACATCCTAGAGCGACTGGACGGCACAAGATTAAAAAAGCCATGGAACGCTGAGATGTTGAGGAAATACTTCCAGTAATCTTTCCCTTCCTCCTATCTGTTTACAGCAAAAATGACAGGGATCCAAATACATAAAGCTTCTCTCAAAATGACCCACAGAGAGCTGTAAGAAGGGCAGTATGTCCCCGAGCATGAATAAAAAACTTTCTTTTTTCCAAACACTCTCATAAAAAACTTTACGAAATCATATTCAAAAAAAAAAAAAACTCGGGGACATGCTCACGACAATGATCCAAAGCTAAAGAACACAAAACTCGCAGCTGCCCGACCACAGATACCACCACAAAAATGCACAGAGTCACACCAGAATCATTCGACTCCATACAAAAAAACAGAGAGCATAGATCTTTGAGAAACATAACATGAGGAGGAATGTACCCTTAATGTTTCGATCGGCTCGGGGCTGGATTACGTTCCGCCGAGGCCTCTTCATTATTCGGCTCGGGGCTGGATTCCGTTCCGCCGAGGCCATTTGTTTATTCGGCTCGGGGCTGGATTCCGTTCCGCCGAGGCCGTTTGTTTATTCGGCTCGGGGCTGGATTTCGTTCCGCCAAGGCCGTTTATTTATTCGGCTCGGGGATGGATTTCGTTCCGCCGAGGCCGTTTGTTTATTCGGCTCAGGGCTGGATTTCGTTCCGCCGAGGCCGTTTTAGGCTTGGGGTCGGGTTACGTCCCACCGAGTCAATACTCATTGGACTGGGGACGGAACATTCCCCTAGAACCAAGTATCTCTCTTGGCTCGGGTCCTCAGGGGCATACTCGATGCATAGGATCCGTGAGAAGCATAGCACAGGGAGGGATGATACCCCCGTGACGATTGCTTACTCCAGTGTTACCGAACACAAGGAGGAACATGCCCTTAATGTATCGAACACTCTTCTGATCCTCACCTACCCGATGTAATGGATCCGTGGGAAAGCATAGCATGGGGGATGATAACACCCCCGTGACGATTGCTAGCTCCAGTGATACCGGACCTAAGGAGGAATATACCCTTAGTATCCCGGACACTCTTTGATCCATTCATCATCCGGATCTGTGGGAGACACAGCACGGGGATGCATTATGCCCCTGTGGCGTGTGCCTGCTCCAGCGTGGTAAGGATGAGCCCTCATACAATACACAGGCTCCCCAGTGAACCAACGTGTAGAGGATGTGCCCTTACCATTCAAACGCTCTTCTGATCCGAATCCTGGTTCGCCGGGACACTGAATTGAAAGATTCAGAATTGTGTTTTGGAGACCTCGGGCAGGACGCTGTTTTGAGGCATCCATGTTGTTATTTTTTTTTTTTTGCAAAAAAACGTTCTTTATTTTGGGATAGGTGCTAAGTCACCCCCGCTTTTTATTTTCCAGAAACTTGTTTTCGTTTTCCGCCGGTCTGGTAGGGGGACGGCCGTGCCAGATTTGGTAGGGCTCCGAAGGTTGATTCATTTCCCTTCTGAATAAGTCCCTGGGGTTAGTCGGCTCGGGGCTGGATTTCGTTCCGCCGAGGCCATTTAATTAGTCGGCTCGGGGCTGGATTTCGTTCCGCCGAGGCCACTTGGTTATTCAGCTCGGGGTCGGGTTACGTCCCACCGAGTCAAGCTTCTTTGGACTGGGGAGGTAACATTCCCCAAAGCCAAGTGTCTCACTCAGCTCGGGGTCGGGTTACGTCCCACTGAGTCAAGCTTCTTTGGATAGGGGAGGTAACATTCCCCCAGAGCCAAGTGTCTCACTCAGCTCGGGGTCGGGATACGTCCCACCGAGTCGATTTCTTTGGACTGGGGAGGTAACATTCCCCCAGAGCCAAGTGTCTCACTCAGTTTGGGGTCAGGATATGCCCCTCCGGCTCATGATTAAACCTCGAAGGGTTTCAAAAAATTCGAAAAACAGGAAGCATAGAGAAAAAGAGAAAGAGATAAGAAAGACACGTAAATATATATGTATATATGTCACAATGCAGTTTGAATTGTTATTACAAAAAAAAAAGTTAAAAGTGTACATAGGGCCCCGGTCGGGTTACCCTTTCTCATTCAGCCCGCACGGGGGCAGAAATTTCTTCCTCAGCCAGCTCAGACGGCGGAAGGATTGGCTCGACCTCAGGAGGAGGAACAGCTGCTTCATCCTCGGCAGCATGGGAGACCTCTGCTTCAGGGATATGGGGAGGGATCTCAAGACAGTCCTCGCCATGGGCAGGAACATCAGGTCGTCCTTCTTGAGAAACTCCAGAAGCCGGAACAACCGAAATCGGGGCGGGATCCATCACCTCCTCGGAAGGAGGAGGAAGCCACTTCCGGAACTCCTCCTCAGATATATCCCCCTTACAAAAGCTGATGGCCGCATAAATGGGGTCCATGTTCAGACTTGGCAGCACCATCGGTATTAGATCAGCACAATCACCAACCCCCTCAAGACGGATGGCCTCATTCTCGGCCTCAAGATCGGCCTCTCTTTCCTCAAGCTCGGCCTCTTTCCTCTCAAGATCATCCCGGGCCCGCGCCATTTGTTCATCATTGGCCTTCAATTTGGTTTCAACACTGGCCACCGTCGCCTTCAAAACGCCAATCTCGGATTGGGCAGCTTTCAAGTCCTCCCGAGCATTGTCGGCAAGCTTTCGCTCCAGCGCAGCAGCAGCCTTAAGAGCCTTATTAATCTTGAAGTTCTCAATGGCGGTCGCTTCGTGATTCTTTATCACCTCCTCCCGGTCGGCCAGTTTAGCTTCCACTTCTGTAAGATGATTCTGAAGCCTCTGAGCCTGACCACCCTCGGACAACAGACTCAGAAGAAGGTCTTTGTTCTTGGCCATAAGGTAAGTAGCCTGCACAAAAAAAAAAGGTCGAGATATGATATGAAGAAGACCGAGAACCGAAGTCAAAAACAAAAAAAGAGGAATAAAACTACCTTTGCCATTTGAGAGCTCATCTCGGTCACCACAGCTTCGGGCGAGATGACCTCATATCTCGAAACCTCCCCCGGGGGAATCACCTCGGCCAATTCATTGAAAGCCGGCACTAAATGAGAAGTAGCCTCCCGGATGCCTTCTCCCAAATCATCCACCCCGAGGATTACAGGACCATTTCGCTTCTTGGAGGAGCCCACATATGATTTTTTCCCCCGACGAACGTCTTTCTTCTTGCCCGGGACAGGATCCTCCTCCTCTTGAACCAACTCGGTCTCCTCCGACCCAAACTGACACCTCCTCTTCCTAAGAGGCTTCGGTGGACTAACAAGACGAGCAGATCCTGACGACTGCGCACCAGGGGAAGATAGACCCAGAGCAGCCGACTGAAGTTTCCCTTGAGACGCCCTCTCAGCCCCAGCAGGGTCAGGTTGTGCCCGGGAAGTTCCAGTTTCCGCATGACCGGCCTTCTTCATAGTACCGGCCAACTTCTCGAGAAACTTTGGCCTCTTCGACATACCTACAAAAAAGGGGGGGAAGGAAGTCAGGACCCGAGCTTATAACAAAGACATGAAACATTTAAAATAAACAGGGGAATCAAACTAAACAGTCAGCAAAAATCTACCTATCCGACCTGAGACCTCCGAAGGGACGGTCCGAGTAAGGCCCGACTCAACAAAGGCCGCATCATTAACCAATTCCCTCCAGTGAGCAGCGTACCGACGAGCCCAGAATACTCGCCGCCGGACCTGATGGGAAACTTTGGGAGCATCTCTCCAACAGGCTAGGAAGAATAGAAGAAAAATGGTAAGAATCCAAACAAAGAAAAGATAAAGGAAGAGAAGCTAAAGGGTCGGTCTCCTAACCTCCCGCCCTGAAGATATCCGGCACCAAGATCTCCCCTTCATCCGACCTCATGGTCCGTCCCCAATCCCCAGTGGCCCAGAACCAGAGATCTTTGAAGTTCTTATTGGAGTCAGGGAGCTTCTGGACGACGTTTAACGAACTGTTGTAAGCGGAAAAGGTAGTACCAACCATGATGAGCCTTTGGGTTGGCCTTCAAACGGTATACCCTCTTCACCTCTTCAAATGAAGGCTCGCCGAGTCCTGCCGGATGCCAAGCTACATACAACCCGGCCATAATCCTCCAACTGTTTAGACTCAGCTGACAGGGGGCGATCTCCATCTCGACCAGCATCCAAGCGAAATAAGGTTGAATCGGCAGCCGCAGCCCACACTCAAAGAAGGCAGGAAGAAGTGCCATCGAGCCCTCGTCAGGTTGGCTAGCGCGATCCATAGGACCGGGAACTTCAATGGCGATATCTATCGGAATACTATATCGCTGTCGAAGAAGGGCAAGATCGTCTTCAGTTATTTTGGAAGGACGGTTCATTTCCAGAGCCGACGAGCCAAGGTCACCGGACTCTAGGTCCTTCCGAGGAACCCTCTGATGGTAGGAGTCCTGTTCGATCTCAGAAGGAGTAGGCGTAGTGTCAAGGTCTTCTACACTAGGTGCCCCCGAGCCCGAGGAGAGCTCCTCAGCAGGGGGAGTTGAGATTTTAGCAGGCTTTTCAGGGGAGGAACTGCTGTCAGACATCACTGACACCCAGAAAAACAAAGAAGGAAGGGGAAGTCAGTCTATAGCTAAAAGAAACTACTCACGGTTTCCATGATTAGCTAAAACAGGTGGTCTCTAAAGTGCCCTAAAGCGGAACCCAGCAAACCATAAATCTTTCCCTAGCAAACACTCAAAAATGAACAGCAAACACAGATTCATAAACACAAAAAAAAGGAAGAGGTCGTTCAGAGGACTTACTTGTTCTTATCGGAAAAAGCAGGAGGTTGTGCAGTACGGTTGTGCCCGTTCCTTATGTTCGCAGTAAAGAAAAAGAAAAAACCCGCGGTTGAACTTCGAGAACACGGAGTTGGGCGAATCACGGAGATGTTTTCAGGAAAGAATGAGAAATTGCCGAAAAAGATGGAACAGTGAAAGCCTCGCCTTCTTATAGTCATAACCAGGACGCTCATGACCGTTGGGTCTAAAGGAAGAAACCGGATGAACGCCAGGTGTCAACTGCAAAAGAGGTCTCCCAAGTTTGAACAGACGGCTGAGATCAACCCACTGTGAAGACGCCTCCACACGGTCGATTAGTTTCCTTTTTGGCGGGAACCCGGCGGATGTTTGACAAGTGTCGAACTTAGAAGAAACTCTAAAGTTGATTTGATAGGCATTTAAGCGGACGTGACTGTTGCGTGTCTCAAGACAAAGCGCTTGAAAAGAGGCGACAAAACATTTCTCGACACCGGACCGACCTCCAACAGAACAAATCAGAAACACCATCTTTATATAGTTCCCGGCACCAACTTGCACACTTGTTGGAACCGAGAACTAGGGGACAGATGTTGATGGTGTTTTCAGGCACTATGACATTTAAGGCAGCACGACGAGGACATAAGGGTAATTCCCTGACTGGTTAAGATCATCAAAGCCGACCCGACCACAACATGTAAAGACCGACCACTTTGATTCGAATGACCGAGCACTATAAGGTCGGCAAAAACACTCTCAGCATAAAAGATTGCCCTGACCGACCTCTTGAAGACCGACCAGATGGCGAGACGTGTTCAAGATGACGACACCTCATTCTTGCGGATAAGATAAAACGAATTATCCTACTCTCACAAGGAAATAAAGTCAGAATCCGAAAAGGAATAAGAAAAGAGAAGGGAAAATCAGACTAGGAATCCTTGCAAGGAAAGAAGACTAAAGTTCAACTAGGATTTCTTATACAAATAGGAGTCTGATTTTTGTGTTATTATAAATAGGAGGGCATAGTATGTGTAAAAGGCATCATCAAAAAATCAGTGATCAGAATCATCAAGCTCTGATTTGTAAAAACAAAGAAGAGACCCGAGAAGCGTGTTGGAGTAATAAAGAGCACCATCCTGTTTTTGTCCGTGGACGTAGGTCGGATCCAAATCCACCGAACCACGTTAAATCTCCTTGTTTATTGGTGTGTTTATCTGTCTTCTGCTAAGTTTGCTTTTGGTCCCCTATAACCAAACAAAATCACTATTGAAGGAGGATTACCTCGGAGGTGATATTACCGTATTGCCCCGAGACCAAAATCCGCCGTCAACAGAAATTTTCTCGGATTGAGTAGCATAGTGATTCTTTGACTTGAGATATCACTATGGATATATGAGTTATCCTCCACACTTAGATGATAGTCACGTCACCGATCTATTTAGATCAGACATCCGCCTATTCGTTGGGTGTGAATTCATGCTCATGATATCATGTGTGTATCAAGAAAGGATCCGTCAGTTCTGTGTACAGAGCATAGGTAGTCCATATGTGATTAGCAATCTGTTAATTCTATGGCCATAGTATACTTTGGAAGTAAGTTCTAAATATTTTTTTAGAGATCGCTAATAGATACGTGACATGATTATTCCTATAGAGATTTGACGTTTATATCTATATTTTGGGATAATCCGGATACCTGTGACGGAGGGATTATACGTATGCAGTGACCTCGACCTGTATGATTCAGCGAGTTTATCCGTGGTCGTCATAATTTATGGGTGGGTGAATTATGGACACAGAATTAGATTTCGTAACGGATATGCCTGAATCTAGAGAGTCTCACTAATGAAATATACTCGTAGAGCACTAGGACAACTGTTATAAATAATACTGATTATTTATAAATCGTTTAATGGTAAACGAAAAATACATGCGATCGGGACCTAGTGGTCATTTCCGAATTAATGTGTATTTGTATTTAATATTTGATATTATTAAATACACATTAATTAAATATCAAATTGTGATATTTGATATATACCATTAATATATGTATTTGAGATATTTAATGTAAATATAATACAAATATTAAGATATTTATATTTATTATTTAATTATTTAATTATTTAATTGTTAAATAATTAAATTAATTAATAAAATAAATATCTTAAGTAATGATTTAACTTTTAAATGGCATGGAATTAGTGGTAACACTTGTTTCATTATTTTAAATGTTAGGAAATGGCAAGTTCTCATTGGTTCACTTGTTATTTGCTTTTGAAGTATTTGTTACAAAGTGTAACAAGTAACAATGACCAATTAAAATGAAACAAAAATTGCATGGCTCATTATTCTTCTTGTAACTCTCGGCAGTGACTAGAAAAATGGGTATAAGTATTTTTGTTTCATTTTTCAAAAGATATACAAGGTTTCTAAAATATTTACTAAGGAAAGATTGAGAGAAAAATTGAAGAACCTAAAGGAAAAGCTTATAACTTGGAGTTTTAGTAAGTTATTTCCATTTTTCTTCAATTAAGAAATTGTTTCTTCATTTCTATACTTCAACTTATGTAGTTTATAATTTTCTCTAATCTTTAATTATGTGAATTATTGTGATTGGAACCTTGTTGGAGATGTTAAGCATGTATAATTAATTAATGAGCTTATTAGGTGTAATTAAGCTTATTATATTAATTAATAATTAAAGTTGTCATTCTAGACTTAATTAGCCATTCATAATTAACCTAGAATTGTTCTTGATTAATTTCATGATGGTGAGACTTGATTGATGTGGTAATTGGATGATTAAAGTGTTGAATTTTGTCAATTTAATGTAAATTATCCAATTTGAGTAATTTGTGAAATTAGGGTTCTTAACCCATTCAAATTTTGGGGATTTTCATATATATGATATAATTTGATGTATATTTGATGTATGTCAAATTTGGGATTGATTGGTTTTGATCTTGATGTGTTTTGAACAAATTGGGCCAAATTATAATTAATAAAAAATCTGGGCAGTTTCGGAATTCTGGAAAAGTTTATGGTTTATGTTGCAAATTGTATAAAATTATTTTGGGATTGATTTGGAATCAATTAAATATGCATTTGTCAATTTAAGGACCAAAATGATTAATTTGTAAAGTGTATTAGTCTTATAACAATTAATGATAAATATGATTTTTCAGATAAAAATTCAGTTTTTATTTATTGAGTAATTAGAATAAATTGGTTTATTTTGATTTCCCAAGAAAATCATTTATCGGAAATTATTTTGGAGTGAAAATACGCGAAAACGGTGAAAAACGGCTTTATCGGGTAACGGCTGCCCAAACAGTGAACTGGGCACTGTTCGGGCAGCCCACGAACTGTCCAAATATTTTTGGGGCTGACCTGGGCAGTCCCTATGAGCATTGGTCGGTCGGTTCGGTCGGAAACGTGTTTCATGCTATTTTACGGAAAAACATTTTCGCAAAAGTTTCGCGATGTTTCTATATTATTTATGTCGTTATATGATATCGAATAAATATGTTTAGGTGAAATATGAATGAATTATTAATATTAGATATTAAATAAATTATTCGTAAGTTTAAAATTTTAAACTACGATTTCGCCCGAACAATGCTTCTTCCGCTGCGCCTCCCTAATTTGACCCCATCACTTTCGTGCTATGTCTCGCAATTAATAAAAACAGGGGTGGGCTTGACTTTCAAAATCAATCTCTAAACTCTTTAGAGATTAAGAATATCACACCAGAATTTTTCCTTTTGTTTTTGTTCTTTTTCTTTTTCTTTCATCATTTGAGAGAAAGTAAGAACAATGATGACTAGGTTTTTCAATAATGAAAATTAGGATAAAAAATATAACATCCTTCTCATTTTATACTTAAGGTTTAATGTTGTAAAAATTAAACAAAAATCTTAAGCCCACTCATTGTAAAAATCGATCACCCTAGATTTGCTACACCTAATTTTTGCAACAATCAACTTATTAATTTATCATCATAATGACAATTGAATGTAATGTTAAAAAGGTGTAAATATCATTAATCAAATGTTGAATTTTTACAAATCATATTTGAAAAATTCTTCATTACAATAAATGCTATATCAAACAATTTAATATATATATATATATATATAATTAAATGATTATTTCATAATCATTTATTTAATAAAAATCTTATATTCAATATAATATAAAATTACATGTGTGACAAAATATATTATTAATCTCATTAATAATAATATATGTATGTGAGTATATAATTGGACTGTCCAATTATGTTTAATTTACTACAGTATAACGAGCTAGAACAATGACCAAATGGACATACAGTTCCGAGCTTCAATGATCTCTGAATATTAATTAAACTCTTTAATTAAATATTCAGAATTATTTACTTCAGGTTATTCCATTAAAACCCGAAGCCGCACTCTCGTTACCGTAGATAGATAATATAAGTCGAACTATGTCGGTATCCATCGATATAGTCATTGTATACGGATTAGCCCTTCACGAGTATCTCATAATTAGAGTCTGGTTTTATTATTTGTTATACCCCTCTAATAATTTTTACCGTAAGTATCATTGTTACACACCAAATCATGTCCCCAAAGTACGTAGCTATTGGTCGGGATTGTTACACCAACCTCGCCTTTGTAAATCAAATTACATATCATGTCATGCAGGAGTTCGCAGTACACTCAGGATTCAGATTAATCCATATATGATCATCTACTAAATTGAAATGATTTTCTTTATTTAACGGATATTATAAGAAATTCATTTCTATATGGATTTAGTCCTATATGATCACATCATATAAGGTGCCTTCATTCTCATGTCAACACATGAACGATCTGTTGGAGTTTTGGGCAAAGGGCGTGACAGAAGCGCGGTTCGGGTGAAATCGTAATTTTAAAACTTTTTAAATTACCGAATACATTATTCAATATTTATTCGGTAATTCATATTTATCTAAACATATTTATTCGATATCAAATAACGACATAAATAGTTAAGAAACATCGCGAAAATTTTACGAAAACGTTTTATCCGCAAAATGGCATAAAACACATTTTTGACCAAATCGACCACCCAATGCACATGAGGGTTGCCCAGGTCAGCCCCAATAGTGCTAGGGCAGTTCATGGGCTGCCCAAACAGTGACCAATTCACTGTTTGGCAGCTGTCACCCGGTTGGCTCAAAAGTCACCAAGTAACGCCGTTTTTCGCCGTTTTCGGTTATTTCAACTCCGAAACAATTTCCGGCAATTGTTCCAACACCCAAAACACATCCAATACATTTAAATGACTTATTTTTCATCATAAAATTTCCAGATTTTCAGGCCAAAACAGTGAGCACAAAAATAGTCCATTTAACATGCTTTAAATCCCATTTTTAGCAAGATTAATCTAATTAATCTAACACCCATTCAAAGTCACCACACATGAAGAACTCTAGAACAATTCTAGGCATAATAAGAGTGGTTATCACACTCTAGAATGGCAACAAAATTGTCCAATAATAAATTGAACTCAAATTACTTTAATCTAGTTCAATATTCATTTACACATGCTTTTAGCTTCTCAAAACATCAACTAAATTAAAAAGCCCCAAATTTAGTAAAGAAGAATCTCTACAACAATTGAAGACAACACAAGAAAATAAAGAAATAATTTCTAGATTAAAGAGTATTGAAGATTACCTTTTAATCTTCAAAACTTCTTCAAAACTTGTTCTTGGTTTGATTCTTCTTTCACTCTCTCATTTGGCATTTTGGAAGACATTTTTGAGAGGCTATATTCAGCCATACTCACTGCCAAAAGGAAAGAAAAACCTAACTTTTATTTTTTTTTTCCAAAAAGTGGCGTGCGAGAGAGAGAGATGGAAAAAGTCAACATCACCATTTTTATTTAATTAAAGAAAAATAATTTCCATTTTAAACAAAAAAACAAAAAATGGCATGAAGGGTGTTGGACAATTATGACCCATAGCGTCACTATTTGTACAGATCATGGTGTTGTTGTACAAATTAACTATGTGACAAATGAGATTGCACTCTTATCATTTGTGATTAGATCACCTAGATGTATAAATGATAGAAGGTCCCTATGATTTGTTCCTGGACGGAGAATGATATGAGACAGTATCAGTCCACAAAGGATAAATCATTAAATATCCCTAGTCAGAGTATTATCGAGATTGGACATCGATAAATACGTAAAAGACTAGTATTACACTTGTGCGCGTTGTGATGGCACAACGACATAGTTCTCATATATTTGGGTATAAGATACTCATGCAAGTGTAATAGGAGGTTGTGGTTTTACCGATGGTACGGGAACATCTTCGCTCTGGATAGACCCCCTCGGAATTCCATTGGTAGTATGACTATGTGTCTATGGAAGTCCGAAATCAGGGTAGGTGTATTTGGTCTTAACCTGAGACTTGCACCGCTAATACTTGCGACAATCAATATACTTTGGTTGCGGTCGTCCAGGGCTTTAATAGGTTATGTGTACACCAATGCTGGGTATATTGAGAATCGTAGTGTGTTGGGTGTGATGTCAAGACGGAAGTGTCACTCCAGTCATATGGAGATTATGGTCACGTAGGATACTGTACTGGTTCTCTTAAGTACTGCAGTCATCGGGATAATATGACTAGGTCATAGTTATCCGATATAGAGACTAGTTATCAGACATCCGACATGTACTTTGTACGGGGCAGACACAATTCCAGCCCCAGACCTAGCACGTGATCATCCGATACTGGACAGAAATACGCAATACTACGTATACTACTCCTGATACAGATCCTTTATTCATGTAAGGATATTTCCAGAGAATTGGGTAGGCATGGCGCTTTGCTAGAGGCCAACCTTGTCTTGTAAATCGGTATAAACGTATTACGAGGTACTTACGTGTTCGGATAGTCCGACGACCGAATTTACTACCAACATATCCGGGGATCTCATGGGTCGCTTCCCGAAGATTCACCGATGACGTATGACTCGCACTTTAATTAATCTGGGATTAATTAAAGAGAGAGAAAATTAATCTGGGATTAATTGCGGAGATATTTTATCTGGGATAAAATATCATTAAAGAGAGAGAACGATTAATTTGGAATTAATCGATAAAATAATATATTTGATATATTAAACGAAATTGGATTTCGACGCGGAATTAAAATTAGATTTTAATTCGGGTGAACAAGTTAATTTAGAATTAATTCGTTAGCGACGTGAATAGTTATTTCGCTAGGTGTAATCGTTTAATTGCGTCGCAACAGAAAATTCGTTAATTTGGAATTAGCGAACCTGAGCCCGGGATTGTTTGCGAGCGCATTCGCATTTCGAATTCGAGTGCGGCACGCAAGTCAAATCAAGCGTCAAATCATTAGTCACATCAAGCGTCAAATCACATGTCACTTTGAGTGATGTGACAAGTTTACAATTAATTGATGTGAGTTGATGTGTATTGTTTGAAAGCATTTAATGCTTTGCTTTTTGGAAAACGTTTGTGGTATATATGTTTTATTTGTTTTTGGAAAACAAATTTAATAAACCTATTACATTTATTTTTCCTCTCTCTCTCATGGCTCACGATTTTGGAGCCATTTCTTCATATTTCTCTCTCGGCCTTAGAGGCATTTCTTCACTGTTTTTCTTCTGCAAAAACCGTGAATGAGGGAAGCAAAAGTGTGAGAAATTTGTGGCAAATTTCTTGAGAGCTAGCACTCCGAAGTTATGCGAAGGTGATAGGGTAGCTTACCCATGAGCATGGAAGTTCAACACAAGCTTGGAGCTTTCTTGGAGTACCTCACATGGCCGAAAATGGTGGAAGGAAGGACTGCCACTGCCGTGACTTGTAGAAGGGCAGAAACAGATTTTTGTCTTCACACACATGCATCCAATCCGTTCATTGTGAGTTTTCTGCACCTCCTATGATTGTATTTACACTTGTTTCATGCTTGATTAATGATCTTGGGAAGCTTAGAGTAGACCAACAAATGGGAGCAAAAATGGCCAAAATATATATTTTAATCATATTAAGAAATACTTGGTGATAAAGCCAACCACTTGGTTTAATCAAAAACATATATAACATTTAACAACAAATAGGCTTGTTACACTTGTAAAGTAAAAAGTAAATTATCTAATTCATTAATTAGACCAATTATTTATTTACTTTTAAAGTGCCATGCCATCATTTATTAATAAATATGTATCTAATATAATTATGTATCAAATACAAACACACATTAGAAAGACCAAAATTTCCCGGCATGTGTAAATTCGTTTACCGATTAAACGATTCGAATTAACTAATTTAATCTGATAAAATATTATGAATAATCAGTATTATTCATAATGTGTTGCCCAAGTTCTCAACGAGTACACTTCATATTGTGGGACTCTCTAAGTTTAGGTTTATCCGTCATGGAATCTAATTTCGTGTCCATAATTCATTCACTCGTAAATTATGACGACCACGGATATAATCTCGCTAAACTATACAAGTCGAGGTCATTGCATACGTATAATCTCTTTGTCACAGGCTATCTATATTATACATTGGGATATAGATAAGAACGTCAAATCCTTTCGGTATAATATAGTCAACTTTAAATTTACGATCTCTAAATAACACTCGGAACTAATTTTCGAAGTTATACCACGGCCATGGATTTACTAGATCACAAACACGTATAGGATTCCTATGCCCTGTACATAGGACTGGTGGATTCTATCTTGATACGCACTGGATATCATGAGTATCAGTCCACACCCAACGAACAGACGGAGGTCTGATCTAAATAGATCAGTGACGTGACTGCCATCAAAGTGTGGAGGATAACTCATATATCCCACTGTGGTATCTCAAGTCGAAGACCACTATGCTCGCTCAACTCGAGAAGATTCTATTGACGCTGGTGTACCATATATTAGGAAATCTTCAGTGAGTCGTTCAGTGTTTATCAAATAACACCTACATGTCTATACGAGTCTCCCGAGACTCATGGTTCATTGGGATAAACCATCGGACCAAGTCACGATATACGACATATACTGGTCTCTGCAGATTTTACTAACCTACCAGTGTTAGTAAATCTTGACCATGAACTTTATTTAAGGATATACATCTTATAGTGCGCTTCCCAATGTCAATTACAAACTACGTTATAACTGCGCACTATGCTGTAAATCCTAGGGTCTTTGTCTAATATACACGTATCACTAAATCAGATTTTAGTTTCAATCTAATCATAATTAGATATCTAATCGCAATTAGATCGAATATGTGTATAAAAGACAAGAGGTGCTACCATTAAATAAGTAATATTATGGAAAATGAAATTGCTCGTATTCATTAATCGGAAATAAATACGATCCGGATTGGCACTCCGAGCACCAACCCTAACAATTTCTCCCACTTGCTCTAGTGCCAATCCACGGTATCATATACACATCTCAATATATATCACATGCTCATGGCCCTCAATAGCTCACCTAACACTCAAGAGGTAGGCAATAACAAGTATGCCCGCTTTAACAAATTGAGTCCGTCCAACAAACTCAATCGTTTTCCTTAGCCAGCATCATTCATATTTTGTAGAATCCAAATTCCACATCAATATGACTCAGACGCTATATCAGTATTGTGCTATAGCTATTGAGTTTTCTATGTATTTATAGATCAAATCCAAATACTATGAGACAACCGCAAGCACTACACTAATATGAAAACTTCTAATCTATAAGGTCACTATGCAACTTCATAAGTTGCAACTGATTCCACTAGTTTAGTAGAATCAACGGTGACACTCCTACTGCATCTTTTCTGACTTTATATGACATAGACCATCTAATGTCATAATTAGGATCAAAACCAATCTGACCTTATGGTTACATACTAAATTCTCCATGAATAAGAAACTCATTCTTAATATCTCAAAGATAACAAAGAACATGTTTCAAGATCCATCATATGGTCTGCAGCTTATCAAAATAACTCATAATAGTTATGATTAAATTGATATCTTTAATCGCGCATAATATAGTATTCATTACGCCATCATCATATGATGCATAAGATTGACTAGACATGCCAATCAATCTCTCTTTCGACAAAGGATTCATCATTTAGAAAGATTAATACAATATATATATAAAAGACACATTAACTGTCAAACAGTTATATCAATATAACAGAGACTACTCCAACTGTTTACACAGAGAAAATAGACTTAAGTAAATGTTTTACTTTACAAACATCTCATTATTACTTTAATAATGATAATGTCGTAAGGATATATAACCTTAGAAAAAAAAAATTTGTACGCTCCCACTGACTCTACTATCAAATATGTATTCTCTATGATTTGATAAAATGAGACAATCTGACTGTATCAAAATTTGATAACACACATTTTCGGAAAGCTTATTTGAGTCTACAATAGGCTCTATAAGCTAATATATCAAACTGTAATCTTGGCAAAATACAAACTCTATGGCCATTCTAGAATGAACTCTTCAAACAAAGAAACCACAAAGGATTTCTCATTCGAATAAATCATTCAGGAACGCCACTTTGCATTATTTAGCCAAAATACATAGTTTAATATCAACATCAACCAACCGATCTTTAATTATTCAATCAATGCAACTAGAGACAAGTTTCCTCAGAATCTATAATAGATCACTGAGAATAACTTTTCTCACTGTCATATTATAAAGGTCATACATTTATCAAGCTCACTTCGTTTTTGTTGCGCAAATAATTTGCACATTTTATGAACGATTCATAACGAAAGCTTAATCAAGTTCAAAACTTGATCGTAGTAAGTTACAAACAATTTTAGATCTATGGTTCAATGTTAACTTCCAAAATCGATATCAAATATCGCTCCTACTATAAGTTATAGGATAATTTTCTTCGATAAGAAAACAACAGAACCAATAAGTATCAAATACTTTGTAAATGATTCTGACATCCTATTAAACTTATATGAAAGATATCGTAGGGTAATTTCATCTAATTAATTATGTCGCTCCATTACAGTTTATCACTCTCACATTTGACTTCAATAAGTCAAGTCTTTTCTACAATTGTCAACATTTGATGTTACACACCAAAAAATAAAATAATTTTATTGCTCAGGATCGTAGAAAATATATTCTATCAAATAGAATACAATATTCTATTAAATAGAATAAATGCTAAACTCTACTTGTACCTTCGAGGTGCAAGTACTTTCAATTATATAACAATTATACAAAAGAAAGATTCAAATCTCAAACTTTTCAAGATTCGAATTTTCTACTATACATATCATATATGTAACTGTAGGAACGAATGGAACCTTAATTAAAGAGATGAATTAGTGTTACTGGAGCATAACCCCAAGAGTATTGAAAACTAATTCGGTAACACTCAATATCAATGAATCAAATCATATAAGATTCAATTACTCCTACTGACCAATTCCATCAAGATGGAATCGTGGAAGTTTAATATTGAGTAAGAATCACATTCATTAAATAACTTTAGAACTAATTGCCTTTAAATTCATATGTTTGATCATATCAAACATCTTTGAACAGTTCAAAGATTCACGATGAATTTCAAAAATATAGTTTTCAACGCTTCAAATAGAATATCTTTGAACCATTCAAAAATATTCTATCCATATTTCATCAGAAACATATTGAAAGTTCTCGAACCATTCAAGACGTTCAATATATATTCTTTTAGAAACGCGTAACTAAGTCATGCAAAATCATTAACTAAGTTACGGAGTAAAGAAAA
This sequence comes from Zanthoxylum bungeanum, assembly GCA_019454045.1. NCBI lineage: Eukaryota > Viridiplantae > Streptophyta > Magnoliopsida > Sapindales > Rutaceae > Zanthoxylum > Zanthoxylum bungeanum. The sequence continues at coordinate 504,279 of SKCR01043255.1, forward strand.
CTATCTAAGGCAATTTCTAATTCATTAAACTACATACATCAAATGCATTAGTTTAATAAATCTGTGGTCCAATGACGATCATTGGTTAAATGAAATTTAATCACATCCTGAATACAATATTCATTAAATGGATAAGGATATATGGTGTGATATTGTATCAGACCATCCTTGACCATACGGAATAAGCATCTTATGCTTATGTGATAAAATCTCATAAAGCATTGTTCTAAATTATTTAGTTAACCAAACATTTTCTTAATGTTTATCTTTTCATTAATGACACTACTAGTCATATTAAAATATGTAACAACTGTTTATATAGAACAAGTAACTATCCAATAGTCACAAGTTCTGATATCAAATATCAAAACAGTTATTAAATTATTTATTTTAAATAATTAGACGGAAGATCTAGTATCAAATACCTATAGTGTTTCGTATTGTGAGAATCAATATTCTCCATACACAACTATACACATCTCATTTCTTAAGCTTTATAATTGTGTTCAATTATTCACAACAATTGCAAATGATTGATTAGCAAACTGTGTCAGACACATGACTTCTAAAAGTCACTAAAACCAAGAAACGTCATTATAAGATAAACAAATACTAATGGGGTTTTCCTAATGCCAGTCAAGAATCTCGAGACATGAACTAATTCAAGTCAACTCTTACTGCATAAGAAACTATTCTTACTAGATAACTATATCCAAAACAGATATCTATTTAGATTACTAATCGTGACTTAGTAAATAAGTCACTAACCATCTTGATTTTTCAAGAAAATCAGAACAACAGTTCCCGATGGTATGAACTAATCTAACAATATCTAAATCTATTGTCATTCTAGAACCTATTCTAGAAATACGCAAGAATAAGTAAAGTCAGAAAACATATTCAAATAATATGCATGTAGTGGATTAGAAGTATAATTCCATAAACAATATAGAATAAAGGGAAACAAAAGCAGTAAATTCCATAAAATCACACACTGCTTTAGTTATGGATTGTTTAACCCAGCAGTGTCTCCCACTACTTTACGTAATACCGTAATCCTCAACGGAAAATGGGAATTCAATAATTAAATCGAATTCCATAGTGAGAGTAGGAACCCATGAATATATTTTGACTCACAGCTTTGGCACAATCTCGCCTACGTATATTTATTAGGTAGACAACTCATTGTCAATCACTCACCAGTGACTCCTAATTTTGGTCATAGCCGTTTCTCGTTATGACAGCTTTGGCACATTCACAAGGAGGCGTATCAAGGCTTCACTTGCCAATGACAAACTCAAGCTACCGATGTAGTCCTGACAGCTTTGGCACGTTCAGGATTTCCACTTTCACTTGAATTTGTCTAGTATCAATATACAACCGGTGTAGAACACGGAAATCGGCGACGCTGTTCCAGGCTCGCGGCCCGGTCAGGAGTACGGAGTAGCCCACATGGGACTAAACCGGAGAATAAAGGAGTCGCCACCCAGTGTGAACTGGGAAATGATTTAAGGCTGCACTCACCCCTCGCAAGGGAAGACCTCAAACTGTTGGGTTCGGAATGGTCCCTTACTTATGTCATTTGTAATGAACAGATTTGTGCAATTTTAACCAAGTCTACGCAACATACATTTGCAAAAGTAATCTAAATTCCTATAAGGCCTAAATCTAAGTTTGCATGCTTTAAAAGTAAATTCTCACAACGACAAACATACAATATCACACAATAAGCATGTTGAATTATCGAACACAAAGAATAAATAACATCCTAAACATAAACGTAAATTGAACTCCTATTGCGAAGGTAAATAACTAAATCATGCATAAAGAAATAACGTACTAATGGCTAAATCATGCTTAGAAACAAATAACATACTAGCGACCTAATCATGCTCAAATACAAGATTGGATGAAACGAAATATGTGAATCTCTCAAGTGGTACGTGGCATTGTATCCCGAGTGTAAACCGCAATACCGTCCATTCGGATTCGGCTACGGAATTTATGTCTGGGTTTCCATCCGATATACCGCAAGAGAGAACACATATTCTGTTCATCTGGAATCACATCATATACCAATCCATAATACTCATGCGAAATAAAGTAATAGAATAACTAAAAATAAAAGATAATAAATAAAAGGGGTGCCCTCAGGTCTAACCTCTTTTTTCGTCTCTCGAAAGTGCGGTATTCGGTTGTCGGAAGGGTTGATGCTCCGCAACTCCTCCGGTTTACTGGTTTAATATTTTCCTTCGTTGTTTCACTGTTTGGGTCGCTGTTTTTTACTCCGTTTCACTGCGGTTTTAGGTTGTGGTATTGGCTTACTATTTTGCGGTGATACGGGGCTGTTTTGGTTTGCGGTTTTACGGGTTTTATGGGGCGGTTTCTAGTGCAGGTTTGGGGTGAATTCTGGACTGTTTCAGGGGCATGATGTGCAGCAATTTAGGCAGAAAACTGGGCAGTTTGTGCGGTAAAAAAAACTGGGCCGTTTTACGGTAATGATAGGCAGATTTTTGGTGTAGTTTTCAGTGATGATAGGAGGCTGTTTGGGGCAGTTAATTCGGTGGTTTTGGGGGCAGTTTTGACGTGAATTTGGGGCAACTTATTTGGTGTTGTTTGGGCGTGATAAGGGGATGTTTTACTGGCAGTTTGGCATGACAAGGAGTGGGCGTGAGTGAGGGTTGAAGAGTGGCTTATTGCTTGAGTTGAGAGGTTGAGAGGGCTTATTGATTGCTTATGTTTTGGCGTGTGTTATATCGTGAGTTGAGAGGACTTGTTGCTTGCCTATGTTCTTGACCGATGTGGGATAGGGGGTTGCTGGGCTACTTGCGTGAGTAGAGAGGGCTTATTGCTTGTGTGCGTTTTGGGCGTGAGCAATGGAGGGGATTTCCTAGGCGATGTGGGACAAAGTGAATGGGTGATTTGTTGCTATTTTGGGCGTGAGTCAGGGGCTATTTTAGAGGCAGTGGGCGTGAGTGAATGGGGCTGATTCAATAGCAGTTTGGTGCGTGAGTGAGACGTTGTTTCAGGGGCAGTGGGCGTGAGTGAATTTGAGAGAAAAAGGGAGACTTGTGCTGTATATGCTATGTATGTGCTAGGGGAAATATAGTAGGATTTTGGGTTGTTTTTATAGGCAAAATGGGTGCATTAATTGGGTAGGCTAATGTTGTTGGAGGGTTATTAATTGGGTGGCTACTTTGTTGAAAATTGAGGGTGATTTGTGGTTTCTTTTGACTTGGAGAGGGGATGCCATTAATGGCTTAAAAAAACTTTGTTGAAAATGAGGAGCAAGGTAAATTGGAGGTCAAATGCGTGGGGTATGCATGGTGGAGGGTTAATTTGGTTGTTTGAACAGTTAGTGGAGAGGTAAATAAGTGTAAAGGGCTTGGGCTTGGTGTGTGATTTGGTTGGGTTTTGGGCCAAGGGTGATTTTGAAACGGAGGTCCAACGAGTGAACCCGAAGCTAAACAAGCGAATAAATTCCAACAAAACGTCAATTCTTGACTTTTCCCTTCCGACGTCCGTTTCCCGCGACTTCCGTGACATAAGAGGTAATGCCTCTGTACGAGGCTCATCATCGGGACTTATATGCAAAAATACAGTGCCTACAACCGACATAGATAAAATTCTATCAACTACACTCTCACTGCTTTGGCACGATCTAGGATGCAGCCATAGAAAGTTACTCATAAACCGTATTGATAAGACGGACCAAGAAACATGTATCCAACACATGTCACTTTACAGCCTTATTTAAGTGGGGATATTCCTCAAGAAAGCATTGCTCCATATCAAATTCAGAATATTAATCTAAATCATTTTCTAAACATCACAATTCTACCTTAGAAAACATAACTCAATTTAACCATTAAATTTTCATTACGTTTCCGTTAGCGTAGAACCGAAAAGTCAAGAAACTTATATATTACATGCATGTGCATATATTAATTTTGGATTACATATCATATATCAAGCATGACTAATGTAATGGATGAAGCATCAGCCCTGCTCTGATACCATTTTTGTTGGAGTTTTGGACAAAGGGCGCGGCGGAAGCGCGGTTCGGGTGAAATCATAATTTTAAAACTTTTTAAATTACCGAATAAATTATTCAATATCCAATATGAATAATTTATTCATATTTCATCTAAACCTATTTATTCGATATCAGATAACGACATAAATAGTTAAGAAACGTCGTGAAAATTTTACGAAAATGTTTTTTTTCCGTAAAATGGCATAAAATGCGTTTTTGACCGAACCGACCACCCAATGCACATGAAGGCTGCCCAGGTCCGCCCCAATAGTGCTAGGGTAGTACATGTACTGCCCGAACAGTGACCAATTCACTGTTTGGGCAGTCGTCACCCGGTTGGTGCAAAAGTCACCCGGTAACATCATTTTTTGCCGTTTTCGCTTATTTCAACTCCGAAATAATTTTCGGAAATTGTTCCAACACCCAAAACACATCCAATACATTCAAATGACTTATTTTCATCACAAAATTTCCAGATTTTCAGGCCAAAATAGTGAGCACAAAAACAGTCCATTTAACATGCTTTAAATCCAATTTTTAGCAAGATTAATCTAATTAATCTAACACCCATTCAAAGCCACCACACATGAAGAACTCTAGAACAATTCTAGGCATAATAAGAGTGGTTATCACACTCTAGAATGACAATAAAATTGTCCAACAATAAATTGAACTCAAATTATTTTAATCTAGTTCAATATTCATTTACACATGCTTTTAGCTTCTCAAAACATCAACCAATTTAAAAAGCCCTAAATTTAGTAAAGAAGAATCTCTACAACAATTGAAGACAACACAAGAAAATAAAAAAAATAATAATTTCTAGATTAAAGAGTATTGAAGATTACCTTTTAATCTTTAAAACTTCTTCAAAACTTGTTCTTGATTTGATTCTTATTTCACTCTCTCATTTTGCGTTTTGGAAGATATTTTTGAGAGGCTATATTCAGCCATACTCACTGCCAAAAGGAAAGAAAAACCTACCTTTTATTTTTTTGCCAAAAAGTGGCGTGAGAGAGAGATGGAAAAAGTCAACACCACATTTTTTATTTAATGAAAGAAAAACAATTTCCCTTTTAAACAAAAAACAAAAAATGGCATGAAGGGGAGCAAAAATGGGCATAAATATGTATTTTTAATCATAATAAAAAAATACTTGGTGATAAAGCCAACCACTTGGCTTAATCAAAAATATATATAACATTTAACAACAAATAGGCTTGTTACACTTATAAAGTAAAAAATAAATTATCTAATTCATTAATTAGACCAATTATTTATTTACTTTTAAAGTGCCATGCCATCATTTATTAATAAATATGTATCTGATTTAATTATGTATAAAATACAAATACACATTAGAACGACCAAAATTTTCTCGGCATGTGTAAATTCAGTTACAGATTAAACGATTCGAATTAACTAATTTAATCCGATAAAATATTATGAATAATCAGTGTTATTCATAACGTGTTGCCCAAGTACTCAACAAGTACACTTCATATTGTGGGACTCTCTAAGTTTAGGTTTATCCGTCACGGAATCTAATTTCGTGTCCATAATTCACCCACTCGTAAATTATGACAACCACAGATAATCTCGCTAAACTATACAAGTCGAGGTCAATGCATACGTATAATCCCTCTGTCACAGGCTATCCATATTATACCTGAGATATAGATAAGAACGTCAAATCCTTTCGGTATAATATAGTCGACTTTCAATTTACGATCTCTAAATAACACTCGGAATTGATTTCCGAAGTTATATCACGACCATGAATTTACTAGATCGCAAACACGTGTAGGATGCCTATGCCATGTACACAGGACTGGCGGATTCTATTTTGATACGCACTGGATATCATGAGCATCAGTCCACACCCAACGAATAGGCGGAGGTCTGATCTAAATAGATCGGTGACGTGACTGCCATCAAAGTGTGGAGGATAACTCATATATCCCATTTTGGTATCTCAAGTCGAATGACCACTATGCTCGCTCAACTCGAGAAGATTCATATTGACGCTGTTGTACCATATATTAGGAAATCTTCAGTGAGTCGTTCAGTGTTTATCAAATAAACACCTATATGTCTATACGAGTCTCCTGAGACTCATGGTTCATTGGGATAAACTATCGGACCAAGTCACGATATACGACAGGTACTGGTCTCTGCGGATTTTAATAACCGACCTGTGTTAGTAAATCTTGACCAGGAATTTTATTTAAGGATATACATCTTGTAGTGCGCTTCCCAATGTCAATTACAAACTACGTTGTAACTGCGCACTATGTTGTAAATCCTAGGGTCTTTGTCTAATATACACGTATCACTGAATCAGATTTAGTTTCAATATAATCATAATTAGATATCTAATCGCAATTAGATCGAATATGTGTATAAAAGACAAGAGGTGCTACCATTAAATAAGTAATATTATGAAAAATGGAATTGCTCGTATTCATGAATCGGACATAAATACGATCCGGATTGGCACTCCAAACACCAACTCTAACACGGTCTCAGATCATGGTCACCATATAATTATATAATGGACCAGAACTATAGATAAACCACAAACAAAATACCCGTTTTGTTTGCTCTCTATGGACTATTTTAGATTACTAACTCCATACTTAAATCCTCTTGTGTATGACACTCATACAGTAAGTCTAAAGGAACATGAGTAATCAAGGATAAACAGGATAATTTATAATATGCGATTTAAATCAAACATTTTGATAATGCATCTTTTATTTCATAACAAATAACTCTGTTTACATCACATGAAGCTTCATGACATATATCACAACAAAATATATTTATTTATTCTCTCCCGTAATTATGCTTGGGTGCTAAATGAAATTAACGATTGACATCTTTAAATTTGAGATTGTGACATTCAAAGTGTTGGGGCGGATGTGGGACCCATAGGGTCGGATCGGTGCCCCGCGCAGCGAAAGTGGGTCTAACCTATGAATATCAAGTATAGGTGTATTTTTAAATTATTTTATGGAATATTATATTATGTTATGAGTCTTTAGGAAAAAACGGGGATCAAATCAATGATGTTTCAGCGTTTATGAGCATACTACAAGAAACATCACATTTTGTGACTATTAGATTAGTCACTGAAACCGATATGTTTAGTCACTAAAATAATTTGCGACTAAAATTATTTAGTCACATAGTAGTCACAGAATGTCAGTCGTTGAATAATTTTACGACTAAAGTAACATAGTTGCCTAATGAGTATTTTAACAATAAAAACTATAGTCTCCGAAGCCTAATAAATTAATCAGCATTGATAGTTTAGGATTGGATTGGATTGGATTTCCTTGAAACTTAGGGTTGTATTTTCTTTTGAAATAGAGTGTTTTAAATTAAGAAAATATATTTTTGGTTTTATATGCCTAATATGCGTACGTATATATAGTAATTTTTTTTTCTTTTTTTTTTTCTTAATCACTATTTCAATGAAAATAATATTCATATGGTAATTTTTTATTTTCTTTTCTTTTTGTAATCATTGTTTCAAGGGAAATAATATTCGTATGATAATTTTTTATTTTCTTTATTTTTTTGTAATCATTGTTTCAATGGAAATAATATTTGTATCATATAATAATATTAATTTAATAATCCAAAAAATTACCTAATTAATAAATATTATCATCTTTTAATTATTTTTTAATAATATTAATTTATTTTTCTTTAAACATTAAAAGAGTTGTAATTTCTTACAAATCAAGAAATAAAAATAAATCCATCTAATAGTATTTTAATTAGGATGAAAGTTAGTCATGTAGGTATATTTATGATCTTTTGATTTATATGTATATCTTATTTAGATAAGATTTCACAACGACTAATAATTTATTAATAGGTTTGAGTAATTAAAAAAAAAATCATGTTTCAAATAATTTAATTATTTTAAATATGCTTATGTGACTAAATCTTTTAGTCACTATATTAATTCAACATTTGATTTTTGTGATTTTCGTTAAATAAATTTTTATTATAGGTGACTATGTTTTATTTAGTCTCAAATATATATTAATCTATAACCAATAACATTAGTTGTCTGATATCTAAGCGAACAAAAATATATCATCTTTCATTGTGACTAATAACTTTAGTTGCCAAACGTCTTATTTACTTAATATATATATAATAAAAAAAAAACCCTTATGTTTTGTGGCTAAAGATTTCGATTACCGAACAATAAAAATATTTTTTTCAAAAATTAAAAAGATTTAGTGACTATAGGTTTTAGTTGCCCAATAAACTATATTGCAACTAATTACTATGGCCTCTAAAGATAAACAAAAAATTATTATCTAAAGGTAACTAATTATTTATATGTATTTAATTTAGTGACACCCAACTTATGTAAAAACTAAAATGTTGTGACTAATCAATAATTAGTCAAAAATAAATATTTGTTTGTGACTAGTGACTACGCTATACAGTTACTAAATGTTAAAAATATTTTTATAAAATATTTGTGACAATCATATTTAGTTGCCTAAGATTGATTTTATTCGCGACTAATATTATAGTCATTGATGTGATTTACTCATTATTAAAATATAATTCTAAATAATTAATTTATTTTGTTGTAACTATTTAAAGTTTAGTCACTAAATTTTTTATGTTCCGACTAAATATACAGTCGCAAAACATATATAACAGTGGGAAAATATATTATAGCAGAGATTTTCAAATTCGGTGACTAAATACAAACATTAGTCATAAAAAGATTTATTACATGACTAAATGCAGTACGCTATACAGTTACTAAATGTTAAAAATATTTTTATAAAATATTTGTGACAATCATATTTAGTTGCCTAAGATTGATTTTATTCGCGACTAATATTATAGTCATTGATGTGATTTACTCATTATTAAAATATAATTCTAAATAATTAATTTATTTTGTTGTAACTATTTAAAGTTTAGTCACTAAATTTTTTATGTTCCGACTAAATATACAGTCGCAAAACATATATAACAGTGGGAAAATATATTATAGCAGAGATTTTCAAATTCGGTGACTAAATACAAACATTAGTCATAAAAAGATTTATTACATGACTAAATGCCTTTTAGTCACAAAATAATTGGTCACTAAAACATATTTTTCTTATAGTGGCAGCGACTCTCGGCGCATCGCGACGCGCAAATGTGGGAGTCGTAATGTCCAATCTGCGAGAGTTCGGCGTCACGATGCGCAAGGGTGAGCATCGCGACGCCGCCATGTGTAAAATGTTGGCAATGTGTATTTTAGCCTTCAAATCAATTCTAAACACTTCCAGACATACATGTATTCCACAATTAAGTGACTCATGAAAAATTCTAAGTCACTCAAATGTGGTCAAATAATTCTAGAAGAATGGTAGCCATAGCTCTAAGCTTTTATCTAGAGTTCCAAACTCTAATTTTATGTTTCATGTCCAACATGAACATCTTTAACCCAATTACAAGCATATTGTGTTTATGCTTCCAAAGCATCCATGCACAATTAATTAGCATAATTTCAATATCAAGTTATGTTATTATGTATCCAATACATAATTCATCCATATATGTCTCATTGATGATAACTCACTAATGAAAACATAACTTTGGAGAATATTAAACTTATCTAGCAAGCTTGATTCCAAGATCTCCTTGTTGAAATGTTGTGGAGAAATTCCAAAGCTAGCAAGCTTTGTTTCAAGATTCAATCTTCTTCTCCTTATTGTTGTAGAGAATTCCCAAAGCTAGCAAGTTTGGTTCCAAGATCCAATCTTCTTCTCCTTGTTGAAATATTATAGAGAACTTTCAAAGCTTCTCTAAACACTTCTTTTACTTAGGCTAATATCTCTAATTCTTGCTTGTTTTAGTTTTCTCAAGTTTGATTAAAACATTGCTTAAGCTTGGCTTTTATAGCAAAACTTATACAATTTTTAATTAATAAAAGTTTTAATCAACTTTTATGTGGGCTTGATCTAATTTGTCCAAAAATGTAAAATTAGGTGTGACTAATCACATTTGTCTACCATTTTGATTTAATCTAGTTAAATCAAGACAAAGTTTAATTAATGGATTAGTTATATGTCTACCACATTGATTTAATCCAATTAAATCAAGTAAAATACACATACTATTGCATATTTATAATTACCAAAATATCCTCCAATGGTAGAGATATTTATGAAAATACAACAAAGCCCTTGTGTGATTTTGGATTAATCCAATTGGATCAGAGTAAATCATTGATGTTATCCAATAACACTTAATTATTTTAGTTGATAATTATAATATCAAATATTATTTATTATAAAAAATTATCGGCTACTAAAGTGTTCAACGGGTACATTTCACATTGTGGGACTCTCTAAGTACAGACATACTCGTCATATAAGCCTAGCTTATATGTACGTAATTCGACCACCTCCTAATTCGCGAAGAACATGAATGACCTTTTTGAAATATACAAGTCGAGGTCATCATATATGTTTAACAATCCCTCTGTCATATGCTATCCGAGTTGTGCTTATGAGACATATATTACACTGTCAAGTTTCTGAGGCGCACATCTCATGTCGACATTGTTGGACAATTATGACCCATAGCATCACTATTTGTACAGAACATGATGTTGTTGTACAAATTAACTATGTTACATAGGAAATTGCTATTTTATCATTTGTAATTAGATTACCGGGATATATAAATGATAAAAGTCCATATGATTAGTTCCGGATTGATAAGATATGAGACAATATCAATCCATGAAGGTTTAATCATTAAAACATCCATAGTCGGAGTATTATCGAGATTGGACATCGATAATGCGGAATAGACTAGTATTGCACTTGTGCGTGTTATGGGAGCATAACGACATAGTTCTCATATATTTAAGTATTGGATACTTATGCAAGTGCAATAGGAGGTTGTGATAGACCCCTCAGAATTCCATTGGTAGTATGACTATGTGTCTATGGAAGTCCGAATCAGGGTAGGTGTATTTGGTCTTAACCTGAGACTTGCACCGCTAATACTTGCGACAATCAATATACTTTGGTTTTGGTCGTCCAGGGCTTTAACCGGTTCTGTGTACGCCTCTTCTGGGTATATTGAGAATCGTAGTGTATTGGGTGTGATGTCAAGATGGAAGTATCACTCCAGTCATAGTGGAGATGATGGTCACGTAGGATACGAAACGAGTACTCTTTAGTACTGCAGTCATCGAGATAATATGACTAGGTCATGATTATCCGATTATAGAAACTAGTTACCAGAGATTCGACATTAGCTTCGTACGGGGCAGACACAATTCCAGCCCCAGGCCTAGCACGTGACTACGTATATTACGCCTGATACAAATTATATATTCCTTTAAGAATATTTCTGGAGAATTGGGTAGACACGATGTTTTGCTAGAAGCCAACCATGTCTTGTAAATCGGTAAAAACGTAGTACTAGGTACGTACGTGTTCGGATAGTCCGACGATCGGATTTACTGCCAACATATCCGGGGATCTCATGGTCGCTTCCCGAAGATTCACCGATGATGTATGACTCGCACATAATTAATCTAGGATTAATTATTAGAGAGAGAAAATTAATCTAGGATTAATTACGGAGATATTTTATCTGGGATAAAATATTATTTAAAAGAGAGAGAATGATTAATTTGGAATTAATCGATAAAATAATATATTCGATATATTATACGAAATTAGATTTCGACGCGGAATTAAATTTAGAATTTAATTCGGGCGAACGAGTTAATTTAGAATTAATTCGCTAGCGACGTGAATAGTAATTTTGCTAGGCATAATTATTTAATTAAATTTGATTTAATTACGTCGCAACGGAAAATTCGTTAATTCGGAATTAGCGAACCCGAGCCCGTGAGTGTTTGAGGGCCCACTCGCATTTCGAATTCAAGTGTGGCCCACAAGTCACATCAAGCATCACATCATTAGTCATTCAAGTGATAGATGTCTTGTCACTTTGAGTGATGTGATGTTAGTCACTTGTGATTGATGAGGGTGGTTGGAAGGCTTTATTGCCTTGTACTTTAGGATTTGAATTTTTGGTATTAGATTTTAGAAATCTAAATACAAAAAAACCAACTCAATTATTCTTTCTCTCTCCTTTTTCCTACCTCACGGCCAAAGGCCATTTTCTCTCTTTTATCTCTCTCAAAACCGAGAGCAATAAGAAGAAATAATGAAGATTTATGGTAAATTTTTCCAATGCTAGGACATAAAGAGTCATCCAAAGGTGATAGGGAAACAAACCCTTGAGCTTGGAATCCACTCAAAAAGCTTGGAGCTTGTAGATCATCCATGGAATGCTTGACCGAAAATCAAAGGAGCACAAAATAGAGGATTGCCGAGAGCTTCAAAGTTTGGAGAAATTTTTGTTGTTCCTCGCATCGAAAATCTGATCATTGTAAGTATGATTCCACCATACTTATTTATTTTATTCACATATTTTCATTGCTTGAATGATCTTGGGACTATAGTAGAAACCCAACAATGGTATCAGAACGGTTTTTAAGCATGAAAATGAATTAAGGTAAAAATTGGGTAAAATTGATTTGAACATGTTTGGATGAAATTGATTATTTGAGTATGCTTGAATGATGATAACATAGTGTTTTGCATGATCAATTTGATGAAAATTGAATTGGATCAAATTTTCCCCAAAATGTTGGCTTGGCCGAAAGTTGGTGCCCTAAATGTCATGGTGATTTTTTATTTTTTGAATCATTGGATGAGTTTGAAAGACTTGGGAAATGTTGATTTAGGATTTAATTTGATTGAAATCGAAATCGGACAAAAACCCTAAATTGCCGTGACCAAAAGCAAGGAAACTGAATTGATTTTTGATTCAATGATGTTGGACATGTGTTGATGATGATAAGCATGATTAATTGAGTAAATTGGTATTTTGGAAATGTTAATTTGACTAATTAATTATGGCTATACACTTTAGATTAATTTAATTGTGAAATTTGGAATTTTGTAATTTAATTAATTAGGCTAAATTTGGAATTGGGCTTGTAAAGTTGTATTTGGGCTTAATGGGCTTGGTTGGGCCAAGTTTGGTTTAGGTTAATTGGTTGGATACAATTGGGCCTAAAACCATATCCATAAAGTCCAAATATAATTAAATGGGCATTTAATATTTTAATTGGGCCTAATGGGCCTAAATTGATTTTTGGCAAATAAGGGTGATTCTTTAATTGAGCTTTGGTATTTGGGTTTTGTTGGAAATTCTAATCCATGTCCCAAGATCAAAAGAGCAAACAAAACATATAAATGAATGAACAATATTGAAGTATGGCGGAATCATACTCACAAAGATCGGATTGCGGATGCGTTGATGAAATAAAACCACCTCCTTTGTGCTTTGGATGATTCGGCCAAGGTAAGAAAAAGAAGCTCCAAGCTTTGTTGATCACTCCAAGCTCAAAGATTAGTTTCCCATAACACCTTTGTATGATCCCTTGATGGTGCTAGCCAAAGATGTGTATTAAAGTTCTAAACTTATACACTTTCTTCACAAAGTTCTAAGAAAATGGAAGAAAAATGGAGAGCCAAAACTGCAGTGAAGTTTCGGTCATTAGAGGGAGAGGAAGAGAGTGTTATGATTTTTTGTTACAAAAATCAATTTATATTTATGCCATAATATTTATTAAATTAATAATAAACTTATGACACAAATCATGCAATGGCTTAGAGTGTCAAACACTCAAACTCCATGCAAACCATTGAGTGTATTGTACACTATCACCATGCAATGTATTAACAATTAAATAATGCATAAAATGACATGTGTCATGTGGGCCCTACACAACCCAAATGAAAGTGGGCCCACGCGTACTCACGCGTTCGGGTTCGATATTTCCGAAATACCGAACTTTCGTCGCGACGTTAATTAAATCGAATTTAAATAAATAATTGCGCCTAGCGAAATTATTATTTACGTCGCTAACGAATTAATTCTAAATTAACTCGTTTGCCCGAATTAAAATCTAATTTTAATTTCGCGTCGAAATCGAATTTCGATTATTATATCAAATATAATAATTTTACGATTAATTCCAAATTAATCGTTCTCTCTCTATGTTTAGTACTTTATCCAAGATAAAGTCTCTCCGTAATTAATCCAAGATTAATCGAGTTTGAATCATACGTCATTGGTGAATCTTCGGGAAGCGACCCAAGAGATCTCTGGATATATTGGCAGTAAATACGGTCGTCGAACTATCCGAACACGTACGTACCAAGTACTACGTTTTTATCGATTTACAAGACAAGGTTAGCCTCTAGCAAAACGCCATGCCTACCCAATTCTCCAGAAATATTCTTACTGGAATATAAGATCTATAACAGGCGTAGTATACCGTAGTATAGTGTATAGCGATCCAGTATCGGATGATCACATGTAAGGCCTGGGGCTGGAGATGTGTCTGCCCCGTACGATACATATATCGGACATCAAGCAACTAGTCTCTTTGAATCGGATAATCCTGACCTTGTCATATTATCCCGATGGTTGCAACCATTATAGAGTACTAGTTCTGTATCCTGCGCGATCATCATCTCCATATGTCTGAAGTGATACTTCCGTCTTGACATCACACCCAATACACTACGATTCCCGATAAACCTAGAAGAGGTGTACACAGAACCTGTTAAAGCCCTGGACGACCAAAACTAAAGTCTACCGATTGTCGCAAGTACTAGCGATGCAAGTCTCAGGTTAAGACCATATGCACCTACCCTGAAGCGGACTCCCATAGACACGCAGACATACTACCAATGGGATTCCGCGGGGTCTATCCAGAGCGAAGCTGTTTTCGTACCATCGGTAAAACACAACCTCATACCGCACTTGCATAAGTATCCAATACTCAAATATATGAGAACTATGCTGTTGTGCCCTCACAACACGCACAAGTGCAGTACTAGTCTATTCCGCATTATCGATGTCCAATCTCGATAATACTACGACTAGGGATATTTAATGATTAAACCTTTATGGATTGATACTGTCTCATATCATCTCAATCCGGAATTAATCATAGGGACTTTTACCATTTATATATCAAAGTAAATAAATTACAAAATGGTAAAAGGCAATTTCATTACTACATAGTTAATTTTGTACAATAATACAATATCATTTACAAAATAGTGACGCTATGGGTCATTACTGTCTAACAATCTCCCACTTGGCCTATAGCCAGTCACTCAAGCATCTAATACCTGAACTATGTACATGTCGCTCAAACTTTTCCCGAGGAATAGCCTTCGTCAGCGGATCTGCAATATTATCCTCTGATGCGATCTTTTCGATCTTCACATCGCCACGATGTATGATCTCTCGAATCAGATGGAATCGTCGAAGAACATGTTTGGATCGTTGATGAGACCTTGGTTCCTTAGCCTGTGCTATAGCCCCGCTATTGTCACAATACAATGGAACGGGCTCAGCTGCTAACGGAACTACTCCTAATCCAATTAGGAATTTACGGATCCAAACTGCCTCTTTTGCTGCTTCAGCTGCAGCAATGTACTCCGCTTCAGTTGTTGAATCGGCAACAGTATCTTGCTTGGAAGATTTCCAGCTCACTGCTCCGTTATTCAAACAAAATATGTACCCAGATTGCGACTTAAAGTCGTCTCTGTCGGTTTGGAAACTTGCATCGGTATACCCAGATACCTCAAGTTCTCCATCTCCATAGATTAAGAAAGCATCCTTAGTTCTGTTAAGATACTTAAGGATACTCTTAACCGCCATCCAGTGATCTTTACCTGGATCGGCCTGATATCGACTGCACATGCTCAAAGCATGGGACACATCAGGTCGTGTACATATCATGGCATACATGATCGATCCGACTGCCGAGGCGAACGGAGTCCGACTCATGTTGTCTCTCTCATCTTGTGTTTTAGGACACATGTCCCTCGATAGATAGACGCCATGTGATATTGGTAACAGTCCCCTCTTGGACTGATCCATGTTGAATCTATTCAACACTTTATCAATATATGTACTCTGGGAGAGTCCAAGTAGCTTTCTAGATCTATCCCGGTAGATCTTTATTCCTAGAATAAAAGCTGCCCCTCCCAGATCTTTCATGGAGAATTTCAATGAAAGCCAAGCTTTCACCGACGTTAACATGGGAATGTCATTGCCGATAAGCAATATATCGTCGACATAAAGGACAATAAAAGTCAGTGCACTCCCACTAACCTTCTTATATACACAAGGATCATCTTCGTTTTGAATGAAATCATATTCTTTTATGATCTCATCAAAATGCTGGTTCCACGACCGCGATGCTTGCTTCAGTCCATAAATGGACCGATTTAACTTACAAACCTTGTTTGCAAGTCTACACTGGAAGCGTGACTGCAATATGGACAAGGCAGACATGAAGGAAGTGAAGAGAGGCAAGGCTCCTGCTTCAAATATGTTTGTCATAAACATGTTCAATATTAGTTTCAAAATTGGATTTTGATACTAGATATGGTACATAAATATGTAGTGATGTGCGGTATCTGCTGATTAGCAGGATACTGATTTCAGTTGAGATTTACATGCGAGTCGAAAATGGGACAAGAGTCGCTGTTTTAACCGTAGATACCTAAATTTAGGAACTACCCTTTGGGTGTGTACTTAAATTAGGAAACTGTTACAATGTAACTAGTTTGACTAGAAACATTATCTCTATATCAGGGTATAATCCGTTGCGGATATACCTTTATATTCTAGAACACTAAAGTGTTTTATTTTATAAAGATGATATTGAGATAAACACATTAGATGTGAATAACAGTATTTATATTTTGAATATAAATGAATCTCAAACGTATATCATGACAAACAAATAGCTCAAACTGAATTAATCAGATGAGACTTATTTGTGGCATTGTTGTCAGGGACACAATAAACAAGACTCGTATAAGAATGGATACTAGGACGGATTTGATCCTATTCAAATTATGTCTACGAATCTAGTTTATTAGGCAAAGTGCCTAAAACACCTTTTACTTGGTAAAAGTGCAAGTGCCACCGATCTGTTAGCCCTCATTCATAGTGAAGTAAGTGGGCCCATATCTAGCTAGGCTAGAGGTGGATATGAATACTTCGCAACCTTTACGGATGTGGCATCGCGTTATGGTTATGTGTTTCTTTTGAAACATGAATCAGAAACTTTTGATAATTCAAAAAGTTTCGACACAAAGTTGACAGACAGATCGGCTAAAGTATTAAAACATCATGATTAGACCATGATGGAAAATACTTAAGCAATAAATTTCTCGAATATATGAAAGAGTATAGTATTCTTTCGTGATGGACTCTTCACGGAACACCTCAATTTGAGCGTTGTGTCCAAACGGAGAAACCGAATTTTGTTGGACATGATAAGGTTAATCATGAGTCGCTCTGAGCTACCATTTTCCTTCAAGGGATACGCATTAAACAGTGAAAAACTTATTTTGAATAAGGTTCCATAAAAATTTGTTTGACAGACTTCATATTAGATATGAACAGGAAAGAAACTGGGTTTTCTCATTCCTGATGATTTGGGAATGTTGGGCATACGTTTGGATGACACCAAACTAGAACTCAAATCGGATAAGTGCCTAATTTATAGGTTATCCTAGGGTAACCAAAGTATAGTACTTATACAACTCACTAGAGAACAATGTAATTGTTGCTCGCCATGCGGTTTTCCTAAGAGGAATACTTATATGCAGTGGTAAGTGGGAGGAAAGTAAAACTCGATGAAAATCGGAGTAATACTGTTCCAGGCACCGAATCCTTAATGGAACACAAATAGTTCATCAAGGATGAAACTATACCAATAATCTTCTAATACACAAGAACCGCGCAAGTCGGAGAGAGTCAGAAAACAACCTGGGAGGTATGGGTTTCTGATCTCACCTCGTAAAAATGTTAATCTTATTGAGGAAGACAAACCGACTACGTATGAGGAACTGATACAAGGTATCGACTCCCTTTTATGGCAACGTGCCATTAAGTCCGAAATGGATTCCATGTATATCAACCAAGTTTGGACACTAGTTGATGTACCAGAAGGCATTGTGTCTATTGGTACTATATAAGTCTTTAAGGAATACATACATGGATGGCAACATACAAACGTACAAAGTTAGGCTTGTAGCGAAAAGGTATCGTTATCAACATTGTGTCGATTACGACGAAACCTTATACTAGTTGCCTTGGTTAAATCCATTTGGATAATGCTTGCTGATGCTGCATGTTTCATTTATGAAATATGGCAGCTGAACGTCAAAATTGCTTTCCTTAAACGGAAACCTTTTGGAGGATGTTTACAATATCTTGACGGTTCTGTCGTACCAAAACAAGCAAACAAGGTTTGCAAGTTAATTCGATCCATTTATGGATTGTAGCAAGCATTGCGTTCTTGGAACTATATCGTTTTGATGTAATCATAATGGTATATGATTTAATTCAAAACGAAAAATGATTCTTGTGTATATAAGAGGGTTAGTTGGAGCGCACTGACAGTGACTGTCCTAAATAATGATGATATATCATTTCTTGGAAATGATATTCCCATAATACAATCGGTGAAAGCTTGACTTTCATGAAAAATTCTCCGTAGAATACTTGGGAGAGACAACCTTTATTCTAGGAATAAGGATCTACTAGGATAGATCTGAAAGTTGTTGGCACTCTCCGAGAACTCGTACATTGAAATAAATGTACTCGACCAGATGTCTCATATGCTTTGAGCATATGGAGTCACAATCAGGCCAATCCAAGTGATAGTCACTGGATTGATGTTAAGAACATCCTGAAGTATCTTAGATGATCTAAGGATGCTTTCTTAAGCTATGGAGAATGAGAACTTGAAGTGACTGGGTTCACCGTTGCAAGTTTCTTAACCGATGAAAACGACTATAAGTCGTAATAAAGGGTACTATATAGTTTGAATAACGGAACAGTGAGCTGGAAATCTTCCAAGCAAGATACTGTTACCGAATAAACAACAAAAGCGGAATATTGCTGCAGCTGAGGCAGCAATAGAAGCCATTTGGATCTTAATAATCCTAATTAGATTAGGAGTAGTACTGTTAGCAGCTGAGCTAGGCTACATCACAGGCTAAAGAATTAATGGTCTCATCAAAGATCCAAGTATATACTTCAACTATTCATCTGATTCGTTCGGATCATACATCGTGGCGATGTGATGATCGAATAAATCGCATCAGATGATAACTTTTCAAATCCGCTGATGAAAGCATTTTCTCAGCAGAAGTTTGAGCGACCCATACATAGTTCAAATGTAGAACACTTGAGTGATTGGCTATAGGCTAAGTGGGAGATTGTTGGATAATTATGACCCATAGCATCACTATTTGTACAGAACATGGTGTTGTTGTACAAATTAACTATGTTACATAGGAAATTGCTCTTTTATCAATTGTAATTAGATTACTGGGATATATAAATGATAAAAGTCCATATGATTAGTTCTAGATTGATAAGATATGAGACAGTATCAATCAATGAAGGTTAAATCATTAAAACATCCATAGTCGGAATATTATCGAGATTGGACATCGATAATACGGAATAGACTAGTATTGCACTTGTGCGTGTTATGGAGCATAACGACATAATTCTCATATATTTAAGTATTGGATACTTATGCAAGTACAATAGGAGGTTGTGTTTACCGATGGTACGGAAATAGCTTCGCTCTGGATAGACCCATCGGAATTCCATTGGTAGTATGACTATGTGTCTATGGAAGTCCGAATCAGGGTAGGTGTATTTGGTCTTAACCTGAGACTTGCACCGCTAATACATGCGACAATCAATATACTTTGGTTTTGGTCGTCCAGGGCTTTAACTGGTTCTGTGTACGCCTCTTCTGGGTATATTGAGAATCGTAGTGTATTGAGTGTGATGTCAAGATGGAAGTATCACCCCAGTCATAGTGGAGATGATGGTCACGTAGGATACGGAACTAGTACTCTTTAGTACTGCCGTCATCGGGATAATATGACTAGGTCATGATTATCCGATTATAGAGACTAGTTACCAGAGATTCGACATGTGCTTCGTACGAGGCAGACACAATTCCAGCCTCAGGCCTAACACGTGACATCTGATACTGGATCGCAATACGCAATACTACGTATACTACGCCTGATACAAATTACATATTCCTTTAAGAATATTTCTGGAGAATTGGGTAGGCACGGTGCTTTGCTAGAAGCCAAACATGTCTTGTAAATCGGTAAAAACGTAGTACTAGGTACGTACGTCTTCGGATAGTCCGACGATCTGATTTACTGCCAACATATTCGGGGATCTCATGGGTCGCTTCCCGAAGATTCACCGATGATGTATGACTCGCACATAATTAATCTAGGATTAATTATTAGAGAGAGAAAATTAATCTAGGATTAATTACAGAGATATTTTATCTGGGATAAAATATTATTTAAAAGAGAGAGAACGATTAATTTGGAATTAATCGATAAAATAATATATTCGATATATTATACGAAATTAGATTTCGACGCGGAATTAAATTTAGAATTTAATTCGGGCGAACGAGTTAATTTAGAATTAATTCGCTAGCGATGTGAATAATAATTTTACTGGGCATAATTATTTAATTAAATTTGATTTAATTACGTCGCAAAGGAAAATTCGTTAATTCGGAATTAGCGAACCCGAGCCCGGGAGTGTTTACGGGCCCACTCGCATTTCGAATTCAAGTGCGGCCCACAAGTCACATCAAGCGTCACATCATTAGTCATTCAAGTGATAAATGTCTTGTCACTTTGAGTGATGTGATGTTAGTCACTTGTGATTGATGGGGGTGGTTGGAAGGCTTTATTGCCTTGTACTTTAGGATTTGAATTTTTGGTATTAGATTTTAGAAATCTAAATACACAAAACCAACTCAATTATTCTCTCTCTCTCCATTCCTACGTCACGGCCAAGTGCCATTTTCTCTCTTTTATCTCTCTCAAAACCCAGAGCAAGAAGAATAAATAAGGAAGATTTGTGGTAAAATTTTCCAATGCTAGCACATAAAGAGTCATCCAAATGTGATAGGGAAACAAACCCTTGAGCATGGAATCCACTCAAAAAGCTTGGAGCTTGTAGATCATCCATGGAGGACTTGACCGAAAATCAAAGGAGCACAAAATGGAGGATTGCCGAGAGCTTCAAAGCTTGAAGAAATTTTTGTTGTTCCTCGCATCGCAAATCTGATCATTGTAAGTATGATTTTGCCATACTTCTTTATTGTATTCACATATTTTCATTGCTTGAATGATCTTGGGACTATAGTAGAAACCCAATAGACATGTCCACGATTCTTTACAACTAATCAGAATACTATTTCTGATATATGCGATCCACCCTAGGTGAATGGCTTTGGCCAAAGTCTTAAGAATCATGACTTACTCACATGGATACCTACACCTCTTATGGTACACATACGGGCTGACAGATCATATCTTGATACGCACTTGATTAACGAATACATTGGTCCACACCCAACGAACATCTAGCGGTCAAACCATGAAAGGTCTCTGACATATATGGCATCAAAGTGTGGATGATCACATACAAAATTAATGTTATCCTATAGTCAAATGATCACATATGCTACTCGACTCGAGGATATTCCTGTTGACGGTGATGTGTACTTCCAACTATTAGGAATCACCTATGAGTTATTCAGTATTCGCTCCAACGAATACCCACATGTCTATACGAGCTTTTCAAGCTCATGGTACATCGGGTTAAACCATTGGAATTCCAATTCCAAATACGACATGTGCTAGTCTTCTAAGTTATATGAATTTGACTGTATTCCAAAACCAACGACTAGGAATATTTACTTTAAGAATAGTTTATAATAGTAATATTATCCCAATGTCGGACCACCCAGTGTCCAGTATTACTATATGACTATTCTAAGGTCGATGACATTCTTTACATGTTTGTATATCAATCTAATATGCATAATATGTAGGGGTTTTAGCGCGGCCGCAGCGGAAGCTCGTGGTTCGGGCGAAATCATAACTTTAAAACTTTTAAAGTTACAGAATAAATTATTCAATATCCAATATGAATAATTCATTCATACTTTACCTAAACATATTTATTCGATATCAAATAATGACATAAATAGGTTAGAAATATCGTGAAACTTTTACGAAAAAGTTTTTCAGTATAATGGCATAAAACATGTTTTTATTTGAACCGACCAACCAATACACATGGGGGCTGCCCAGGCCAGCTCCAATATTACTTGGGAAGTTCTTGGGCTGCCCGATAAGTGACCAATTCACTGTTTGGATAGTGGACACCCGGTAACGCGATTTTTCACCGTTTTCGCATATTTCAACTCCGAAACAATTTCCGAAAATTATTCCAATGCCCAAAACACATCCAATAAATTTATATAACATACTTTTCATCACCAAAAATACATAATTTCCAGATCTTATTTGGTAACTAAAAATATCATTTTTCATGTTTTAAATCCAATTTTCTCAACATTAATCATATTAACACTTACACTAACCAAAGTCACCACAAATGAAGAACTCAAGAACAATTCTAGGAGTTACAAGAGTGGTCATAACACTCTAAAATGAAAACAAGTCATCAAATGATAAAAATGAACTAATATTACACTAATATTATCCAATCTAACTTCACACATGCATCTAGCCTCCAAATCCATCTTCCCAATCAAAAAGCCCCAAAATCTAAGAAAGGAAGAAACCCTAAAACTATTCTAGATATTCAAGAATAAGAAACAAGCTTTCTAAGTTTAAGATTATTGAAGATTACCTCTAAATCTTGTAACTTCCTTAAACGTTTTCTTGAATTTCTTCCTTATATCTTCAAGAAAATTTTGGGAACTTTTTTATGGAGATAGGTTTTGCCATGGCTTTTTATGAACTGAGAAAACAAAATTTTCATCTTTAAATATCAAGGCCAAACCGACTTTGGGGTTTAAAGAAGGGTATTTTGGTCATTTGGCCAATTATTCTAATTAATTAATAATAATAATCCTTAAGTTAACAAATCCAATTTGTAAACTTTAAGCTGAATAAAATCATGCCATATGTAACCAATAATAATCAAACATATTGCATAACAATTATGTAATATTGAAATAATTTAATTATCTAGATATTTAACATTTAAACATCTAAATAATTAATTAATGTGATTATTATTATATATGTATTTTTTATTTACATTAAATAACAAATACATATATTAATGGCATGTGTCAAAGTCACATTTGACAATTAATTAATATGTATCAAATCAAATTTTGTATCAAATACAAATACATATTAATTATTAATTGACTGAAATGCCCCTAATGCATGTATCTTTGTTTAACCATTTAAACGACTCGAATTAACTCATTAATCCGATGAAGTATTATGAATAATCTATATTATTCATAACGTGTTGCCCAAGTACTCAACGAGTACACTTCATACTGTGAGACTCTCTAAGTTTAGGTTTATCCGTCACGGAATCCAATTTCATGTCCATAATTCACCCACTCATGAATTATAACGACCACAGATAATCTCACTAAACTATACAAGTCGAGGTCATTGCAAACGTATAATCCCTCCGTCACATGCTATCAATATTATACCGGGGATATAGATAAGAATGTCAAATCCCTAAGGTATAATATCATCGACTTTTAAATTAACGATCTCTAAATAACACTCGGAACTGATTTCCGAAGTTATATCACGGTCATGGATTTACTAGATCGCAAACACGTGTAGGATGCCTATGCCATGTACACAGGACTGGCGGATTCTATCTTGATACTCACAGGATATCATGAGCATCAGTCCACACCCAACGAACGGGCGGAGGTCTGATCTAAATAGATCGGTGACGTGACTACCATAAAAGTGTGGAGGATATCTCATATATCCACAATGGTATCTCAAAACGAATGACCACTATGTTACTCGACTCGAGAAGATTCCTATTGACGTTGGTGTACCATCTATTAGGGAATCTTCAGTGATTCGTTCAGTGTTTATCAAATAAACACCTACATGTCTATACGAGTCTCCCAAGACTCATTGTTCATTGGGATAAACCATCGGACCAAGTCTCGATACACGACATGTACTGGTCTCAGAGGATTTTTCAATCCGACCTGTGTCGGTAAATCTTGACCAGGAACTTTATTTGAGAATATACAACTTATAGTGACGCTTCCCAATGTCAATTAAAAACTACATTATAACTGCGCACTACGTTGTAAATCCTATGGTCTTTGTCTAATATATACATATCACTAAATCATATTTAGTTTCAATCTAATCGTAATTAGATCGAATACGTATATAAAAACAAGAGGTGCAACCATTAAGTAAGTAATATTATGGAAAAAGAAATTGTTCGTATTCATGAATCGGACATAAATACGATCCGGATTGGCACTCCGAGCACCAACCCTAACAATTTCTCTCATTTGCTCTAGTGCCAATCCACGGTATCATATACACATCTCAATGTGTATCACATACTCATGGCCCTCAAGAGATCACCTAGCACTCAAGAGGTAGGCAATAGGAAGTAGGTCTGCTATAACAAATTGAGTTTGTCCAACACACCCAATCATTTCCCTTAGCCAACATCATTCATATTTTGTAGAACCTAAGTTATACATCAATATGACTCAGATGTGACATCAATATTGTGCTACAGCTACTAAGTTGTCTATATATTTTGAGATCAAATCCAAATATTAAGAGACAATCGCAAGCACAACACTAATATCAAAACTTCTAATCTATAAGTTCACTATGCAACTTCATAAGTCAATACTTCATAAGTTACAACTAATTCCACTAATACAGTAGAATCAACCGTGACACTCCCACTACATCTTTTCTAACTTTATATGACGTAGACCATCTAACGTCAAAATTAGACTCAAAACTAATCTGACCCTCATGGTTGCAGAGTATGTTCTCCATGAATAAGAAACTCGTTCTTAATATCTCAAAGATAAAAAAGAACTTGTTTCAAGACACATCATATGGTCTATAACATATCAAAATTATTCGTAACAATTACGACTAAATTGATATTTTTAATCACACATAATATAATATCATTATGCTATCATCCTATAATGCATAAGATTGACATGATATTCTAATCAATTTCTCTTTCGACAAAGGAATCATCCATTACGAAAGATAAATACTATATACAAGACACACACTAACTGTCAAACAGTTATACTAACTGTCACACAGATAATATTGTTGTGTCCTTTATTAGATCATATCTAATGCACGACTAATGAGAGTATCTCATAAGTCACTTGTTTTATATCGTATATGAAATTTTATATCAAATATAACAGAGACTACTCCCACTACTTTCATGGAGAAAAGAAGACTTAGGTAAATCTTTTACCTTGCAAACATCTCATTATTACATTAATAATGATAATGTCGTTAGTGTATATAACACTAGAAAGAAATTTGTACGCTCCTACTGACCCTATTATCAAATATGTATTCTCTATGTTTTGATAAAATCAGACAATCTGACTAATAACAAAATTAGAGAACACAGATTTTCGGAAAGCTTATTTGAGTCTACAATAGGCTCTATAAGCCATTATAACAAACTGCGATCTTAGCAGAATACAAACTCCAGGGCCATTCCAGAATGAACTATTCAAGCAAAGAAATCACAATGGATCTCTTCTTCGAAGAAACCATTCAAGAACACCACTTTGCATTCTTTAGCCAAAATACATAGTTTAATATCAACATTAACCAACAGATATTTAATTGTTCAATTAGTGTGACTAGAGACAAGTTTCCTCAGAATCTACAATAGATTGCTGAGTATAACATTTCTCACTGTCATACTATAAAGGTCAAACCTTTAACAAGCTCACTTTGCTTTTGATGCGCAAACAATTTACACATTTTATGAACGATTCATAATGAGAGCTCAATCAAGTTCCAAACTTGATCATAGTAAGCATTAAAAATCTTAAATCTATGGTTTAATGCTAACTTCTGAAATCGATATCAAATATCGCTCCCACTATAAGTTATAGGATAATTTTCTTCGATAAGAAAACAGTAGAACCATTAAGTATCAAATACTTCGCAAATGATTCTGACATCCTATTGGACTTATATAGAAGCTGTCTAAGGGTATTTTCATCTTATTAATTACGTAGTTCCATTTATAGTTTATCACTCTCACATTTGACTTCAATAAGTCAAGTCTTTTCTACAATCGTTAATATCTGATGTTACATACCAAGTAATAAAATAATTTTATTACTCGGGATCATAGAAACGATATTCTATCAAATATATAATATAATTCTATTAAATAGAATAAATGATAAACTTTTACTTGTACCTCTGAGGCGCAAGTACTTTTCAATTATATAACCATTATACAAAAGAAAGATTCAAATCTCAAACTTTTCAAGATTTAAATTTTCTACTTATACATATCATATACATAACTGTAGAAACTAATGGAACATTAATTAAAAGGATGAATTAGTGTTACTGGAGCATATCCCCAAGAGTATTGAAAATAATTCGGTAACACTCAATATCAAACGAATCAAATCATATAAGATTCGATTTCTCCCACTGACCAATTCCATCACGATGGAATCGTAGAAGAATAATATTGAGTAAGAATCATATTCATTAAATATCTTAGAACTAATTGCCAGAAATTCATATGTTTGATCATATCAAACATCTTTGAATAATTCAAAGACTTATGATGAATTTTAAAGATATAGTTTTCAAAACTTCAAATCGAATATCTTTGAACCATTCAAAATATTCTATCCGCATTTCATCAGAAACACATTGAATGTTCTCGAACCATTCAAAACGTTCAATATGTGTTCTTTTAGAAACATGTAACTAAGTCATGACATCTCATTAACTAAGTTACGGAGTAAAGAAAACTAACCAAGGCAATTTATAACTTATTAAACTACATACATCCAATGTATTAGTTTAATAAATTTGTGGTCCAATGACGATCATTGGTTAAATGAGATTTAATCACATTCCTGAATACAATATTCATTAAATAGATAAGGATATGTGGTGTGATCTCGTATCAGACCATCATTTACCATACAAAATAAGCATCTAATGCTTAAGTGATAAAATCTCATAAAGCACAGTTCTAAATTATTTACTTAACCGAATATTTTTCTTAATAGTCGTATTAAAATATGTAACAATTATTTATAAAGAACAAGTAACTATCAAATAGTCACAAGTTCTGATATCAAATATCAAAATAATCATTAAACACTATTTTAAATAACTAGACGGAGATCTGGTATCTAATACCTATAGTTTTCGTGTTGTAAGAATTAATATTCTCTACACACAACTATACATATCTTTTTCTAGCTTTATAATTTGCCTTCAACTATTCACAATAATTGCAAATAGTTAATGAGTCAAACCAACCTGAGTATCTAAAATTGTTCTATCTTCTATAGTCAGCACATGTGAGGTATGTGATTTTTCTGATTTTTTTTTACCTCACATAATAATTGTAGACAGAAACATAAACTTAGGCAAACGGTCATTCATCAACCACTGATTATTTTAACTAATCATTTTGTTAATTCCTTATTATCTAACTGCTTACAAATTATTTTTTAAATGCGCACGAGTCTGACCTAGATCTGAAATTCAAAATAGGGATAAAAGAGAAATTAGCATTTATCTTTTCCTAAAACTCTTTGACTAAACAAACAATTAAATCATTGGACTTTTTTTTTTGGCAAAACCAAGTCTTTCGACGAATAAATCCACTGGGACGCGTCTCAAGAGCTGACTCCTTACTCGGCCGTCTTTACTGGATTAACTTTATATCCTCGTGATTTTGTCAAATTTATTGTGTTGAAAATCCCGCTTACACTCGCTTGCTTTATCTTGAAATATTCCGTCTTTATTTTTCCTTGCAAAAATAACACAAAATTAAAAATTCTACAACATGTATACACAAAACAATAAAAAATAAAATAAAACTATTGCATGGGTTGCCTCCCTGCTAGCGCTAAATTTTTTGTCTTCAGCCAGACGTGACTGAAATCCATCTATCAAGGAGGTTTCAGCGCCGTTTTGGACGTCCGATTAAAGACAATCTCATGAGCGTTGCTTTTTAAGGGTCTCTTCCAATAGTAAAGTGGCAAAAAGAATTTTGTCGCATTCAGTATTTGTGCCTCCTTTTTAACCTTTGTTTCTCCAGTGGTTCCTGAAAAGAAAGAAAGAAAATCAGGAGGTCTCGTATGGTGCTTGATTTGGAATGGAAGTTCCATTCTATCAAGCTTTTGGGCGATATATTTAATTTGTACTCCCCAAAACAGTGGTGTTTCTCTGGAATGCTCAAGTTCTTCCATTTCGTCTGTCATTTGCTCCTCCATTTTCTCTGCTTCTTGCTCCACCTTTTCTTCACAGATGTATTTTAAAATTTCCTTGTTCAAATCTTCATCTGTCATCTGAGAAATGCATGCATCATAATTGTAAACCTGAGGATGGAAAGATGTGTCTGATTTTAGGTCTTCATTCTCTGAGGTTGATGTGACTGGCTTAGATAGATCTTCTTCAAACATTTGTGCTATGGACACTCCAAGATCTTCATTTTGAAGATAAAGAATTCCATCCTCAATTTTTGTTGGCACAAATAGCTCTGCTTCTTCATCTTCATCAGAATCCGAATAATAAAAATCAAACAGAGACTTTGCTGGTTTGGGCTCCTGAACTGATACCTCTGGTTCTTGATACTGCTTAGCCTCTTCATCTGTCAATGTGTCATTGTGAAATGCTTGGTAATCGAAGGCTTTGTCAGTTTCATCTGCTTCTTGAGGTATATAGCTCTGTTTTTATGTTAATTGTCTGATTTGATCTGTCAGTCTCTGAATGAATGCTGATTGTCTCTGAATACTTTCGAATTGATTCTGGTATGTTTCAAGCATTGTATCCAAATTTTCGTTTTGTGTCTTGAACCAATCTTTGAGCATGTCAACCACCTGATCTTCCTCTGATGGTTCTGGTTATTGATAAAAATCGTAGGTAGATGGTGGATAAGATGGAAGATGTGGTTCTGTGAAATATGTTGGCTCTTCGAACCTTGATTGATTCCGATAATTCTGCCACTCTGAAATGTATATGCATTGATCGCTTGGGTGATTACCATCGCATATCACACATCTCCCCATTGCATTCTGATGAGCAAATGTAGTATTTCTTGGTTCTGACATCCAGTGATAACTGTTGGGTTGGACAACAGGCCTCAGAAAACCAGACTGTTGCTCCCAGATTTGGGGTGTATATTCTTCTAGTAAAGCTCATGATCTCTCAATCCCCTAATAATGTTCCATTTTTCAACCACCTGAAAACAAAAGAAAGAAATAAAAATTACAGATAAAAATAAAGAAAATTAGATACAAGTAAATTAGATAGCTTTAAAATTAATAACTCAAGAAAAATAAGTCCCCGACAACGGTGCCAAAAACTTTACCGATGCAATCACACGCGTATAACGCAAGCGCACGTATCGTTCAAGTAGTATAAAAAATATCGATCCCACGAGGACTTAATTCCTATTGTTGTTGTTAATTATTGATACTATTTATTTACATGTATCTAATTATAGGGAGAAGAGAATGATTGCTTTTGGTTGGTTGAATGTCGATTTTATGGATGCTGTTTTCGGTCGAGGTCCACAATTGAGAATGAGTTGAGGGGCACAAGCGAACCTTAACCACTGATTAATTACCGTGAGGGCGGAGTATTGGATTTTATCTGATGATAGGAGTCGTGTTCGGATCCCTTCCTATTCTTTGCTTCCCTCTTTTATAGGTTCCTTTCGTGTGGGGTCTATCTTCTGCCCGTTGGAAACCTCCTCAATGATGTTTTAATTTATGTCTTTTAGATCTGATAACCGTCGACTTCATGATGATATTTATGAATTCGGATCCACTTCCTGATCTTTGTAACTGGTGTCCGTTTGTCTGTCTTTATGTTAATGAGTTTGGGCTCGTGAGGCGGCCCATGGATCTTCTTCCGGGCTCCAGATCTTGTGGTTGGCTTCTGTGGTGAAAGTCGATTTTACCCCTGGGCCCATTTTTGGCCCGTACAGATTTGATAAAATAAAATACTTAAAGACACAAAAGAAAATACTAAGGAAAATAATAAAAGACACAAAGATCTAGGGTTGTGACTCCACACAATATTATTCTAAAGATGAATTGATTCTCTTATATATGTGTAATAAATTAGTTTGTTAACCTGAACACGAAAATATGCAAAAGCTTATGTCGATGGTCAGATGTAAATACCCAGTATAACCCAATTGAACCATATGTCTATGTCAACCAAATTACCTGAATTCATTAAGATTAAGTTCCAATTATGGCTACCCCCGCCCGACAGGTATATGTCTATCCTATAAGAAAATCTATTAAAGGGTTATATATCCTCAAGAAAGATCGTGGGCTATTGAATCTAAGGCTGAAACCTAAAACCCCTTTGTCAAGTTCATTTTAAGTTTACCAAATCAATCTTATTGGTGATCAGACAAGAAGAAGCATTAAGCTTAAGACTCAATAAACAAACTAAAGAATTACCCAATATATAATTAAATAAAAAATTAAGCATATTAATATTGTGTTTCATCACTTCCCTAGAATAAAAATAAAATGCTGGGGTTAGAGGATCCATATTTAATATTTCATATCTAGGAATCTCACTTATTATAATATATAATTATTTTTTTGTTATGCTTTCTCAGAATTAATAATGTTAAACATTTAAAACCAGTCATATAGGCGGTGATCCATTTAGTCCAACTACATCAGCCATATAGGCGGTAATTATCTGTCACATAAAGACCAGCCATATAGGCGGTAAAGTAATTTATATTTAGACTGACCATATAGGCGGTAATAAAGTCTGCCATTAATTAATCCAGTTAAATTATAATTTAAATATTATAATTAAGTGAGATTAACCTATATAATTATATTAAATGTTTCACCTTTTACCCCAGTGAAATTTTAACTACAAATATAAAAAAGTAAATAAATAAAATGATGTAATAAAAACTAAAAATAAAAATACATAATTTAAATATTATTAATAATTTACAAAAAGATGCTATCCTATAAAATTAGGGAAAAATCCCAAGGAAAGCACACCAAATGAGGTGCAGAAAGCTTCAATTTATAGGCATCAGAACTGCCTCGCGTCTCGCGACGCCAAATTCCTTCTTGCGTCGCGACGCGAGGCCACGTTGACTTGGTCAAACGCGCGTTGATCTGTTGACTTGCTGACGTGGCACGCGAAATCTGTCGGCCCAATGGAATTTCGACACGTGGCACGCGGTATGATCGGTCCACTGAGATGCTGACACATGGCGGGCGTTAATTGGATGTTGATGACGTGGGGACATGTGGCACAGTGACTCGGTTGGATGCTGACGTGGACGACACATGACACGTAGGTGACACATGGCTGACATGTGGCACACGGCTGATGCGGTCGAATGAGAAGCTGACACGTGGCACGCGTATTGTCGGCAGCATGTGATGATGACACGTGTCCCGGCTTATTTTAGCAAGATCTGTTCTTATGATGACACGTGGCACGGCGCATGTTAGCAAGTCTAATTTCTCATATTTTGACACGTGTCCCCGGCGCAGGTTAGCATAATGTGGCGCACGTTAGACGTCGCGGCGCGGGAAGCGCGTCGCGATGCGCAAAATTACCAAAATGCCATTTTGCGTCATTTTTCACTGTTTTGGCCCCAAATTACTTCCAATGCTTCCCAAACTTTATTTATCTGCAAAATAACAATAAAATACATCAAAATGTTCACAAAACCCGAGAAACTATACATAATATTAGGTCAAATGAGTGGGAAATAGTGATATAATTACCACTCATCAAACACCATTTGTCTTTTATACACATATTCGATCTAATTACGATTAGATATCTAATTAAGATTAGATTGAAACTAAATCTGATTTAGTGATACGTGTATATTAGACAAAGACCCTAGGATTTACAACGTAGAGCGCAGTTACAACGTAGTTTGTAATTGACAATGTGGAGCGTCACTATAAGTTGTATATCCTTAAATAAAGTTACTGGTCAAGATTTACTAACACGGGTCGGTTAGAAAAATTCGCTGAGACCAGTAGATGTCGTATATCGTGACTTGGTCCGATGGTTTAAAAAATGAACAATGAGTCTTGGGAGACTCGTATAGACATGTAGGTGTTTATTTGACAAACACTGAACGACTCACTGAAGATTTCCTAATAGATGGTACACACAACGTCAATAGAAATCTTCTCGACTTGAGCGAGCATAATGGTCCTTCGACTTGAGATACCACTGTGGATATATGAGTTATCCTTCACACTTTGATGGCAGTCACGTCACCGATCTATTTAGATCAGACCTCCGTCTGTTCGTTGGGTGTGGACTGATGCTCATGATATCCTGTGTGTATCAAGATAGAATTTGTCAGTCCTATGTACAGGGCATAGGCATCCTACACTTGTTTACGATCTAGTAAATCCATGGCCGTGGTATAACTTTGGAAATCAGTTCCGAGTGTTATTTAGAGATCGTAAATTTAAAAGTCGATTATATTATACCATACGGATTTGACGTTCTTATCTATATCACAGGTATAATATGGATAGTCTGTGACAGAGGGATTATACGTATGCAATTACCTCGAATTGCATAATTTAGCGAGATTATCCGTGGTCGTCATAATTCATGAGTGGGTGAATTATGGACACGAAATTGGATTTCGTGACGGATAAACCTAAACTTAGAGAGTCCAACAATATGAAGTGTACTTTTTGAGCACTTGGGCAACACGTTATGAATAATACAGATTATTCATAATACTTCATCGGATTAAGTGAGTTAATTTGAATCGTTTAACCGGTAAACGATAACACATGCATTAGGGGATTTTGGTCATTTAATAATTATAGTGTATTTATATTTGATACATAATTTGATTAGATACACATTAATTATTTGTCAAATGAGACTTTGACACATGCCATAAATATATGTATTTTTTATTTATTTTAAATAAATATATATATATATATAATAATTATATTAATTAATTATTTAGATATTTAAATGTTAAATATTTGAATAATTAAATAATATTCATTTTTCATAATTGTTATGATAAATGTTTAATTATTATTGGTGACATGTGGCATGTTTTAATTAAGCTAAATGTGTGCAAATTTGATTTGCTACCAAAAAAGCTTAATGTTATTTAATTGGATTAAATTTTAAAAATGACCAAAATGGCCCTCCAAAGTCGGCAATGGGCATTTTTAAAGTGAAAATGTTTTTCATTTCCCTTCTAATGGCTTCCATAGCTGAACCAACTTCTCCAAAATAGCTCTCAAATTTCTTTGATGATTCAAGGAAGAAAGTAAAGAGAAAACAAGAAAAAGGCTTAGAAAATTGGAGATTAAAAAGGTAATCTTTAATCTTCTTTAGTTTGGAAATCTAGTTTCTTGTTCTTGTTTTGCTAGAATAGTTCTAGGGTTTTCTTTACTTGCCAAAATTGGGGCTTTTGATTTTGGAGGATAGATTTGGAAGTGAAGTGCATGTGTGAAGTTGATTTGGATGGTATTATTGTAATTATTGTCCAATTTGATCATTTGATGATATGTTGCCATTCTAGAGTGTTATGACCACTCTTGTAATGCATATAATTGTTCTTGGGTGGTTCATTTGTGGTGACTTTGATTGGTGTTAAGATTAATTTGATTATGTTGGAAAATTGGATTTTAAGCATGAAAAATTGATATATTTAGCTTCTGGATTAGATCTGGAAATACTGTTCATTTGGTGATGAAAAATATGTCATATGAATGTATTGGATGTGTTTTGGGTGTTGGAACAATTTCCGAAAATTGTTTCGAAGTTGAAATAAGCGAAAACGGCGAAAAACGGCGTTACCGGGTGACTTTTGAACCAACCGGGTGACGGCTGCCAAAACAGTGAATTTGTCACTGTTCAGGCAGTCCATGAACTGCCCTAGCACTATTGGGGCAGACCTGGGCAGCCCTCATGTGTATTGGGTAGTCGGTTCGGTCAAAAACACATTTTATGCCATTTTACGGAAAAACGTTTTCGTAAAAGTTTCGCGATGTTTATTAATTATTTATGTCGTTATTTGATATCGATTACATTAGTCATGCTTGATATATGATATATAATCCAATTTTAATATTTGCACATGCATGTAATCTATATGTTTCTTGACTTTTCGGTTATACGCTAACGAAAACGTAACATAAATTTAATGGTTAAATTGAGTTATATTTTCTAAGGTAGAATTGAGTTATTTAGAAAATGATTTAGATTAAAATTCTGCATTTGATGTGGAACAATGCTTCCTTGAGGAATATCCCCGCTTAAAATAAGGTTGTAAAGTAACGTGTATTGGATGCATGTTTCTTGGTCCGTCTTGTCAATATGGTTTATGGGTAACTTTCTATGGCTGCATCCGAGATCGTGCCAAAGCAGTAAGAGTGTAGTTGATAGAATTTTATCCATGCTGGTTGTATATTGATACTAGACAAATTTAAGTCAAAGTGGAAATCATGAACATGCCAAAGCTGTCAGGACTACATCGGTAGCTTGAATTTGTCATTGGCAAGTGAAGCCTTGATACGCCTCCTTGTGAATGTGCCAAAGCTGTCATAACGAGAAACAGTCAGGACCAAAATCAGGAGTCACTGGTGAGTGATTGACAATGAGTTGTCTACCTAATGAATATACGTAGGCCATATCGTGCCAAAGCTGTGAGTCGAAATATATTCATGGGATCCGACTCTCACTATGGAATTCGATTTAATTATTGAATTCTCATTCTCCGTTGGGGATTACGGTATTACGTAAAGTAGTGGAAGACACTACTGGGTTAAAAATCCATAACTAAAGCAGTGTGTAATTTTATGGAATTTGTTGCTTTTGTTTTCCTTTATTCTATATTATTTATAGAATTATACTTCTAATCCACTGCATAGCATATTACTTGAATATATTTTCTGACTTTACTTATGGTTGCGTATTTCTAGAATAGGTTCTATAATGACAGTAGATTTAGATATTGTTAGATTAGTTCAAACCATCGGGAACTGTTGTTCCGGTTTTCTTGAAAAATCAAGATGGTTAGTGACTTAGTTACTAAGTCACGATTAGTATTCTAAATAGATATCTGTTTTGGATAGAGTTATCTAGTAAGAATAGTTTCTTATGCAGTAAGAATTGACTTGAATTAGTTCATGTCTCGAGATTCTTGATTGGCATTAGGAAAATCCCATTAGTATTTGTTTATCTTATAATGGCGTTTCTTGGCTTTAGTGACTTTTAGAAGTCACATGTCTGACACAGTTTGCTAATCAATCATTTGTAATTGTTTTGAATAATTGAACGCAAATTAATAAAGCTCAATAAAGGAGATGTGTATAGTTGTGTATAGAGAATATTGATTCTTACAATACGACAACTATAGGTATTCGATACTAGATCTCCCGTCTAGTTAATTAAAATAATGTTTAATGATTGTTTTGATATTTGATATCAGAACTTGTGACTATTGGATAGTTACTTGTTCTTTATAAATAGTTATTACATATTTTAATATGACTAGTAGTGTCATTAATGAAAAGATCAACATTAAGAAAATGTTCGGTTAACTAAATAACTTAGAACAGTGTTTTATGAGATTTTATCACATAAGCATAAAATGCTTATCCGTATGGTAAAGGATGACCTGATACGAGATCACACCATATATCTTTATCCATTTAATGAATATTGTATTCAAGATGTGATTAAATCTCATTTAATCAATGATCGTCATTGGACCACAAGAATTAGACTAATACATTGGATGTATGTAGTTTAATGAATTAGAAATTACCTTAGATAATTTTCTTTACTCCGTAACTTAATTAATGAATTGTCATGACTTAATTGCGTGTTTCTAAAAGAATATATATTAAACGTCTTGAATGGTTCGAGAACTTTCAATATGTTTCTGATGAAATGCGGATAGAATATTTTGACTGGTTCAAAGATATTCTATTTGAAGTGTTGAAAACTATATCTTTAAAATTCATAGTGAATCTTTGAATTGTTCAAAAATATTTGATATGATCAAACATATGAATTTAAGGCAATTAGTTCTAAAGTTATTTAATGAATTTGATTCTTACTCAAAATGATTCTTCTATGATTCCATCGTGATGGAATTGGTTAGTGGGAGAAATCGAATCTCATATGATATGATTCGTTTGATATTGGGTGTTACCGAATTAATTTCAATACTCTTGGGGTTATGCTCCAGTAACACTAATTCATCTCTTTAATTAAGGTTTCATATGTTCCTACAGTTACATATATGATATGTATAGTAGAAAATTCGAATCTTGAAAAGTTTGAGATTTGAAACTTTCTTTTATATAATTATTATATAATTGAAAGTACTTGCGCCTCGGAGGTACAAGTAAGGTTTATGATTTATTCTATTTAATAGAATATTGTATTTTATTTGATAGAATATCTTTTCTACGATCCCGAGTAATAAAATTATTTTATTACTTGGTGTGTAACATTAGATGTTGACGATTGTAGAAAAGACTTGACTTAGTGAAGTCAAATGTAAGAATGATAAACTATAAGTGGAACCACACAATTAATAAGATGAAAATACCCTTAGACATCTTCCGTATAAGTTCAATAAGATGTTAGAATCATTTACAAAGTATTTGATACTTAATGATTCTGTTGTTTTCTTATCGAATAAAATTATCCTAAAACTTATAGTGGGAGCGATATTTGATATCGATTTCGGAAATTACCATTGAACCATAGATCTAAGGTTGTTCATAACTTATTACGATCAAGTTTTGAACTCGATTAAGCTTTCGTTATGAATAGTTCATAAAATGTGCAAATTATTTGTGCATCAAAAGTTAAGTGAGCTTGATAAAGGTTTGACTTTTATAGTATGACAATCAGAAACGTTATATTCAGTGATCTATCGTAGATTCTGAGAAAACTTGCCTCAAGTCGCACTAATTGAACAATTAAAGATTTTTTGGTTAATGTTGATATTAAACAATGTATTTTGGCTAAAGAATGCAAAATGGCATTCCTGAATGTTTTCTTCGAATGAGAAATCCGTTGTGATTTCTTTGTTTGAAGAGTTCATTCTAGAATAGCCCTAGAGTTTGTATTCTGCTAAGATCACAGTTTGATATACTAGCTTATCGAGCCTATTGTAGACTCAGATAAGTTTTCTGAAAATCTGTGTTCTCTAATTTTGATACAGTCAGATTGTCTGATTTTATCAAAACATAGAGAATGCATATATGTTAGTAGGTTCAGTGGGAGCGTACAAATTTCTTTCTAAGGTTATATTATTGGAAAATACTAAGGTCCCAAGGATTAATAAACAAGCATGAACATGTGTGAATACAATCGAGAAAGTCGCGGAATACTCACATCGAGCGGTTGAGCGACGCGACAACGAACAAAAATTCTTCACTGCCCTCTTTACTGCTCACGGCCGTGAGCTGCAACACCTCACTGGTTTCGGCCATTTGAATCATCTTCGTCAAGCTCCAAGCTTCGTCAAACGATTCCCGGCTCATGGGTGGACTTCCCTATCACCTTCGCATGTCTCTCGGAGTGCTAGCTCTCTTGATTTTTGCCACAAAAAATAAGCACTTGCTTCCCATTTTTCTTCAAGAGTCACGGCAGTTCACTGCCAACCAGAAGAAAAATAGCCCCTATTGGGCGAGAGAGAGAAGAATTGGTTCCCAATTCGTGAGAGAAGAGAGAGAGAAGGAAGTTGTGTATGTTAGCTTATTTAATTTCCAAAATCAAATAATAAACATATACCAAAATTCTGTAAAAGCTTTCTAAAAGTCAACTTACAAATTTTGGCTCCAAAAGCATTAAATGCTTTCTATCAACTCTCATCAAATCACATCAATCAATCAATCAATGGTCACATCACTCAAAATGACATGATTTGACGCTTGATGTGACGCTAGATGCGACTAGCGATTTGACGCTTGATTTGACTTGCGTGCCGCACTCGAATTCGAAATACGAATGCGCTCGCAAATAATCTCGGGCTCGGGTTCGCTAATTCCAAATTAACGAATTTTCCGTTGCGACGCAATTAAGTGATTACGCCTAGCGAAGTCACTATTCACGTCGCTAACGAATTAATTCATTCGCCCGAATTAAAATCTAATTTTAATTCCGCGTCGAAATCCAATTTCGTTTAATATATCAAATATATTAATTTGCCGATTAATTTCAA
This sequence comes from Zanthoxylum bungeanum, assembly GCA_019454045.1. Classification (NCBI taxonomy): domain Eukaryota; kingdom Viridiplantae; phylum Streptophyta; class Magnoliopsida; order Sapindales; family Rutaceae; genus Zanthoxylum; species Zanthoxylum bungeanum. The sequence continues at coordinate 542,857 of SKCR01043255.1, forward strand.
ATTAATCGTTATCTCTCTTCAATTGATATTTTATCCCAGATAAAATATCTGCGCAATTAATCCCAGATTAATTTTCTCTCTCATTATTAAGTAATCCCATATTAATAAAAGTGCAAGTCATACGTCATCAGTGAATCTTTGGGAAGCGACCCATGAGATCCCTGGATATGTTGGCAGTAAATTCGGTCGTCGGACTATCCGAACACGTGAGTACCTCGTACTACGTTTGTACTGATTTACAAGACAAGGTTGGCTTCTAGCAAAGCACCATGCCTACCCAATTCTCCGGAAATATCCTTGCAGGAATAAAGGATCTATATCAGACATAGTATATGTAGTATTGCGTATTTCTGTCCAGTATCAGATGATCACATGCAAGGTCTGGGGCTGGTACAGTGTCTGCCCCGTACGAAGCATATATCGGATTACGAGTAAATAGTCTTTTTAAAATCGGATAATCATGACCAAGTCATATTATCCCGACGGTTGCAACCTTTTTAGAGAACCAGTTTTGTATCCTTGCGCGATCATCAACTCCATATGACTGGAGTGACATTTCCGTCTTGACATCACACCCAACACACTACGATTCTCAATATACCCAGCATAGGTTTACACAGAACCTGTTAAAACCCTGGACGACCACAACCAAAGTATATTGATTGTCGCAAGTATTAGCGGTGCAAGTCTCAAGTTAAGACCAAATACACCTACCCTGATTTCGGACTTCCATAGACACATAGTCATACTACCAATGGAATTCCGATGGGGTCTTATCCAGAGCGAAGCTGTTTCCCGTACCATCGGTAAAACAAAACCTCCTATTACACTTGCATGAGTATCATCTACCCAAATATATGAGAACTATGTAGTCGTGCCCTCACGACGCGCACAAGTGTAATACTAGTCTTTTACGCATTCATCGATGTCCAATCTCGATAATGCTCTGACTATGGATGTTTAATGATTTATCCTTCGTGGACTGATACGGTTTCATATCATTCTCAGTCCAGGAACAAATCATAGGTACCTCCTATCATTTATATATCTATGAGACTTGTGAGATACTCACATTAGTCGCGTATTAGATATGATCTAATAAAGGATACAGTAAAACTATCTGTATGACAGTTAGTATAATTGTTTGATAGTTAACGTGTCTTTTATATATATAGTATTCATCTTTTGTAAATGATGATTCCTTTTGTCGAAAGAGAGATTGATTGGAATGTCTAGTCAATCTTATGCATCATAGGATGATGGCGTAATGAATATTATATTATGACCTGGACTCGGTTAAATACGGGTCTTCAAAAAGAAGACCCGGATCCGTAATTTTTTTTTGCGGATCCGGGTCTAACCGGACCAGGGTCGTCCGGGTCCATGCGGACCCGGGCCGGGTCCGGGTCTGCTTGCCATGCCTACTCTTGAGTGCTAGGTGAGCTCTTGAGGGCCATGAGCATGTGATACATGTTGAGATATGTATATGATACCGTGGATTGGCACTAGAGAAAGTGGTAGAAATTAGTAGGGTTGGTGCTCAGAGTGCCTATCCGGATCATATTTATGTCCGATTCATAAATACGAACAATTCATTTTTCCATAATATTACTTATTTAATGGTAGCACCCATTGTCTTTTATACACATATTCGATCTAATTACGATTAGATATCTAATTAAGATTAGATTGAAACTAAATCTGATTTAGTGATACGTGTATATTAGACAAAGACCCTAGGATTTACAACGTAGAGCGCAGTTACAACATAGTTTGTAATTGACAATGTGGAGCGTCACTATAAGTTGTATATCCTTAAATAAAGTTACTGGTTAAGATTTACTAACACGGGTCGGTTAGAAAAATTCGCTGAGACCAGTAGATGTCGTATATCGTGACTTGGTCCGATGGTTTATCAAAATGAACAATGAGTCTTGGGAGACTCGTATAGACATGTAGGTGTTTATTTGATAAAAACTGAACGACTCATTGAAGATTTCCTAATAGATGGTACACCAAAGTCAATAGGAATCTGACCGGCATAAACACACACATATAGCGCAAGCGCACGTATCGTTCAAGTAGTATAAAAATATCGATCCCACGAGGACTTAATTCCTACTGTTGTTATTAATTATTGAATCTATTTATTTACAAATATCTAATTAAAGGGAGAAGGGAATTGATTGTTTGATTGATTGAAAGTTGTTTTACAAAATAAATAAAAAGATAAAAGAAAATACTAAAGAAAATAACAAAAGACACAAAGATCTAAGGTTGTGATTTCTTTTAATATCATTTTAAAGATGAAGTGATTATCTTAAAGTTGGGTAATATATTGATTTATTAACCTGGAACACTAAATTATGTGTAAGCCTATGTCGATGGTCAGACACAAATACCCAGTTTAACCTAACTGAACCATATGTCTATGTCAACCAAATTATCTGGATATATTCCTATCCTGTAAGGAAATCTATTAAAGGGTTATCTATCCTCAAGGAAGATCGTGGGCTATTAAGTCTAAGGCTGAAACCTAAAATCTCTATGTCTAGTTCATTTTAGATTTACCACATCAATCTTATTGGTGATCAGACAACAAGAAGCATTAAGCTTAAGACTTAATAAATAAACCTTTAAAATACCCAAACTATAAAATAATCCCTTATAAACCAGTGATATTAAAATTCATCACAACCCGAGATTACTTAACACATAACTAGGACTAGTAAAAACTTAAAAGTAAAAGACATAAAGTAAAAATACTGAAAAGTAAAAGACATAAAATAAAATAAAATAAAATAAAATAAAATAAAATGCTAAGGTAAAAGGAATTACTTCTACTAAATACTATTTAGATATCTCCCTTAATATAATATATTAATTTCAAATTAAGTTTAACCAGCTATAAAGGCGGAACCAAAATAACCAGCCATAAAGGCGGAATCAAAATAACCAGCCATTAAGGCGGAATTAGCATTAATTACCAACCGACCAATCTGGCGGTATCCTGATTAAGTCAATATTTTAAATAGTGAATATATTATTTTTAAGGGAGATTAATCTAAATAGTAACAGTAAAAGAATTACCTTTTACCCTAGCTGGAGAAATTACCTCCTCATGGTAAATAGTAAAAACTGTAGAAAGTAAAAGGTAAAAATAAATTACTACTACTATTCAAAAGTAAAATTATTAGTACTACAAAACGTAATTAAAATTATTTACAAAACTAAAAAAAAAAACTAAAAACTTTAAGAAACTAGAGAGAGAAACTCTCTCTTTAGAATGAATTGAAGAGAGAGGAAGGTACAACAAATTCTGAAATCTCGAGCTCAATTTATAGACGCGGATAGGGGTCCGGCGTCGCGATGCTAGATCAGCGTCGCGACGCTGGAACAGTTAATCGTGGCACAATGACGGCTTGACACGTGGCGAGGCGGTTAAAAGATCAGATTCTTATCCGATGACGTGGCACTGTTCATGACGTCATTGCTTACGTCATGCTGACGTGTGGAGGGCGATTGTCGGCATCGTGAGATCTCGACACGTGGCACAGGCACATTTTAGCATCTTCGTTGTGATGGCGACACGTGGCACGGCGCAAGTTAGCAAAGTCAAACTTCACAAATTCTGACCTGTTGACCCGGCGCACGTTAGCAGACTCTGGTGCATGTTAGGCGTCGCGACGTCGAAGCTTTGCGCGTCGCGACGCGGTGAAATTACCATTTTGCCCTTTTTGCCAATTTTCACAGTTTTGCTCCAAATCACCTCCAGAATGTCCTGAAACTTTATTTATCTACAAAATAACACAAAACACATCAAAATATTCACAAAACTCAAGAAACTATACAAAATATAAGGTTAAATGAGTGGGAAATAGTGATAGTTTTTACCACTCATCAGAATCTTCTCGAGTTGAGCGAGCATAGTGGTCATTTGACTTGAGATACCACTATGGATATATGAGTTATCTTCCACACTTTGATGGCAGTCACGTCACCGATCTATTTAGATCAGACCTCCGCCTGTTCGTTGGGTGTGGACTGATGCTCATGATATCCTGTGTGTATCAAGATAGAATCTGTCAATCCTATGTACAGGGCATATGCATCCTACACGTGTTTACGATCTAGTAAATACATGGTCGTGGTATAACTTCGGAAATCAGTTCCGAGTATTATTTAGAGATCGTAAATTTAAAAGTCAACTATATTATACCATAAGTATTTGACGTTCTTATCTATATCACAGGTATAATATGGATAGCCTGTGACGGAGGGATTATACGTATGCAATGACCTCGACTTGCATAGTTTAGCGAGATTATCTGCAGTCGTCATAATTCATGAGTGGGTGAATTATGGACACGAAATTGGATTTCGTGACGGATAAACCTAAACTTAAAGAGTCCCACAATATGAAGTGTACTCGTTGAGTACTTAGGCAACACGTTATGAATAATACAGATTATTCATAATACTTCATCGGATTAAGTAAGTTTATTCGAATCGTTTAAACGGTTAAACGATAACACATGCATTCGAGGATTTTAGTCAATTAATAATTATTGTGTATTTATATTTGATACATAATTTGATTAGATACACATTAATTATTTTTCAAATGGGACTTTGACACATACCATAAATATATGTATTTGTTATTTAATGTAAATAAAAATACATATATATATAATAATTATATTAATTAATTATTTAGATATTTAAATGTTAAATATTTGAATAATTAAATAATATCTATTTTTCATAATTGTTATGATAAATGTTTAATTATTATTGGTGACATGTGGCATGTTTTAATTAAGCTAAATGTGTGCAAATTTGATTTGCTACCAAAAAAGCTTAATGTTATATAATTGGATTAAATTTTATAAATGACCAAAATAGCCCTCCAAAGTCGGCAATGGCCATTTTTAAAGTGAAATTTTTTTTCATTTCCCTTTTAATGGCTTCCATAGCCGAACCAACTTCTCCAAAATAGCTCTCAAATTTCTTTCATGATTCAAGGAATAAAGTAAAGAGAAAACAAGAAAAATGCTTAGGAAATTGGAGATTAAAAAGGTAATTTTTAATCTTCTTTAGCTTGGAAATCTAGTTTTTTGTTCTTGTTTTGCTAGAATAGTTCTAGGGTTTTCTTTACTTGCCAAAATTGCGGCTTTTGATTTTGGAGGATAGATTTGGAAGTGAAGTGCATGTGTGAAGTTGATTTGGATGGTATTATTATAATTATTATCCAATTTGATCATTTGATGATATATTGTTATTCTAGAGTGTTATGACCACTCTTTTAATGCCTAGAATTGTTCTTGGGTGGTTCATTTGTGGTGACTTTGATTGGTGTTAAGATTAATTTGGTTAATATTGGAAATTTGGATTTTTAAGCATGAAAAATTGATATATTTAGCTTCTGGATCAGATCTAGAAATATTGTTCATTTGGTGATGGAAAAATATGTCATATGAATGTATTGGATGTGTTTTGGGTGTTGGAACAATTGCCGGAAATTGTTTCAAAGTTGAAATAAGCGAAAACGGTGAAAAACGTCGTTACCAGGTGACTTTTGAGCCAACCATGTGACGGCTGCCCAAACAGTGAATTTGTCACTGTTCAGGCAGCCCATGAACTGCCCTAGCACTATTGGGGCAGACCTGGGCAGCCCTCATGTGTATTGGGTAATCGGTTCGGTCAAAAACGTATTTTATGTCATTTTGTGGAAAAACGTTTTCGTAAAAGTTTCGCGACGTTTCTTAATTATTTATGTCGTTATTTGATATCGAATAAATATGTTTAGGTGGAATATGAATGAATTATTCATATTAGATATAGAATAATTTATTCGGTAATTTAAAAAAGTTTTAAAATTACTATTTTGCCCGAACAGCGCTTCCGCCGCGCCTTTGCCCAAAACCCCAACAAATAATTCATTCATATTTCACCTAAACATATTTATTCGATATCAAATAACGACATAAATATGTTAGAAACATCGCGAAACTTTTACGAAAATATTTTTTCGTAAAATGGCATAAAATACGTTTTTGTCCGAACCGATCAACCAATACACATGGGGGCTGCCCAGGTCAGCTCCAATAGTACTGGGAAGTCCTTGGGCTAACCGAACAGTAAACAATTCACTGTTTGGACAGCGGACACCCGGTAAGCCCGAAACTCACCCGGTAACTCAGTTTTTCACCTTTTTCACATATTTCAACTCCGAAACAATTTCCGAAAATTGTTCCAATGCCCAAAACACATCCAATACATTTATATAACATACTTTTCATCACCAAAAATACAGAATTTCCAGATCTAATTTGGTAACTAAAAATATCATTTCTCATGCTTTAAATCCAATTTTCTCAACATTAATCATATTAACACTTACACCAACCAAAGTCACCACAAATGAAGAACTCAAGAACAATTCTAGGAGTTACAAGAGTGGTCATAACACTCTAGAATGGCAACAAGTCATCAAATGATAAAATTGAACTAATATTACACTAATAGTATCCAATCTAACTTCACACATGCATCTAACCTCCAAATCCATCCTCCAAATTAAAAAACCCCAAAATCTAAGAAATGAATCAACCCTATAACTATTCTAGATATTCAAGAACAAGAAACAAGCTTTCTAAGTTTATAATTATTGAAGATTACCTCCAAATCTTGTAATTTCCTTAAACTTTTTCTTGAATTTCTTCACTTTCTTCCTTATATCTTCAAGAAAATTTTGTGAACTTTTTTATGGAGATAGGTTCGGATATGGTTTCTTATGAAATGAGAAAACAAAATTTTCATCTTTAAATATCAAGGCCAAACCGACTTTGGGGTTTAAAGAATGGTATTTTGGTCATTTGGTCAATTAATCTAATTAATTAATAATAATAACCTTTAAGTTTACAAATCCAATTTGTAAACTTTAAGCTGAATAAAATCATGCCACATGTAACCAATAATAATCAAACATATTGCATAACAATTATGTAATATTGAAATAATTTAATTATCTAGATATTTAACGTTTAAACATATAAATAATTAATTAATGCGATTATTATTATATATGTATTTTTTATTTACATTAAATAACAAATACATATATTAATGGCATGTGTCAAAGTCTCATTTGACAATTAATTAATATTTATCAAATCAAATCTTGTATCAAATACAAATACATATTAATTATTAATTGACTGAAATGCCTCTAATGCATGTATCTTCGTTTAACCGTTTAAACGACTCGAATTAACTCATTTAATCCGATGAAATATTATGAATAATCTATATTATTCATAACGTGTTGCCCAAGTGCTCAACGAGTACACTTCATATTGTGGGACTCTCTAAGTTTAGGTTTATCCGTCATGGAATCCAATTTCGTGTCCATAATTCACCCACTCATGAATTATGACGACCACGAATAATCTCGCTAAACTATGAAAGTCGAGGTCATTGCATACGTATAATCCCTCCGTCACAGGCTATCAATATTATACCGGGGATATAGATAAGAACGTCAAATCTCTAAGATATATTATCGTCGACTTTTAAATTTACGATCTATGCCATATACACAGGACTGACGGATTCTATCTGATACTCACAAAATATCATGAGCATCAATCCACACCCAATGGACAGGCGGAGGTCTGATCTAAATAGATCGGTGACGTGACTGCCATCAAAGTGTGGAGGATATCTCATATATCCACAGTGGTATCTCAAGTCGAATGACCACTATGCTACTCGACTCGAGAAGATTCTCATTGACGTTGGTGTACCATCTATTAGGAAATCTTCAGTGAGTCATTCAGTATTTATCAAATAAACACCTACATGTCTATACGAGTCTCCTAAGACTCGTTGTTCATTAGGATAAACCATCGGACCAAGTCTCGAAATACGACATGTACTGGTCTCAGCGGATTTTACTAAGTGACTTGTGTCAGTAAATCTTGACCAGGAACTTTATTTGAGAATATACAACTTATAGTGACGCTTCCCAATGTCAATTAAAAACTACATTGTCACTGCGCATTATGTTGTAATGTTGGACAATTATAACCCATAGCGTCACTATTTGTATAGATCATGGTGTTGTTGTACAAATTAACTATGTGACAAAGGAGATTGCTCTCTTATCATTTGTGATTGGATCACATAGATATATAAATGATAGGAGGTCCATATGATTAGTTCCTGGATTGAGAATGATATGAGACAACATCAGCCCACGAAGGATTAATCATTAAATATCTCTAGTCAGAGTATTATCGAGATTGGACATCGATAATGCGTAAAAGACTAGTGTTACACGTGTGCGTGTTGTGAGGGCACAACGTCATAGTTCTCATATATTTGGGTATAGGATACTCATGCAAGTGTAATAGGAGTTTGTGTTTTACCGATGGTACGGGAAACAGCTTCGCTCTGGATAGACCCCTCGGAATTCCATTGGTAGTATGACTATGTGTCTATGGAAGTCCGAAATCAGGGTAGGAGTATTTGTTCTTAACCTGAGACTTGCACCGCTAATACTTGCGACAATCAATATACTTTGGTTTTGGTCGTCCAGAGCTTTAACAGGTTCTGTGTACGCCTCTGCTGGGTATATTGAGAATCGTATCGTGTTGGTTGTGATGTCAAGATGAAAGTATCACTCCAGTCATAGTGGAGATGATGTCACGTAGGATACGGTACTAGTACTCTTTTGTACTGCAGTCATCGGGATAAAATGACAATGTCATGTTTATCCGATATAGAGACTAGTTACCAGACATCCGACATGTGCTTCGTACGGGGCAGACACAATTCCAGCCCCAGGCCTAGCACGTGACATCCGATATTGGATCGACATACACAATACTACGTATATTACGCCTGATATAGATCGCTTATTCATGTAAGCATGTTTCTGGAGAATTGGGTAGGTATGGTGTTTTGCTAGAAGCCAACATTGTCTTGTAAATCGGAACAAATGTAGTACTAGGTACTTATGTGTTCGGATAATCCGACGACCGAATTTACTTCCAACATATCCGGGGATCTCATGGGTCTCTTCCCGAAGATTCACCGATGACGTATGACTCGCACTTTAATTAATCTGGGATTAATTAGATGTGAGAGAAAATTAATCTGGGATTAATTACGGAGATATTTTATCTGGGATAAAATATTATGAAAGAGAGATAACGATTAATTTGGAATTAATCGATTAAATTAATATATTCGATATATTAAACGAAATTAGATTTCGACGCGGAATTGAAATTAGATTTTAATTCGGGCGAACGAGTTAATTTAGAATTAACTCGTTAGCGACGTGAATAGTGATTTCGCTAGGCATAATCATTTAATTACGTCGCAACGGAAAATTCGTTAATTTGGAATTAGCGAACCCGAGCCCGAGAGTGTTTGCGAGCGCATTCGCATTTTGAATTCGAGTGCGGCACGCAAGTCACTTCAAGCGTCAAATCACTAGTCACATCAAGCGTCAAATCATTAGTCACTTCGAGTGATATGACAACATGTCACTTGATTGATTGATTGATGTAAATAGTGATGTGGTGGTTGGCTAGCCATTATTGTTTGACTTTTTGAAAGCAAATAAATTGGCAAATAAATTTATTAATTGAAGTAGTGTATTAGATACACAATTCTTCTCACCAACCAATCGATCTCTCTCTCTTTTCATTTTGGAGCCAAAAACTTCTTCTTCTCTCTCGGCAAAATAGCCATTCTTCCTTCTGTTTTCTGGTTTGACCGAAACTAATAGGAGAAGCAAGTGATTTTTGTGGCAAAAATCAAGGTGCTAGCACACATAGAGTTATCCTAAGGTGATATGGAAGTAATTTCGTGAGCTTGGAATCCATTTTGTAAGCTTGGAGCTTGAAGATTTCTTGGAGGACAAAGCCGAATTTGGAGGCCATTTTTCAGCCACTGCCGAGTGCTTCCATGGAGGGCGGAACGATTTTTGTCTTCACCGCATCGTCTCAACCACTCGATGTAAGTATTCCGAAACTTCTCGATTGTATTCACTTTGTATTTTCATTGCTTGATATGATCTTGGGATGCTTAGACAATTCCAACATGTAAATCCTATGGTCTTTGTCTAATATATACATATGACTAAATCATATTTAGTTTCAATCTAATCGTAATTAGATCGAATACGTATATAAAAACAAGATGTGCTACCATTAAGTAAGTAATATTGTGGAAAAAAAGAATTGTTTTTATTCATGAATCGGACATAAATACGATCCGGATTGGCACTCCGAGCACCAATCCTAACATAATGACATTACCATAATGTAATTATTTTTTTAATAAATAATAAAATATAATGAATAATTCATTATTCGGATTGACGCTCCAAGCACCAACTCCAACACAAAGATGGATCAATTTTGTAACAGTCGTGAGTTGAAGTTCGAAATACAGCCATGTAAAAAGGGTCTTTTGGGTAATGTTCATATCGAGCTCCATATCCACCTAATTCCTTCATTGGTCATCTTCCGACAATTGACGTCAGGCAGCACGTTTGATTTATTCTTGATTTGAATAGTTAATTTGGGTATGATTTCAATTATTTTAGAATTTATTTAGATAATTATTGGTTCATGTATTTTGGTTTGTTCAAAATTAGCTTCTTCTTGTGTTTGATACGACAGATACGCAATTAGGGAGCATATATTTAGAATAAAAATATTATTGCCATGTCATTCGCACTAAGAGATTCACACAAAGCTCAGTACCAATTTGCACAATATATACACATCGCGTTACATGATAACTCACTATTAAATTAATAAATCTATTAAATAAAAAAATATTACAATAAAAATACATATTATAATTTTATAATAACTCTATTATAATAAGAAAACATATTATACTATCATATTAAAATAAAAAATATTATTAAATTATAAAATTAAATTAATAATCTAAAATTAAAAACTCTATTATAACAAGAAACATATTATATTATCCTATTAAATAAAAAAATACTAATAAATTATAAAATTAAATTAATAAATCTATTAAATAAAATCTTATTACAATAAAAATATTTATTATAAATTTATAAGAAATATATTATAATAAGAAAACATATTATATTATCATGTTAAAATAAGAAATACTGCTAAATTATAAAATTAAATTGATAGATCTAAAAATAATAACTTTATTATAACAAGAAAATATATTATATTATTCGATAACTTTTTGAATAATATCACAGATAATCTGGATATATAAATATAAATATGTGTGTGTATATAAGTTAAACATTTTAAAACTTTCTCACCACGCCATGTGGTATCTAATCTCTACAATTATAATTTTTAATTAAATTAAAAAATTAAATATCCCTAAAATTATTTTTTATTATTAAATTATAAAATTAAAATAATAAATTATTAAAATAAGAAAACTATTACAATATAAAAATATAATCTCCTAATAAAATAAACAACCTATAACTTTAAATAATTAATATTGTAATTTGTTATTTTTTAAAATTAAAATGACAAACTATTAAAATAAGAAACCTATTATAATAAGAAAACATATTATAATATCTCATTAAAATAAAAAATATATGTGACACATAATCTCTATAATTATTATTTTTTATTAATTTATAAAATTAAAATAATAAATTATTAGAATAAGAAACATATTATAATATTATAACGATCGGGAATCTCAACTACTGTTACATTGTGGGATGAGTGTAGCATAATATAAATCATGTTTGGAAACATGTATCCTCGTGAGATGACTTTGGGATCAATCAGTAAATTTTTCGAGAATCCACTATTACATGCTACGATGTTCCATTTCGGATAACCATTGGTATTTGGGCTGTAATTTTCTCATACAAACTTCGATTTTTATGAATTTTATATCGTTGGAAAGCTAAGACCGAGGCCTACAACTTTCACGTTTAATATTTTTCTAAATTCAAATCAGAAGAAGGTCAAAAATTGAGATTTATTTTCTACTATAGTAAATTTCGTGGATGATCTAGAATTTGATGAGGTGGCACCATCTTGGCCATTCATGCCCAATAAAATCAGCCCTTTTTGCCTATAAAAAGGGAACTATTCCCTCATCATCAAGAATAAAAAACATGGAGGGTGATAGGGGAAAACTTTTCATGCAAAGTTAATTTTCATCTCCATTTCTTGAGGCATTTTGAGCCATTCAAGTTTCACTTCCAAGCTTGGTAAGCTTCTTCTCCCTTTCTATCTTTTTAATTTTCAGTTTTAGCAAAATAATTAAAGCCTCATTTTCGCACCTAACAATGGAAATTGCTTGATTCGGCACTACTAGGTTGTTGGCATGTATTTTTGAGAAGTGTCTTGATAGTGTTGACATAAAATGAAGCTTTTATGTTATGAATGTGATGGAGAAATTAGAGTTTGTGAGTTGTTGATATTAAAGAAAATGGATTGTGTTTAATTGAGGATATTGCTTAAGTTGAAGTTATGAGATGAGTTTTGACCAATGTTGAGGCTTAGAAAATTGCTTATGTGATGGTGTGGGGTGATGGAGTAGAGATTGCTTGAGTATGCCGTTGAAAAGTGAAATTTGGCCCTGTAAATGGCTTAGCGTCGCGACGCGTGTAAAACAAAGGCTCTGCATCGGGTCTGTTCTGGTGCGCGTCGCAACGCGGAGTGTCCGGCGTCGCGACGCTGAGCAGAGCATGCTCTCTGCCTGGACCTTTTGGCGTGGAGCACAGCGTCGCGACGCGAGGCGGGAATAATTTCTAAATATTTCAGTTTCAACTCAGGATGTTAGGGTCCATCCCTTAGGGTCTCGTATCGACTCTTTTACACACAATTTGTCATGACATAAGCATAGTATGTCATGTAGTGACAATAGTTTCAAGCATATTCCGCAAATTATTTTCTGATTAAGTTATCAATTTTAGATCATCGCAGGAGCCGTAAATTCTTTCAGCGAGCGAAGAAGTAATAGCCAGGTTCCAAAACCAGTGAGTGGACACTTTCTTTTAAGTTGATTTTCATTATATTATTGTGTATATCAGACTTACTTTTCGCTTTTAGGGCGTTAGCTAATTTTATTATCAGTTATATTTTGTTTAGCATGTTTTGAGAATGATTTAGAAAAAGAAATATTTTCAGAACATGAGTTTTATATTTTCGAGGCATAGGGAAAAACCCACCTCAATATGTAACTTGTTACAGACTTGGAATTGACAGATTACATGTGCACATGTAGAGGACTGAGGGGACGGCGATACGTAACGCCCTCAGATCCTAGTTCAGGACTAGGGATGACAGATACCCATAGATCCTAGTTTTAGAGCTTGGAGTGTAGCATAGATCTACACCCCCAGTTGTAGTTCATGGGCTTGGGGGACGGCGATACGTAACGCCCCAATACCACTAGTTTCAGGGACAGAAGTGGCATGCTTTGGGGGACGGCGATACGTAACGCCCCAAAGTCATGGATTTGCACTCTTGGCTCTAGTTAGGCGTATAGGGGACGACGATACGTAATGCCCCCATACATCAAGTTTTTCAGAGACAGATCAGTTTTCAGATATCAGGTTTTCAGAAAACAGTTTTCAAAGTTCAGTTTTTCAGAAAGCGGTTTTTCAGATACAGGTTTTCGGAACCAGATTTTCAAAAGTGAATTTTAGATAAGTTTTACAGAAAGAGTTCAGACGAGATTTTTCAGAAAGAATCCCAGATTTTTCAGACAGAAAAATAGTTTTCATATAAAGCTATTTCTTGAATTTTTGGTTTTAGAACCAAATGTTTTTATAACAGTATTTTAGTTTTCGTCCACTCATTTATATCGTACAACGGTCTAACCCCCCCACTCCCAGTGTTTTGTTTTGCAGGTTCATGGAGGACGAGCTCGGGAGGATGGATACTGATGACAGTCACTAGAGGGTTTGGTCCACCAGATCGAGTCAGAATTCAGTCTAGACAGTGTCAGAGAAAGTCATGTATCATATAGTTTGATTAGTAAAGAATTTGCATGTAAGAGTTATATGTGTTTATTACTAAAGTTGTGATGCATAATGAATTTGAGTATTTAGTCAGTATAGCGTTATGCATTCATAAAGGTTGGGTTGGGCATCGGTCCCGTGCATAAGTTCATACATGAGATGAGTTAATATTGTTAGAAATTCAGAGGCTCAGGGGAATAGTACAGTCTATTTTCTGCCGGTAGCATCTCTCAGATTGGGGATGTTACAAATATAAAATAGAATCTCATATTTATTATTAAATTATAAAATTAAAATATCTTAAAAAATAAATTTTATTTTTAAATTGTAAAATTAAACTAAGAAACATATTACAATATAAAAAATATAATCTCCTCTTAAAATAAGAAACATATAAATTTAATTAATTAATATTGTAATTTATTATTTTTAAATTTATAAAATTAAAATGACAAACTATTAAAATAAGAAACATATTATAATCTCTCATTAAAATAAAAAATTTATATGTGGCACCTAATCTATAATTAATGTTTTATTATTCAGTTATAAAATTAAAATAATAAATTATTAAAATAAGAAATCTATTACAATATTAAAATAAAATCTCATATTTATTATAAAATTATAAAATTAAAATAAATCTATAATTAATTTTTTATTATTAAATTATAAAATTAAAATAATAATTTATTAAAAAAAGACTTATTAAATTTAAAATGTAATTTCTTTTTAAAATAAGAAAACTAAATAACAGTCGTTTACAAAACCTAGCCATTTTTTTATTTTGGGTCTATTGTTGATTGTTGTTTGTTATTTTACTTTAAATTATTTTTATAAGTTTATTCATGATCTTTTTATTATTTTGTGTGTTTCAGGATGCAGACTCTGACTATTAATTTTTATAACGTTAATATGGACTTTAAATTATTTTTATAAATTTTTTATGATCTTTTTATTATTTGTTGTACTTCAGAATGCAGACTCTGATTATTAGTTTTTGCAAAGTGAATGTAGATTGGTCAATGTTTGAAGTTAGATAAGGCAATTTAAGTTTAAATTGAATAAATTACATTAAATTTCATTAGAATTCACAAGAAATATTATTTGACAATTGAGTAACAAAATAATATATATATATATATATATATATATATATATATATATATATATATATATATATATATATATATATATATAAATGTAAATAAATCAAATTATCTCATTTTTACTATAAAATCGATGAGATCCGAAATATTTACAAAATCAATACCTAAAATAATATTTTTTTTAAATGATATGAAATTATAGTTAAAGATATGTTTAACCCGCACAAAATTTTATATAATTATTACTGTTGTGTTTCTATTTTACTAAAAAATTTGACATAAAATTTGAGTAATTAATTTCATATATATTCAATTGTTGGTAAATAACATCATTAAATATTATATTTGACTTTCAATATCTATCATTGGATTACAAAAGATGAATTACTCAACTTAAATATTTTATTTAAAATTTTGACATAATTTTATAGCTATTAATTTCATGTGATTTAATTTTAGATATTGAATATAATTAAAAAAAACATTTAATGTTAATTTATCCACCAAATATATTATTTTTAAAACAAAAATTCATCTGGGTTAAAGTTTTGGTATTTTTAAAACAAAAAATTCAGCTGCTAAGCAAGCCGGCCGTTAGGGCCTTAGCCCTTAGGCAACCCCAAAAAAAAAAAAAAAATCCGAAAACCCTGAGAAATACACTCGTGTAGTCGTGTTGTCTTCTGCAACAAATCCGAAAACCCTGAGAAATTTGAGATTTGATTTGATTTGATTGGTTGGGAATGCGATTCTTGAGGAGAATCGCAGGATTTTTAGGAATTGTTAGAGACAATGGAGAAGACGTAGATAACCACCGGCCCCACAATTTTCAAGAAACTGGTCTTCCTCGTCAAGGCTTTGGAGTCCAGGTCCAAGTTCCCGTCCAACGTCATCTTCCTGCCCCCATTATCGTCCCCTGTACTTCCGGCAACGGCGGCGTTCAGGTCCCTTTATTTATGTTCAAATTTGTTTCGTTCTATTTTCTTATTAGATGTTAAATTAAGTGTTTGTACTTGTGCCTGAATAAACAATTTTGTTTTTTTGTTCAAGTTAGTGTTTGATCGGTTGATTTAAAGGATTTAATGATTTGTTTTCGTGTTGAGTTGATGATCACACAAAGTTTAGCCGGATTTGATGCTGTTTGTATGTGGCTACAGTTGATGGTTGATATGTGTGTTTCTTTGATATAGTTTAGCTTAGTAACCGAACTTAATTTGTCTCTTGTAAAGGATATATGAGGATATGTGTGTTTCTTTGATATAGTTTGTCTATCAAACTTATAAGAGTGGGTCTAGGATGCTCTATTGGTGATCCTCCCCATTTTTACATGTTTTAAATATTTATATGTGTTGTGCGTTTCAGTAACCGCGATTCACCATTATGCTGAATGGCTTGGAGCATCTAGCTAGTATTGAGATGTTATCATGTTGGCAATGTAATGAGAATTGATTATAAATGGATCATGGAAGAGAACTGTGAGGTTTATGTGACTACATGGAAGAACTAGATTTTGAGTGGATTTAGCATGGGAGTAAGAAACTAGAAAAGAAAGGATCTTCAAGATTAATAGAGTAGAGAGAGGAAGATAAAAAAAAAATTAAAAAATAAAAAGGAGAGAGAAATCCGTAAGAATGGAGTGAGAGGAGAGAAGATAGAGTGACAGGAACTCCATTTGATTTTCAAACAGACTCATTTTAGATCCAACCCCATGACATACCGAAAGGATATAACAACGATGACTTCCTGTTAAGCATTAATGTGTTTCGTGATAAGCTTTTACGGCAGTTCATGTTTATGGGATTTACAGTAATTGTACGAATTCTGGGCGACTTCCTGTTAAGCATTAATGTGTTTCGTGATAAGCTTTTACAGCAGTTCATGTTTATGGGATTTACAGTAATTGTAGGACATCTGGGCTGGTTAAAGCATTCCTTCTTCAAGGTCAAAGGTCATGGACAGAAGAAAGAAACTTCAGATCTGGACCTCTTCAACAAGGGCAATATGCTTGGGTTTTGCAAAGACAGCTAGAAAACTCGGGCTGCTAATTAATCTGACGTGGTAACTTATTTTAAGGAACTGTTAATGGAGAGTATCGAGCTTATGATATTTTGGTGCTTGATGATTTACGTTGTTTTAATTACTACTCAAGTATTGTTACATTGTGGTGAAAGTTCTGTATTGTAGGATCATGCTGCTTAAGATGAGATTACTACACAATAGAGTACATGAGAGCAAAAGAGCTGGCAGCTGCCACCTACAGCTCTCTCTGTGTCATAGTTGCATGGGCTTCCTAAATGCTTCTCCTGGAATTGTCTAAAGGACATGAATTTGGGTGGAAGTCTTGTTTTTCTTGTACACTCTGAAATGAAGAAGAAAAATGAATGGAAGCTTGCATCCTGTAAACTTTATAAGTATATGCTATGCAGTTGAATCAAATTTGAGTCGCTGAAAGTAATCTGTTGTTCTACGCTCTCTTAGTTTAGATTGTACCTAACTTCTGGTTCTTCTCCCCTTTTCACCACCTGAATTGTAGACTGCTTTTCCTGAACTCAAATTTGACTTAATTTCCACCACCTTTGAAGTCAGCCACTTTATGTCAAGGATTCCATGATTGTCCTGAAGCACACCAAAATAGCATTTTCATGTACTTGTACTCTTGTAGTATAGCTCATATTGAAGGTCAGTAGTCTTAGCAGATCCATCTGCTTTATATGTGAATAAAAAATCCCATTGTTCTGCTTAAGTTGCTTAGTTTTATTCAATCTACTAGCCGAGAGTTTGTAAACTACGCTGCTGTTACCGCAGTCAGACTCTCTTGTCTCTCTTTTCTGACGGGGACAAATAGAAACAACATACTATTTCGAGATCACATCCTGACTCTGGTTATTGGATCTCCCTTCTCGTAGTTTAATTCACATGTGTTACTGCTCCTCTATATCCCTATTTCCATAGGTGTAAGCATGTGGGCTTCCTTGCTGCTACTGCCTTATTTGAGGTTTCTTATCTGAACAGTCACAAGATTTTCCCTGGAATTACAAACTAGAATATGGGCTGAGGCGCGTATTGATTTTTTATATTAATTTCGAGAAGAATTTAAATTGGGCTAATTATAATTGGTAGTGTGAGGGTGGACAACTCTCTTAGAGTTAATGCAAATGCAGGTTTGAATACTAAACTTCTGTGCTAACTTCATCAGTTGCAAACTGTTTAATTACCTAGGTTGTTATGTAATTCATGTCTGGAGGACTTATTGCATAGCGATACTGAATGCAGTGTGTGAAGCAATGTTATATGAATCAGGATGGATTTTGGGCTGGACTATCTTGCTTGCTAGTTTAAAGAATAAAAAAAGATATACTCCAGTTCTCCTGGTTCTGCAAGAAATTCCAGAGAAATAAGAAAAGTTTAAAAAACCAGTATTGAATTGTTGGTGGGTGATGAGTATCACCGGGCACTATGTATCACTCTTTCTCTTGGCCACCAAAGGGTGGTAAAAAAATGAACTAGGGGGTGGAGAAAGGAGCTGCCAGTCCTTTTGTCTTATTGTCAGTTGCTGATGTAGTAGTACATTATATATGTCTATATGTTTATTTTGTTCTTTAATCAGCCAGAGATAGTCAGTATTTCTTTTTACAATGAGGTAACTTTTTATTAATTAGTTGTGGACTTCTCTCTCTCATTTTCTAGTTACAAACCATACGTGAGAATGTGATTTGTCTGAAGCTCTATCCATCTCAAGCCTTTTACACAGATATGATAGCTTTTTGATATTTCCAGAATCGTAACCAATTTTTTTTTTTTATTTTGATACTATTTCTGTATCTTTTTCTTCTCCCTCATGAGTTCCTTACATTTGTTAATATTTTGGTGCCTTCTAGTTAGGATATTTAGTTTCTACTCTCTTCTGGATCCAGGGTTTGAGATGGTATGCAAAGCGTCTCAGGATAGATGACGATGGAGATGTAGCAGATGAGTTCCTTGATGAGGTCTTGCCACAAACATTGGCCGGCGAGGGAGAGCAGCATAGACCATTGCCAAAATTTGAAATAAGATACTGTGCCAGACCAGTTAAAGTGAAAAACCAGGTTATGACCCCTGAGGGCAAAATCCAGCAGTGCGTGGAACACCAAGGTAGATTGCAATGGGTGTGAAGGACCAGATTTTAGCGCACAGGTTTTACATTCTATACTAAATTTACCTTAATTTAGTTCTCCTTTATCTCTACAATGGTCGTAGAAATCCTGCATCTCATCGTAACATCTCATACTTTGTATTCATCTTTATATTATTGAAGGTTCCCTCAACTG
The DNA here is from genome assembly GCA_019454045.1 of Zanthoxylum bungeanum. NCBI lineage: Eukaryota > Viridiplantae > Streptophyta > Magnoliopsida > Sapindales > Rutaceae > Zanthoxylum > Zanthoxylum bungeanum. Next base: position 562,296 of record SKCR01043255.1, read on the forward strand.
CTCTCTTAGTATGTTTTCATTGTAACCTTTCCTCAGTCGATATATTTGGAAACTGTATCTTTTGACCAAGTTGTTTTCTATAAATGATAATATGATATATACTCTTGATTTGTTGATTTTGCCGAAGTGGCTTTATGGCTACAGAAATGGAGACTTAGACGTTAAATTACTATATTGTTTAGCCGTAGATGTTTAATAGTTATGAACACTCTTTGGAATAAATTCAAATAACTTTTAGATTTATATTATTAATTAATAATCGTGGAGCCTATTATTTATGGAATTATCGTAATAAATTCTCTTTTTAGAACACTGCCCAGTTTGATTATTGGGCATGGGGATCAACAATACACCTCCTTTCATTTGATAAAAAGAGTTTTTCAAATAGATTTCCGGTATAACTTTTCAAATAAAATTTCTCTAAGTAAATTTTTTATTATTAGAGTTTTTAGAAGTCGAGTTTTTTATTAAAAAAAAAATTAGGTGTTTAATTATGAGTTAGAATTTTTATTAAAAATTATAAAATTATTTTATTGTATAAATTTTTTAAAATTATGCTATAAAAAATTGAAATGATATGATAATGTTAAATTAAAAAAAAAAAAGAAGATATTATGGAAAAATTCAAGTTCTATTTCCAAAAGTCTAAATTTTATATTGTTATAAAATAATTTTCTTAATCATCAAAATTTTTACTTAAAATACATTCAGATGCCATCAAAAATTTTGGAAAAAAACCTTTGACATTAAAAACTCTAAAAAAAACTTGACATTAAAAATTATTTTACTTCTATTAAAAAAGCATATCGAATACACTTCCTCTTAAGGGGTGTAATTTATTTCAAAAAGGGTTATTATCAAATTAGACCTTGTATTTTGTAAAATTAACATTTGGATTTACAAATTTATCACATGTACTAAATAGTTCATCCCACCGGTCCCATACCTTGTTAATACGACCATATAGGCATGCACATGGTTCGATTACGGTTCAAAATCGTAACCGAACCGTGTGATTGATGGTTCAGCTTTGGCTGAACCGCAACCGCATTGTAGATCAATGATTCGATTGCTGTTATGGTTAAAACCGAACCTTAGCCGGCCGAACTCACTGTTCGATTCGGTTTAAGGTTTGATTGGTTGCGGTTCGAACAAAATCGAACCGCAACCGAACCTTAAACCGGCCGAACCGTACGGTTCGGTTCGGTTTAAGGTTTAAAACTTTTTTTTAAAAATAAATTAAATTATTATAAAAAAAAAAAAAAAATTAAGGATTACTAAAGAGTAAATAAATTAATTTAAATTGTTATAAAAATAATAAAAAATTTAAGATTTACTAAAGAGTAAGATTAAAAGTATACATCGATAATTTATTTATTGTTTTGAAAAAAAAAAAAAGCTTGCACTTACATAAGCTACCTACGTATCCTCTTGGGACGTAGATGAATTAAAACTCACATAGTTTTGTTATATTTTATTTTTAATAATTTACCCCATTAACATTTTATTCATCGTCACCTGGGGAAAGTGGTCCGGTTATTGATCTTTTAGTTCCAGTTGTGTCCGCGTTATCACACAAATCTTCAAAAAATTTCGTCTGATTTTATTGTTCACGACAATCCACCCTACACCAATCGTCAAGACACGTTTGAGATTCTAACGTCTCTGGTTTCAACATTGATCTTCTATCATCAAGAATATTGTCGCCCATATTAAATGGCTACTCTACATATACAATTGAGACCGGTGTCGCTAATACCTCCCTTGCAATCAAGGCTAAGACCGGAAATAATCCTTGATGTTTTTGCCACCAATCAAGGATAAGAAATTGCTCACCTATCAATGCACTTTGGGGAAACTCGAAATTTGTCGTTAGATATGCATTAATTTCTGAATTAGTATTGGTGGTATTGGTGGACTTTGATTTTTTTCGCTGCATTAACCAACTTCTACTAGCAGGAAGCTTAGGTTGTTCAGTTAGTGTATTCATGGATTGTGTAGTATCAGTTATTTGAATATTATATCTACTAATATAATCATTATTTAAATCAAGTAAAGTTCTCCTAACATTTTCAAAAATTGAAGCCACAATCACAGTTCTTTCACCTAATAAAGCATAATAATTTTGGAAAATATTTTCCAAATCTTCAATTTTAAACCTTGGATCCAAAACAAAAGCAACAAGATAAAGTAATAGAATGTCTCTGTAATAATTAAGTCATTTTGTCCCCATTTATGCAACACATTTTTTTAATTTCATTTGAAGGATCGTCTATGACATATTGTTAGGGTCATCCAATTCGTTGTTAGGATCATCAAAAACATCATCAAATTTGTTGCTATTATTATTAAGTTCGGCTATTACCCCAACAATGTCAAGGCTTGTAAGAAGACAAATATTTGAAACTTGATAATAAACACCACTTAAAATATTTGTAGCATCATTAAAAAACTTTTAAAATCTCTAAAAAAATTTAATAAACTTCCCAATGACTGTGATATAAAATTACATCATATTGATAGTGAGCAACAAATGAACATAACAAATCTTTATATTCAAAACTTTCATTTAGTAAAAAAATGAGTAGAATTCCAACGGGTTGGAACATCACAACCGAATTTTTTCGGCCTAACACCATTTTGCTTACAAAAAGTACATCATTCTCTTCTAATTTTAGAATACGACCATATTAAATTAATTATTTTTTTAATGGGTGCAATATAAGAGTGTGACTGTCAATGGTCACTCCATATGTCACTACAAATTGAAACATGACCTTTAAGTTTAAAAAATAATTCCCTTAAATTATTTTGACATTTTGCATACAATTCCATCATTTTTCTTTTCATGTCATCTTAGTAAGTTTACATGCAGCAGGATTCAAATTTGCATGTATTAAATCATTAAAAGACACTTTTTCACCAAAAGTAAAAGGTAAATGTTACATGATAATAAATTTAGTTAGATTATCTTTACATTCAGATTCATTATATTTAAATAATTTAGTAAAAGAATAAGATCTTAGACCGGAAACAAAAAACCTTTTTCATTTATGTTTGTGTTGTATCAATCTCAAACTTGGCTTTATGAGTACTCCTCATATGACCCGTCATAATTCCATACCCACCAGTGTGTTTGTAAATTTTTCCACAATAATTATAGACATCATTCTTCTCACCAGTGACATCATTCACGACCAGAGTGAAATATTTTGTCAATATTTCAGAACCTCGATTTCTCACTTGAATACGCGAAGTCGTTCCGTTGGTGGTATGTTGAGTGAGTTTGCCATTATAATAAATAGATTGAGATAATAAGAGAATAAATTAATTGAATTTATGAGATTTGAGAAATTGAGAGAGTGAGAACAGTAAATGATTTTATGATTTTGAAAATGAGTTAAATGGTTATTTATAGTGTTTTTTTTACTTTTTTATGATGCCTAAAATGCCCCCAATATATAGTTGTTGGGATGAGAAAATTAGACATTTTAAGATTTATTATAATAATAAAAAATAATTGTTAAGGTTTAAATCGTAAACGGTTCGAACCGCAAAACGTAACTGTTGCGATTCGAATTGGTCCAACCACCGATTTTGACAGTTGGAATTTTGGTCCAACCTTAACCGAATCGGATCCATCCGGTCCAGTTACGGTTTGCGGTTCGGTTGGTCAAACGACTCGGTTGCGGTTCAATTACGGTTTGAAACCGCAAAAGATTATGCATGTCTACGACCATAAAACCACTACAGCAAAAGATTATGCTAATGGGTAATACCAAAACTCTCAACACGTTCGTTGATAACCCTGGCCAAGTAAAACTAAAATAACTATAAAAAAATGATCGGTGGAATAACATTTGTTAGAATCGAAATATGAGATCTGGAGAAAAATATACTACTTTTCTTGATTTCATATGAATTACAAATTGTCTTTATATACGCATTACAAAAGAATCAATATTAATTACATATCAATCAACATTAATATCATATCTTTGACATATGAATTAACATTAATATCATATCGTTGGTATTAACATTAATATCATATATTGACAATAGATTTTAACATTAATATCATAACTTTGATAATATGAATTAACAATAATATCATATATTGACATCCCCTCTCAACTCAAGATGGTAGTGAGAAAATCAAATTGAGTTTGGAAATGAGGGTTGTGTAATAGCCAGGAAGAAAAGACTTGGTGAAGATATCAATTATTTGATCATCGGAGTGTAGATACACCAATCGAAGAGTACCGCGAGCAATATGTTGATGAATGAAATGTCAATCAATCTCAATGTGTTTGGTATGTTCATGAAATACATCATTATGCGTTATTTGAATAGCGCTTTGATTGTCACAATAATAGTAAGGAGTGGTTGAGGCACTCTCATATCTTCGAGGAGCCAACGTAGCTATAAAAGTTTGACAGTAGTCGCAGCAAGAGCTCGATATTCAGCCTCAGTATTAGACGAGCAATCAATATTTGTTTCTTACTACGCCAAGAAATAAGCGAGTCATCCAGAAAAACACAATAACCAGTAGTGGATCAACGATCAGTAAGGTCACCTGCCTAATCTGCATCAGAGTAAGCTCGAAGAACAAGTGAACCTCAGTACTAGAACGAGCAATCAATGTTTGTTTTTTACTACGCCAAGAAATAAGCGAGTCATCCAAAAAAAAAACACAATAACCAGTAGGGGATCAACTATCAGTAAGGTCACATGCCCAATCTGCATCAGAGTAAGCTCGAAGAACAAGTGAAGAATTGGCAGAGAAATGGAGATCACAAAAGAGAGTGCCTTTAACATAGTGAATGATGCGAAGCACAATAGCATAATGAAGAGATCAAAGAGCAGCCTTGAACTGACTTACAATATGGACAACATAGGCAATATCCGGTCGAGTGACAGTAAGCTAATTAACATTTGTTAGAAATCGAAATATGAGATCTGGAGAAAAATATACTACTTTTCTTGATTTCAATATGAATTACAAATTGTCTTTATATACGCATTACAAAAGAATCAATATTAATTACATATCAATCAACATTAATATCATATCTTTGACAATATGAATTAACATTAATATCATATCGTTGGTATTAACATTAATATCATATATTTGACAATAGATTTTAACATTAATATCATAACTTTGATAATATGAATTAACAATAATATCATATATTTGACATCCCCTCTCAAACTCAAGATGGTAGTGAGAAAATCAAATTGAGTTTGGAAATGAGGATTGTGTAATAGCCAGGAAGAAAAGACTTGGTGAAGATATCAATTATTTGATCATCGGAGTGTAGATACACCAATCGAAGAGTACCGCGAGCAATATGTTGATGAATGAAATGTCAATCAATCTCAATGTGTTTGGTATGTTCATGAAATACATCATTATGCGTTATTTGAATAGCGCTTTGATTGTCACAATAAATAGTAAGGAGTGGTTGAGGCACTCTCATATCTTCGAGGAGCCAACGTAGCTATAAAAGTTTGACAGTAGTCGCAGCAAGAGCTCGATATTCAGCCTCAGTATTAGACGAGCAATCAATATTTGTTTCTTACTACGCCAAGAAATAAGCGAGTCATCCAGAAAAACACAATAACCAGTAGTGGATCAACGATCAGTAAGGTCACCTGCCTAATCTGTATCAGAGTAAGCTCGAAGAACAAGTGAACCTCAGTACTAGAACGAGCATCAATGTTTGTTTTTTACTACGCCAAGAAATAAGCGAGTCATCCAAAAAAAAAACACAATAACCAGTAGGGGATCAACTATCAGTAAGGTCACATGCCCAATCTGCATCAGAGTAAGCTCGAAGAACAAGTGAAGAATTGGCAGAGAAATGGAGATCACAAAAGAGAGTGCCTTTAACATAGTGAATGATGCGAAGCACAATAGCATAATGAAGAGATCAAAGAGCAGCCTTGAACTGACTTACAATATGGACAACATAGGCAATATCCGGTCGAGTGACAGTAAGATAAATGAGACTACCAACTAATTATCTATCGAGAGTATAATCATCAAGAGGGGTGTCATCCATAGGTGTAAGTCTAGTATTATACTCGACAGAGGTTGGAACTGTCTTGCTATCTGTAAGGTCGGCTCGAGAAGTAAGATCAGAAACATACTTAGCTTGAGGGAGATGATAGCCATCATTGGAGGAAGTAACTTCAAGGTCCAAAAAGCAACTCAAAGAACCAAGATCTTTCATTTCAAATTGTTGACTAAGAGACTGTTTAAGATCCATAATTCATGAATCATCATCTCCAGTAATAATCATATCATCAACATAAAGAAGTAGCATCACGATACTTGTACCAGATTTGCGAAGGAATATGGCAGAGTCATATGGACTGGAGGTGAACCCAAGCTGACAAATAGTCGTACTGAACTTGGAAAACCATGCACGAGGTGTTGGACGATTATGACCCATAGCATCACTATTTGTACAGAACATTGTGTTGTTGTACAAATTAACTATGTGACAAAGGAAATTGCTCTTTTATCATTTGTAATTGGATTACCGGGATATATAAATGATAAAAGTCCATATGATTAGTACCAGATTAATAAGATATGAGACAGTATTAATCCACGTAAGGTTTAATCTTTAAATATCCCTAGTCGTAGTATTATCGAGACTGGACATCGATAATATGAAATAGGCTAGTATTACACTTGTGCGTGTTATGGAAGCGTAACAACATAGTTCTCATATATTTGGGTATTGGATATTCATGCAAGTGTAATAGGAGGTTCTGTTTACCGATGGTACGGAAACAGCTTCGCTCTGGATAGACCCCTCAGAATCTCATTGGTAGTATGACTATGTGTCTATGGGAATCTGAATCAGGGTAGGTGTATTTGGTCTTAACCTGAGACTTGCATCGCTAATACTTGCGACAATCAGTATACTTTGGTTTTGGTCGTCTAGGGCTTTAACAGGTTCTGAGTACGCATCTTCTGGGTATACTGAGAATCGTAGTATATTGGGTGTGATGTCAATTTGGAAATATCACTTCAGTCATATGGAGATGATGATCACGTAGGATACGGAACTAGTACTCTTAGGTACTGAAGTCATCGGGATAATATGACTAGGTCATGATTATCCGATTATATAAACTAGTTACCAGAGATCTGATATATGCTTCGTATGTGGCAGACACAATTCCAGCCATAGGCTTAGCATGTGATATCGATACTGGATCATAATACGCAATACTATGTATACTACGCCTGACAAAGATCTTGTATTTCGTAGAAGAGTATTTCTGGAGAATTGGGTAGGCACGGTGATTTGCTAGAAGCCAACCATGTCTTGTAAATTGGTAAGAACGTGGTACCGGGTACGCACGTGTTCGGATAGTCCGATAACCCTATTTACTGCCAACATATCCATGGATCTCTTGGGTCGCTTCCCAAAGATTCACCGATGAGATTTGACTCGAACAGAAATTAATCTAGGATTAATTATGAGAGAGAAAATTGATCTGAGATTAATTACGGCAAGAATTAATCTGGGATTAATTAACAGAGAGAAAGAATTAATCTGGGATTAATTGCGTCGAGAATTTATCTGGGATTAAATTCGTCGAAAAGAGAGAACGCGGTTAATTTGGAATTAATCGGTAAAATAAATTTAATAGTGAAATTGGATTTTTCTATTTAATTTATTTAATTGGGCTAAAATAATATATTAGATATATTAATTGAAATTAGATTTCAATGCGGAATTAAAATTGGATTTTAATTCGAGCGAACGAATTAATTTAGAATTAATTCGTAAGCGACTTCCGTAATAATTTTGCTAGACATTATTATTTAAGTAAATTAGATTTAATTATGTCTCAACTGTAAATTCGTTTAGTTCGGAATTAAATGAACCCGGGCCCAAGCGAAGTTGCGTGTTGGATTGCCCGACTTAAATTTTGAATTTAAAGTGGGGCCCACCAACTTACATCAATGTGTTTGACACTTGATGGAATTTGGTAATTGGTTGAGTGAAAACTTGTGATTGTTTTTTCTACACTCCAACCAATTCCAACACACACTTTTTGGTATTTAAAAAGGAAGTCAACATTTTGTGTCATAAGTTTAGAACTTGAAAACATTATTCCTCTTCCTCTCTCTCAATGGGCGTGAACTTGCTTCCTCTCCCATGGAATTTTGTTGCAAAATTCTACATAGCTAGCACTTTAAAGAGACAAATGAGGTGATAGGGAAACTAATCCATGAGTTTGGAATTCAATTTGAAGGCTTGGAGCTTCTACACATCCATGAAAGTCTTGAATTTTCTCTACCAAGCAAGGTGAGTTTTTCCGCAACTCTCTTTAATATTCACACACAAATCACTCTTAGACGATCTTGACATGTTCTAGGAACACTTACACGAGGAGCTTGTTTCAGACCATATAGGGCTCGTCGTAAGCTGCATACTTTGTGTGGTGGATGATCAAGACCAGAATGAGATTTCATGTAAACTTCTTTAGTTAGATCACCATTGAGAAAAACATTCTTGACATCCATCTGAAACAAACTTCATTGTCGAGCAGCAGCAATGGCAAGTAGGATATGTACTGAGTTAAGACGAGCAACATGAGCACATGTCTCATCATAATCAACCTCATATTCATGAGTGAAGCCCTTAGCAACAAGACGTGTTTTATAATGCTCAATAGAGCCATCTGAATGTGTTTTTATTTTGTTTATTCATTTGCATCACACTGGAGTTTTACCGGGAGGAAAATCAACTAGGCCCCAAGTACTGATTTTTGCCAAAATATGTAATTCATCTTGCATAGCTTGCTGCCAATGAGGATTAGAGGATGCCTCCATATAGGACTAAGGTTCATGCAACGAAACATTAGTGGAAAAGAAATGATAATTTTGAAGATAAGTATGAGAGTGTCTTACTCGAGGAGGATAACGGGAATAGGAAATATCAATATCATGGGAGTGTTCCATCACAATAGTGTTAGAGACAATATCTGCAGAATGAGCATCATCAAGGATAGGTAGCAATGAGGGTTGGATGTCTATAGGCTCACTAGAGGTACCTACATCATGAACATATGGAAACAACTCGATAGCGAGATCAGTGAAAAGTTGAGGATGGTCAGAAGACACTTTGAAATCGGAGAGGGAAGATAACATAATGTGGTCCCAGAAGACAATATGACGTGAGATGCGAAGTTTTTATGATATAGGATCCCAACAACGATACCCTTTTGTGTTCAATTCCATAACCTAAGAAACAATAGAGTCGACCACGAGGTTCTAACTTGTGGTGCTCGGTAGGAGGAAGAATGATAAAACAAACACTCCCAAAAACTTTAAGAAGATCATAGGAGTGAGAAATACCATATAAGCACTCATAGAGATACATGTGTTGTTTAGTGACTGAAGAAAGAATACGATTAATAACATATATTGCGGTGAGAGCGGCTTCACCCCAAAAACATTCTGGACAACAAGATGATATGAGCATGGATCGAACGGAATCCAGAATATGACGATGTTTGCGTTTTGCTCGCCCATTTTATTGAGAGGTGTATCGGCAAGATCTTTAGGATATGGTACCTTGTTCTTTCAAAAAACATTTGAAGTGTAGAGTTAAAATATTCTTGGCATTATCAGTACGCAATATTTTGATGGTTTTGGAAAATTATGTTTTTACCATAGACGCAAAATCAATGAAAATCTGAGGTAGTTCAGATCGATGTTTCATGAGAAAGATCCAAGTAAACCGAGAATAATCATCAATGAATATGACAAAATATTTAGACCCTCCTATAATGGGTGTAGGAGAAGGTCTTCATCTATCAGAGTGAACTGAGTCAAAAGAAGCGACAAAAGTATTATTGTTATTTTTAAAAGATAAAGCTGGTTGTTTGCCAAGTTGACATGAGACACAATGTAAAGAATATTGTTCGGTAACAGAACCTAAGGACCCATTAGAAATCAGATGATGAAATTTACTTAAAGAGACATGACCAAGGCGTAGATGCCACAGCTGAAGAGAGAATGGTGTAGACATCACACATAACTGGGAGATGCGATTGGAAGGAAGATGCAGAGAGGTGAGCTCAAATAGACGTCCAACTATACGGCATGTCCCAAGAATCTGTCCCGTTTACGGATCTTGTACACGACAACCAATGGAAGAAAATATTATTTCGAACCCAAGTTCACATAGTTGACCAAGATATAAGATTGAAAGTAAGTTTTAGAATAAGAAATGTGTTAGGTAATGTAATGGCAGAGGTAGATATTTGTCCAGACTGGCTTACAGACATTTGTGAGCCATCTGTAGTAAAAATCGGAGAAACAATCTTGATGGGATAGATGGAGGAAAATAACGGAGATTGATAAGTCATGTGGTTGCAACAACCATAATCAAAGTACCAAAGAGAATTACTTGAAGTGGCAGATAATGTTGTAGAAGTATTGGGAGGTATGTAAAGTATATGTCTAAGGAGTTTTTTTAAGTTACTAGTGGATGTAGCAGAGGCAGTGACCTCAGAGGTAGCATCAGCAATTGGAATTGCTATCTTAGACGGCTGACCAGGTCTTGGGGGACGAGTGTGGCATTTCTCAATGGAATGGTTAGGCAGCTTGCAGTAGCGATAATCCACCCTAGTGGGACAATGAGAGGTAATATGACCTCTTTTCTTGCATTTGTGACATTCAGTAAGACTGCATTCATTCAGAGAATGACCAGATTTATTGCAGGTACGACATAATTTTCTTCCACCTTTTGAGAAATGTTTGCCTGTGGCGGCAAGCACAGTATCATCTCAAGATGGCTTAAGTAAGCCGATGTGAGTTTCGCCAGATAGTAACCAAGAGACAGCAGCTTCCAATGTAGGCAGAGGAGATTGATGTAATAAAGAGGCTCTACAAGATTTAAAATCATCAATAAGCGTCATAAGAAACAGAATCAACCCCATACTATCATGATGGGCGGTATATTTAGCTGCATCAACAGCACAATCCATCGATAGTTTGGAGAGAGCAAGTTGGTCCCAAACAGATTCCATTATAGCCAAGAAACTAGTAATAGACTGACCGCACTTTTGTTTCAAGTTATGTAACTGTTCTCACAACTGATACTAGTTAGAGAAAGCAGAAGTAGTGTACCCAGTGGCAAGCAGATCTCATACCTCTTTGGTAATTAATTCATAGGGGTCAAACTGGTGGTGAATGGTAGGAATCGAGGTATTCCGAAACCAGGTCAGGATCTGGTGATTCTTATTGTCTCAATCCTTGAGATGATCAACAAATTTGTCATCAGGCGCATCAGGTTTCTGTTGAGGAGGTTTAACATCGCCAGTAACATAGCGCCATAACTTTCGACCTTTGAGAAACTACGCATTCCTTGAACCCAGAGACGGTAGTTCGGACCTTGGAGGATGGTAGGAATGGGTTGCATAACATCAGATTTGTCCATTGGAAAATTATTGGATGGGTCGTTGGACAATGGGGATGATGTTGGTGGCGTGAGTGGTAGCCGGAGTAGTTGGAAGATGTTGCGGCGGGAGGTGGTTGTGGTGGCTAGGGTTTGAGGGTGAGAACTAGGTTTTGGAAATTAAAATTGGATGTTTACCAACAAGAATAAGGATGTCTAGAAAGGATATAAGACATGTTTGAAGATAGAGACAAGAAATATCTAGAGATCGGAACTCAGGCGTCTAATACCATATTAGAGAACTAAAGAAAATATATTTTTTCTTGATTTCAGTGTATGGATTATCGAGAAGAGAGGAGCCGTGGTGGTCCCCCCCGGACCGCCCGGATCCCACGAGTGAATAGAAAGTTGGATCTACATTGGATCTCACCTGAATCGCCCCATTCATAATGTTCCTCGCCAACGATCCGAGGTTGGAGCATAGTTGACGTTGAGTCTAAAGGAGAAAAATAAATATTTTTATGTACTTTTCTCATTTTGATTTTGTAAATTCAATACAATATTAAATTAAATAATAGGTGTCAACAAACAATTCGAAATGCCTCGACTTTTTTAGAACAGGTCCGGGTCAAATAGCCATGATTCGAAGCAAATTACAAATTGTTTTTATATAAACATTACAAAAGAATCATTATTAATTACATATCAATTAACAATAATATCATATATCTTTGAAAATAAGAAAAACATTAATATCATATCTTTGACACTATAAATCAACATTAATATGGTATCTTTGATATCAACATTCATATCGTATTAATATTTTTTATGATAAATATCTAACATTAATATCATATCAAAATATGAACATTAATATCATATTAATATTTTTAATGATAGATATTACCGTTAATATCATATCTTGACTAAGATATACTGTAATTACAAGTGTAGAATGCCAATCAACTTCGGCTTGTGATCCAAGTAAAAGTGAGATCTCGAAAGCATCCTTTCTATTTTACTAATTAACCATGCGTTTCTTCAAACACAAATATGGGAAAAAACCACCACCAAATCACCCTTTCTATTACAAAGACATCGATACGTAGAATACGAATTAAAACACATACGTAGAGAAAAATCTCAAGTTACATCTAAAAACCACGAGACAAAACACTTGGAACGATATAAATTATTTCCGAAACTAGAAAATATTGTGCTTGTTATCATGGCTCGGAGGAATAGGGTTTCCTACAAGTGGATTAGTTGGAACAGCTGTTCTTCCAGTCGTAGGATCCATCACATGAATTCCAACGTCATGGTGTCCTTGGGTGGCAACCACCGGGGGCTCTAAGTGAGTTCCAGTTCCAGTTCGAGCTGTAAGGTTTGGGCAGCAAAGATGAGAATGAGATTGCTTGGCTCGCAGTTTCTCAGCAGCGTGCTCGGCCTTCGCCTGGTGCAGCTCCATCTTTGCTTTGGCCTCCTTAGCCTTTCTACGCTGGTACGCTATCTCTTTCTCTTCCTCTGTCCTCGCTGCCCCTTTCTCTGCCTGCGTGCATATTCATGTACAGAGTTACATTACACAAGTTGTTTTTATTATGTCAGTTACATGAAAATAATAATAATAATAATAATAACAAATATTTTAAAAGAACAAAAAAAAAAAAAAAAGCCAAAAGAATACCTTTTCTTCGGCTTTGGATTTGTAAATGTCAACATGAGCCTTGCAGGAGCTGGCTGCGTTGCTCACTTTTTCCTTTATGGTTTGCATCTTTATATTTTCTTTCTCAACTGTTCTCAATTCTGATCACTGCAGCTGGTTATACGACGGATACTCGATATATTTATTATTTGAAGATTATTTTATTGATTTTTTTACAGTCATGTGTCATACTGTCTTCCACGCGTCTCACATGCAGCTGCATATACCTTGGGTTTTTTGCCACGTCTGAATCTGATCACTACGCCTTATATGCATAATTTCATACCAATCTTTTCACACTTGCTCTTTTTTTTTTTAAACTTTGAAACCTTGGAACTAGGGGTGGGCATCTGATCGGATCCGATCCGATCCGATCCGATTAGCAAATCCGATCGAATCATGTTGGTCCAGTTCGACGGATTTCGGATCGGATCGAATTTTATCCGATCCGATCCGATCGATTTTTTTTTTAATATGCAAAATGACGTCGTTACATATTAAAAAAAAAAAAATTCAATCGGATCGGATTTTATCCGATCCGCTCGATTTTTTTGACTCAAACCCACCGAATTCGGATCGGATCGGACCAATCCGATCCGAAATAGGATGATTTCGGATCGAATTGGTCCGATTCGAATTCGGATCGAACCAATCCGATCCGATAATTATCGGATCGGATCGAGTTCGATAACATGATTCGATCCGATCGAATCAAACAACCGTGGGCATTTCGGATTGGATCGGATTCGGATTCGGTCCGATCCGATCTAAATCCGATAATGCCCACCCCTACTTGCAACAAATCACCTGATCCGAGTTTAAATGGATCAGGTAAAATATCCGATTGTCCTAAATTTTTATAAGAAATATATCCCCTAAACTTAAATTCAAGATTTAACAATCAAATCTTAAATTTTTTATCATCAAACCACACTCTTGGGGCCTTTTATCAATCCTCTTGTCAAAACGAAAATAATATTTGTACAAAATAATACTCATTCCGTCACTTTTTGATATGGCGCTGGTCATTTTCCAACAAAATAAGAGAACATCATTAAAACATAGTCTTTTCATAATATACCCCTCATTAATACAACACACAATCCCACTTTAATTCAATTATTTATACTCCCAATAATAATTAAGGGTATATAAGTAAATTTCTTCATTTAACTCTCTCCAAATAAGGAAATATGACTATAATTTGGGACGTCCAAAAATAGAAATGTGGCCTACCAAAAAGGGACGGAGGGAGTATCAAAAACAGGAAAAAAAATACTAGAAAAACAATTAAACTTTTATGTTACAGTTTTGTCAGTATTATTGACGAGCGACCAATATGTATATATTTCCCACCCCTCTATCTTAATGTTTTGTGTGTTTTATGAGCATTTTGATATATTCTGGGTGTGTTTTACAGATTGAAAATCATATCAAGACTTAACCGCACTCAACAAGCAATGGAATGACAAACTCGGAGCAAAAACCCGACCAAATTTCAGAGTTACCAACGCGTCTCGACTCTGGCCAACGCATCTCGACTCACAGAGTTCACAAAAATTGGACAGAATCTCGAATTTACGGCGCGTCGCGACTCTTGAGAAGAAGCGTCGCAACGCGTGAAGTTAAAGAAGGCCAGCGTCGCGACACGGACGCGATTTCAGATTTCACAAGGACTCAAATTTCTTAACAAGGAAATCTCGCAAGGTCTCCTATATAAACGTATGCTCGTCCAAAACCTAAATAAGAGTCTCATAACATATATTGAAGCCTCCAATGAGATTTTTGAGAGAAGACGAAGCACATCAAGCGAGCACAACACATAAACTCAACGGCAGTGAGCGAAAAACTGCCGATCTCGACATAGTTTCTTTTTACTTAATGTTTTGTTTATAATTGAATATTTAATTAGAGTTTTTGAGCATGTATAGTAACTAAATCTTTAATCTGGGATTGTGATGAAACCCAATATTTTGATTTGATAAACTTAATTGAACTTGATAAATGAATTTTAGGTTTAACCTCAGATTTAATAGCACACGATCTCTTCTTATGAATTTCTCTAAATGATAGAAATATACATGTAGAGCGTGTATAGCCATAATTAGAACTTGATTTTAATGAATTTGACGTTAGTTAGTTGACATATAAATATAGTTAATTAATTTACTTTGAATATTTGCACATGACTATCGAAAAAGCTTGTGGATATCTTCGTGTTCCAAGCAAATAAGTCAGTTTATTACACGAATATAAAAAAACCAATTCATCTTTAAAATAATATTGGGTAGAGTCACAACTCTAGATGTCTCTTTCTCATTGATTGTCTTTGGAATTTTCATAAATTATCTTTATTATTTC